>CM028359.1:22160861-22325861 GCA_016618105.1 Dendrobium huoshanense | reverse complement strand
AGATGTGAACTTTTTTTATAAATAAGAATTAAGTTCTACATGAAAATGATGATGATAGATGATTCCTTCATAAGAGATGGAAGAAGATATATGAGAAGAATATTGGTCTCATAGTTTCTTCTTTTTGAATGATTAAATTGTGTTTAGAACACAAATTAGACTCAAAAGGAAAAATGTTTATCAATAATTGATTAATTGTGCCCACTCACTAAAGTATATTTAGTGGGGTGATTAGAAGAAGAAGACTTACGGTCTCAGTCAACGTTTCGACGAAGAAGATCTACAATCTCAATCAACAATTCAGTAAGTTTTCTTCATTTCATATTATAAATTATTTATTAAGAAAATTAATATGTAGAATGTCTCAATTTAATTTTCTAAAATCCTGATTTTTTTTTCCGCATTTTATATATGGATATAAAGATCCAACACACTGTTCAAAGAAGATTCAACATTTAGGTCAATTAAACCAGACTCACATACATCGCATACACAAGACTCAAACTCAAGATCTTTTAGTTGATAGCTTAAGCTTCCAATCAATAGACTAAAGTGAGTTGTGTATAATTGTAACATATTTTTATATGGCCTAAGCTTTACTCATATTTTTATATGGCATTTTGATTTAAAAAATAATAATATGTTTGAAGAAGTTGTTCTTCAGAACCTTCAAAGTTGAAACAGTAGAAAAACGAAGAAGAAGAAGGAAACAGAGCATTGCTATATTAATTCATTCTTTGATTTCTTAAGATGTCGTGCTACAGTATATAACAGTGAGTTGGTTACAAGCCAACGACAAGGATGAAGTTTGCAGAAATCACACGGTGATGAATCAACCATACACAAGAGTGGAGCAGCCATTACCAATAGGTGAGCCGGCTTATCAATAAGTTGAGAAACATATCATATTATCTTATCATCCTCCCTCAAGATAGCAATCGGAGGACAGATTGTTATCTTGTCCAGTAACTGATGGTGACGAGCTGAACTTAAAGCTTTGGTAAAGAGATCAGCTGGCTGATCTTGGGAAGAAATATGATGAACCGTAATGTATTTGGAGCTAATACAATCCCGAATAAAATGAAAGTCTATCTCAATATGCTTAGTACGAGCATGAAAAATGGGATTATTAGCCAAAGCTAATGCTGAAACATTGTCACATAATAATTTTGTGGGATCCATTTGAGATATACCAAATTCAGAGAGTAAACGACGAATCCAAATCAGATCATAAGCAGCAGTGGAAATGGCATGATACTCAGCTTCTGTGGAGGAGCGAACAATAGAAGTTTGCTTTTTAACTGACCAGGAGACTAATGTGTTGCCAAGGAAGGCACAGTAGCCTGTGATGGAGCGTCGATCCTCAGGGTGGTAGCCCAGTCAGAGTCAGCATAGCCCATAAGATCAAGTGTAGAAGGATGAATGGGTAGACCGAGTGTTAGTGTACCTTTGACATAACGAAGTACTCGTTTAAACAGCAGGTAGTGAGATTGCATTGGAGCATGCATATGCTGACATAGGAAATTAACAGCATACAGTAAATCTGGTCTTATAAGTGTGAGATATTGTAAAGCTCCTGTAATTTGACGGTAATGGTCGGGGCGATCATATGGACAGTCCTGTTGGACGGGCTGTAGAAATTTGGTTGGAAGAGGTGTGTTAACTGGCTTACAGTCTGACATAGCTGCTTTACGAAGCAAATCAGCAGCATAAGCGGATTGAGAGAGATGAATACCTTGATGAGTATATGTAGCCTGCAATCCAAGGAAGGAATGTAAAGTGCCCATAATTCTCATGGAGAAGGTGGACTGTAAGGCTGTGAGAAGATTTTGTATTTCCTCAGTTGAGTTTCTAATAAGTAGAATATCATCTACATACACTAGAATATATAATTGTATGGAATTTCTGTGTAGGAATAATAATGAAGGATCGGCTGAGCTTGCTCGAAACCCATACTGCAGGAGGTAAGAAGAAAAGGTAGAAAACCATTGCCTTGGAGCTTGTTTAAGTCCATAGATTGCCTTCTTTAATAAATAAACATGATTCGGAAATTGTAGATCAATAAAACCAGTTGGTTGCTTCATATAAACTGTTTCTTGTAGTGATCCATGAAGAAAGGCATTGGAGACATCTAACTGTAGAATTGGCCAGCTCCGGGTTACTGCCATTGTAGGCAAAATACGTATTGTGGGAAACTTAGCCACTGGACTGAACGTCTCTTGATAGTCAAGACCATACTCCTGTTTAAAACCTTGGGCAACAAGGCGTTCCTTATAGCGTGCAACTGAACCATTTGCATTAAATTTTGTTTTAAACAACCATTTGCAACCGAGAATGTTCATGTCAGTGTTGAAAGGAACAAGAACCCATGTCCCCTGTTTTTGAAGAGCCTCAAATTCAGAGCTCATTGCTTGTCTCCAAACCAAATGTTGACTGGCTTGAGTAAAGCCAGTGGGACTAAGTGGAATCACAGGGTAATGCAGGTCAAGTATTTGACGAGGCTTCAGATGTCCCGTTTGAGCTCTAGTTACCATAGGGTGTTTTGGTAGAGTTGATACAGGAGGAGAATTGATTACCAGAGATGTAGAATTGAATGTAGAACTGGGTGAAATAGAACCGTGATCAGGTGTGGTAGGATGAGATGAGTCAGAAGCAGCAGATATTGAGGTTGCTGCAGAAGTATATGGGGCACTGGCTGAAGCAGGAATCAACGTTGATGGAGGAGTATATGAAGGATTGTTCGAGGTTTGAGTAACAACAGATGAAGAATGTTGTTGAAACGGAAAGATATTCTCATGGAAATGAACATGCCTGGTGGTGTACACACGGTTAGATTTAATTGCAAGACATTTGTAGCCTTTTGCTTCAGCAGCATAACTAAGGAAAATGCAGGGTTCGGACCATGGGGCAAATTTGTGAGCAAGTTGCGTGGGAAACCAGGGATAGCACAAACAACCAAACACACGTAGAGAATTATATGAGGGAGGCCAATTATACAAAATCTCATACGGAGAGTAATTATTGGTGATGTTGGATGGTAGGCGATTAATGAGATACACGGCTGTAAATAGAGTATTTACCCAAAGTGATGTGGGTAAATTAGCATTAAAGAGAGCACGCATGGTCTCAAGAAAATGCCTATGCTTACATTCAGCAACCCCATTCTGTTGGGGTGTATATGGGCAGCTGATCTGATGTTGAATACCATAGTTAGTTAAATGAGATTTGAAATGATTATTTACATATTCTCCGCCCCCATCCGTACGAAGAATTTTAATTGAAGTTTGAAATTGTTTTTCCACCATTTTTTGAAAGTGAATAAACTTAGAGAAAACATCAGATTTATGATGTAGAGGATACACCCAGGAGTAACGACTGAATTCATCAATAAAAACCACATAAAACCGATATGATTGCATTGATAAAGAAGGGGAAGGACCCCATACATCAATGTGTATAAGTTCTAGACACTGATTTGTGCTAGTAGTAGATAAAGGGAAAGGTAATCTAGTACATTTAGCTTTGGAGCAAGCATTACAATGACTAGAGACAGAACTAATACTAGTAGATAAAACAGGCGATAAAAAACATAACGTTGAAGTAGATGGGTGCCCAAGACGCTGATGCCAAAGAGCAGATGAAGTGGATGCAGTGAGCAATGTCGTGGTAGAATTGTTGGAAGACGAAGGATTGGAGATCTTAATTGGGTAGAGTCCATGATGATGAGGTCCGTGGAGAAGAAGTTTGTTGGTCCGAGAATCCTTGATGGCAAAACCGGTAGCATCAAGTAGAACAAAACATGAATTGTCATTGGTAAGTTTATGAATAGAAAGCAAATTATGAGATAATTTAGGAACATGGAGAATGTTTGGTAACTGAAGCTTACGAGATGGGGTAGGAAGCAAACCTTGCCCTGTGTGAGCTATGGACAGTTGCTGTCCATTACCGACTTGAACCTGTGAATTCCCATTGTATGGTTGTATGTTTTGTAACTGAGTCGGATTAGCTGTGAGATGTTCAGTTGCACCAGAATCTAGAAACCAATCAGCATTTTGGTTTGAGTCTGTAGCCACATAGGCTTGCGGAGTGGTATTATATGAAGAATCATTTCGATACCAGCAGTGAATTGCTGAGTGCCCAGGTTTGCCACAGATTTGACACTCAACAGGTGCTCGAGGTCGTCGGCCACCACGAGTAGAAGTAGAACGACCTGGAGCAGAACGGCCTCCACGTCCGTCTGCACGTCCATCACCGCGACCATAGTTTTGACGTCCTCGATAGAAAGACGCTCGTCCACAAGTTGTGCCTCTAGTTACAGTAAGAGCATAGTTAGAATCTGTGGCAGGAGTTACAGATTGTTCACGACTGTGATCAGATGTAATGTGCAGTTCTTCACTGCAGAGCAGTGCATAAAAAATCATCAAGATAAATGGGTTGAAGTTGATTGTGAATCACAGCTTTAAAGGACTGATATGTGCCTGGCAGCCCATTGAGTGTGTACAGAATAATGTCTTTTGTATCAATAGAAGATCCTGCAGCTGCTATAGCATCAACCTTAGTCTTAATCTCTGTGAGATACTGAAACATAGTTTTATCTCCAAGTTGAAGTTGATGCAGTTCATTCTTTAGTTGGAGCAATCTGGAACGGTGAGTCGACTTCAGTCGAAGCTCAAGAGTAGTCCATATTTGGTGTGTAGACTCCAAGTTGAGGATATACGACAGTAAGGAAGCAGATACAGTGGAGTAAATTGCAGAAGCTAAGTGCTGATCTATGAGCATCCAGGTGGTAAACAGAAGATTAACACGGACAGATCCATCTGTTCCAAGAATCTGCTTCGACGGTTTTTCCGTAGCACCAGTTAGATATCCTTCATAATTGTTTGCAGCAAACAACTTAAGTAGTTGAGATTTCCATATCATATGATTATCTGTGTTTAGTTGCACCGTAACCATGGTCTTGACATTGGCCATGAAAAATTTGAGTTGAGGTGGTATTGTAACATTGTCGGAGGCAGGTAATGCATCGGAGTTGTTCGTCGGCGAGGAGGTTGACGACATTGCATCAGATAGAAGAGCAACCTAGAGCTCTGATACCATGAAGAAGTTGTTCTTCAGAACCTGCAAAGTTGAAACAGTAGAATAACGAAGAAGAAAAAGGAAGCATAACATTGCTATATTAATTAATTCCTTGATTTCTTAAGATGCCGTGCTACAGTATATAACAGTGAGTTGGTTACAAGCCAACGGCAAGGATGAAATTTTCAGAAATCACACGGTGATGAATCAACCGTACACATGAGTGGAGCGGCCATTACCAATAGGTGAGCCGGCTTATCAATAAGTTGAGAAACATATCATACTATCTTATCAATGTTTACAATAAATAATATAGATATTTGAGAATTACAATAATTACGAGGTATATATGTCAAAAATTCATATTAATTTTATAATTTTATTTTATTTTTTATGAAATATAAACAATAAATGCCTTGCCGGATTTTTGTCCGCATTAAGCCCTGCCCACCGCGAACAGCCCTCTCTTCGTTTCCGAGCGCTGTTATTGTGCTGCACTTTCCTTCTTGCTTCGGGTCTGATCAGAAAATACAAACGCGAGCTATCGAAGGAAACCCTTCCCCTTCTCCCATGGCGGAGGTTCGCGAGCGTCTCCTTCCCCCACGGCGCTTTTCATCTGCAGCCTCTATCAACCAGAACGCCGCCCACACCCCCACTATCGTGCGCCGGCCGTTGTTCCAGGGCATGGACGTACTGGGTTTAAAGAAGCGAGGGCAGGGCCTGCGTTCTTGGATCCGGGTTGATGCGGCGACCGGTGGATCACAGGTGATCGAGGTGGATAAGTTCACGATGATGCGGCGGTGCGATCTGCCGGCGCGGGACCTCCGCTTGCTTGACCCACTCTTCGTGTATCCCTCGACGATCCTGGGGCGGGAAAAGGCCATAGTCGTAAATTTGGAACAGATTCGATGCATCATCACAGCAGATGAGGTCCTCCTCCTCAATTCCCTTGACAGCTACGTGCTGCAGTATGTCAACGAGTTGCAGAGACGGCTCGCCGCACACTCCGGTGATGGCCTTCACGGATGGTCTACTTCGCCGGACTACCTCCCTTTCGAGTTCCGTGCACTAGAAGTGGCGCTTGAGGCCGCCTGCACGTTCCTCGATACCCAGGTGCGTTATGGATGAGCTGGTTGGTGTAGCTTACCAGTTATGGCATTGGTTTTGTTATTCATAGGGCATGTTTGGATGCAGCCAGTAGGATTTCGTAAATACTCTAAATCTGGATTTACTAAATCCTGAGTCTTAAATCCTGAAAGCTATTTGACAATAAGTAAGTTAAATCTTGGTAAATCCTGTGTGATCGTTTCACAATGCTAGTCACGATTTAAGGCAGTTAAATCATATGATAATTTTTTTTCTATTGAAATTATATTACAATAATGATAGTTCATACAAATACATCAACTTAGTAAAGAGAATAAATATCTAAATAGCATTAACAATACAACAATTAGATTGATGAGAATTACAAACAAATTAAAGTTGATTTCTTCTTGATGTTCCAAGCATTGTATGCTATCTAGTTGAACGACTTCAATGTCTTGTTGCCAGTAATTGTGATAATATGTTAGAACTCCATCTTTGACAAATTAATTGTATTAACCTTAATAAGATAAAGGCTTATACATGCTTGCCTCATATTTTTTGCCATTGAAGGCCTTAGTACATCACCTTCTATTCTCTCTCCAACTCCTGTATATAAGTTTGGGTTTCGTTATGAACTTGAACCTCATCCAAATCGCTATCATGATGCATTTCAGTTTGTGACTTGTTGAAGTATATATCATTCTCGTGGTAGTACCCAATTAAATTGTGCAAAACTGTACATGCAAGCACAATATCAGCTTGAACCGTTAAAAAGAAATTGTCGCATATGCGTCAATAGTTGGAATCATTCTTTCCATATATCAAATGTCCCCTTCACCACATTACATGGTTGTGCATGACAATAGTTGTATAACTCTTGCACAGTAGAGTACCTATGAGATATTTTTAAAGTTGGAGGATTGAATAGCTGAAAGGAGGAAAGAAAGCAATCAAATTATCAATGCCAGTTCCTCTTGCACCTTATCCATCACCCCTTGTGAAATGGTAAATTCTTTTACTCCTTTGTCATTCTTGAGTTAAAACACCATTGAAAATTAGCAATTTGGTCAAAATCTTGGTTTTTCTTCTGAATGATGGTCTAACTAGACATTGTCTAACAGGCCCTTACATTCTATTTTGAATTTCGTCGATTTTTTTTTAATTTTTTTTTTTTCGGATGGATAAGCGGTTTATTGGCCGTTGATGGTGTTCTTGGGTTCTAGTACTTACGTTTTTTGTAGAAGCAAAACTACATACACATCGACACAAACAAAAAAGGAAAAGAAAGGAAGGGAGTATACATGGTCTCGATTTTTCGGTCTGCTAGGGCAAATGACAAGTGAGAGGAAGAAGCTGCACAGATGGAGTTCAGACCGTACACCTTATAGTGAAGAGAAAGAGACTAATGGATATAGCCAAACATGACATTGCGAGTACTGGGCATGGGAGGCGAGGATGAGGAGATAAGAGATAAGCGCTAAGAGCTAGACATGAGATTCTTCCCCCTCTCGTACCAAGAATGGCGGAAAATCTACCAAATTTATAAACGCTTTATTTGGCAAATTTAGGATTTACCACAAAAATGGGGAAATTTTCATGAACGGCTTACATTTATTGTGTGATTTAGATTTCCAATATTTTTGGTGTTTGACGAGATTTAGCTCAAATCCTCCCTAAATCCCGCCTAAATCCGACATCCAGACAAGCCCTTAGGTTGTAACTTTGGTTATCTATACTTTATGGTCTTTGTTTTGCTATTGTGATTGGATTTTTTAAAAATGCTTCCATTTTAGAAAATCAGTGCTGCAACATTTCATGCATTCTAGAAATGCAAGAGTTGTTTAGGTGAGTTTAGTCGGTAGCCATTTTTAGGAAGGGTTGTAAATCCAGAGGTTGGACTGACTTATGCCTCATGTGAGGTATAGGTTTGCAAATCTCTTGCATTTCGTTAAATTTAGGTTCAAGACACTACCCCTCAGTAGTCCTCATCTTAGCTCTAGGATGTGAGGTTATTATTGACTCTAGTCACATCACAAGCCCTCACATTCTTGGCATTTCTCCAAACATGTGTTGTTGGAATGTACGCCCCAATTTTCTAAAATTAAATTGGTCAATTCAAACAACAATCTAATTTTATAATGTAAAGCTCAATATAGGATAGTTTGAGTACTTCTGAATTTTCTCATAATCAAATAATTCAACATTTTTCTTTATTTGTCTTTTATTTCTAAAATCTGATTTAAAGTTGATCATATCACTCTTGAAATTCTCAAAGATTAAATCTTTGAATAAGAATTTCTCAAACTTAAAAATGAAAATATTAGCTGATATTTTGATGATTTTAAAGAAACCATTAGTTTAGTCAAAAATATTCTTAGGTAACAAATTTTTGAAATGTAATTAACCATAGGGGCTTGCCTCTATGGGACATTCGTACCACAACAACAACAACAACATCAAGCCATTATCCTACTACGTGGGGTCGGCTAAATGAATTCTTTTTCTTCATTGTGTCCTATTAAAAGTCAAATTCTCATTTATCCTACTACATGGCCTCAACCCAAGACCTTGAAGGGGCTCAGAGGATTCTTGGGACTGACAGACTACTACAGGAGGTTCGTGAGGGGATACAGCACCATAGCATGGCCACTGACCGAGCAGTTGAAGAAGGATAACTTCTTATGGGGGGAAGCAGCTTCAGAGGCTTTTGAGAAGCTGAAGAAGGCCATGACGACTGTGCCAGTGCTTGCTCTGCCAAACTTCAATAAGGTGTTTGTGGTGGAGACAGATGCTTCAGGCTATGGATTGGGAGCAGTGTTGATGCAGAACTACAGGCCCATAGCTTACTTCAGTCAGGTACTGTTGTCCTGGGCTAGGCTGAAGTCTGTCTACGAGAGAGAGCTGATGGCTATTGTACTTGCCATCAAGAAGTGGAGACCTTACTTATTGGGCAGACACTTTATTGTCAGGACTGATTATAGGAGCTTGAAGTACTTGTTAGAGCAGAGGATGGTCACAGAGGAGCATCAGAGGTGGTTGTCCAAGCTGCTGGGATATGATTTTGAGATCCACTATCAGCCGGGACTAGAGAATAAGGCAGCGGATGCGTTATCACGCTGTATGGGGGAGCTCCATGGGATTACTGTATCAGTACCAGTACTGATAGATTGGGGAGCCATCAAAGAGGAGAGCATTCAGAATGAGGAGCTAAGAAAAATCAAAGAAGATGTGTTATCAGATGGGAAAAGCCACCCACGCTACTCAGTTGTGGGAGAAAGACTGTACTATCAGGGAAGGAGTATGATTCCAAGGCCTTCCATCCATATTCCCCAGCTGCTACAGGAGTTTCATGGGAGTGCCATAGGAGGGCATTCAGGAGTGCAAAAAATTTATAGCCGGTTAGCTGCTGAATTGTACTGGAAGGGGATGAGGAAAGATGTAGAGGAGATGGTGGCGAAGTGTGATATCTGCCAGCGGAGCAAGTACCTGATGATGGCACCAGGGGGATTACTACAGCCTCTGGCCCTACCAGAGAAGGTTTGGGAGGAGATTACTATGGATTTCATTGATGGGCTCCCAAAATCAGAAAGCTACACAGTCATACTTGTAGTGGTCGACAGGCTGAGCAAATATGCTCATTTCATTCCCTTGAGATACCCGTACACAACGGTGTCTGTAGCAGCAGCATTTGTGAGGGAGATAGTCCGCCTGCATGGGGTACCAGAGTCCATTATTTCTGATAGGGACAAGGTGTTCCTGAGCCATTTTTGGAGGGAGCTATTTAGAATGCAGGGAACAATATTGAAGAGGAACACAACTTACCATCCACAGACTAATGGGCAAACGGAGGTGGTGAATAGAAGCTTGGAGACATACTTGAAGTGTTTTGTGTCTGAAACACTAAAGCAGTGGGCCAAATGGCTAGTTTGGGCAGACTACTGGTACAACACCTCTTTTCACTCAGCTACCAAGATGACACCTTTTAAGGTGTTATATGGGAGGGACCCCCCACATTTGATACACTACAACCATAATAGTACTCTAGTATCTGCAGTGGATCAGTATTTGAAGGAAAGAGATCAGGTGTTGGAAGAGCTCAAGAGGCATTTACTTAGGGCCCAACAACTTATGAAGAAGCAGGCGGATGACAAAAGGAGAGATATACAGTTTGTAGTTGGGGACAAGGTCTACTTGAAGCTCCGACCATACCGGCAGAGGACTATGGCCCAAAGGAGAAATGAGAAGCTTGCAGCAAAGTATTTTGGCCCTTTTGAAGTGGAGGAGAGAATTGGAGAGGTGGCCTATAAATTGAGGCTTCCTCCAACAGCCAAAATACACCCCGTTTTTCACGTCTCACAGTTGAGGAGAGTGGTGGGGGAGCATGCAATGAGCCCAGAGCTGCCCAGCACATTGAGGGAGGACATGGAAGTGACATTGGAGCCTCTAGCGGTAGGAGTGCGCATCAATGAGAAAGGGGGAAAAGGAGGTGAAGATTAGATGGAGCGGCGGCCTCCCAGACTATGAGGCCACCTGGGAGCCACAGGAGAGGATTGCAGAGCAGTTTTCTGCTTTCCACCTTGAGGACAAGGTGGTACTTGGGGAGAGGGTAATGTTAGGCCGGTCCAACCTGGACCGGCCCAGCCGGTCTGGGTCTTCTCCAGGCGGAAGCGGGATGCACGGGCGGAAGAACAGGGAGGCGTGGGAGTGGGGTCCACTAGCAATTCAAACAAAATTGGAGTAATTTTGGAGGGAGAATGAAGGGTAGAGATGTCCTTTTGCTTTTGTTTTGAATTAGATTGTATTAAGAGGGAATTAACCTAGGTTTTAGTTTTCATCTTGATTATTGCTTGTGTGCTTGAGGTTTGCTACAGAGGGAGGTCGTGGGGCTCTAGATTTTCATCTAGAGAGTGTCAGGAGAGTGGATCCTCCTCTCGAATCGAGGATTATTGTATCGTTTGTTTTTCTTGCAATCTACATAAATTTCCCTCAAATTTCTCTCAGCTTTCTTCACGTTTGTTCGCTGTTATTGTGTTTGGTGGCTGTTTTCCCATAGAAAACAGCGGATTACTTGTGATTTGGCTTAGATCTGATAGGAATCACTTGAAATATTCAAGTGGTACCTATCACAATAGTAACATACAAAATAATTCATTATATTTAAGAATACCTTTAAATTTTTTTGAAGCTTCAATCTCACTTTTTTTCTTTCTTTTATATACTTGGATAGTTGCTTCATTGTCTTCTTCATTGACATGACTTTCTCCTTCTGCTTCAACTTCATATACATCAGCATTCCTAGGAGTAAACCATTCAACATCAGATTGTAGCTCATCAACAAGCAAAGGGTCAATTTCATTCTCAATATTTTCTTAATTTTGCAATTTGAGATGTCTATCTTTCAGTTTTTTGTTAAACATAACATAAACTAGTTTGTTCATTCAATCTGCTGCCAATCGATTTCTTCTCTTTGTATGAATTTGATTAAAGATACTCCAATTACGCTCGCATGCTGAAGCCGAACACGTTAGTTTAAGAACTTTAACTGCAAAAGCTTTCAATTCAGGAACATCATCTTCAGACTGAGTCCACCAATGTTCTACATGAAGACAAATATAGTATTTTATGAATATTGGTTGAAGTTGAAGACTTGAATATAAATATTAATATTAAAATTATAAATACTCAAATTATAAACATATCAGAAGATCGTGTTTTGTAGCATGCTTGTGCAGCTTTATAATGAAAATCCTCAAGTTGATCATTCACTTTGAGGTAGTCTTCTTCAGAAATGAGTCTGTCCATACATACATACAAACCAGTTTTCACCTCTTTGTCAACATGAAAATCCTTATCATAATAAAATTGGGGATTTAAATAGTACACAGTAGTATGTAAGTGTTGGTGTAATTGTCGATCCCACTTTTCATCTATAATATCACATATTTCTTTGTAGGCACTTTTTTGACCTCCCAATTTATTTGCAATGTCTTCTTTAGCTCTATTCATTGCTTCATAAATAAATCCCATAGTCGGGGCCCTCTCACCATCAACCATTCTAAGCACCTTTACTAATGGTCATGTTGTCTTCAAAGCATAATTTGTACTGCGCCAAAATGAATTGTCTTTCATAACAATCTTTTTAACTTATTTTTCTTCTTGTTTTTTGGCCAATAAACTTTTATACCACTCTTCAGAAGCAAACATTGCTTCCAAAGGTTGTCTTAACTCCTTGAATCTCTGCAATGTTAAATATGCAGTAGCAAATCTTGTAACAGCAGGTCTAATAATTTCCTTGTAAGTGAATTTTCTTATCAAGCTGAGTACCCAAGAATGATTGTATATAAACTTACTAATGAATTTGGCCTTCAATATGGCTGATTTATGTTGAGGCAACTGTCCCAACCTCTCAAGCATCAAGTCAATACAATGTGCAGCACAAGGAGTCCAGTAAAGGTGAGGCATCTTCTCCATTAACATTCTTCCTGCAGCTTTGTATGCACTTGCATTATTAGTAACAACCTGTACTATTAAGGCATCTCTCACTTCCTCCACAACTTCATCCAACATTTCAAACAATAATTATGCATCATTTACAAAGCTTGAAGCATCTACTGATTTGAGAAAAACTGTTTCATATGAATTGTTGACCAAGAAATTAATAATACTTCTATGTCGAATATCTGACCAACCATCTGACATTATTGTCACTCTTGTCTCAATCCAAGTCTTCTTAACATCATCCACCATTTTTGAATTTGTCTTAACCTCATTCAGAATCAAAGTCCTCAGCTCATATATGCTTGGAAGTTGAAATCCTCTTCCATAGCTTCCAACATATCGTAACATATTGATCAACGACGGACTCTTAACAACATTAAATGGAATCCCATTTTCATAGATGAATCTAGCGATATCCAAACAAACTCTGTTCCTGAGTTCTTTTGTAGCTGTAGGAGGCTGAATATCCTGAGTATTTATGTTTTCCTCGTTATCAATATTTAGCATAAATCTATCCATGGGCCCCCGACTGCCTCGGTCAGAAGAAATTAGATGGCTTCCAGTACTGGAATCTTCATGCTGTGATTCATAGTAAGAAGAAATTCCTATCATATATTCCATATTTCTTTGTGTGACCTCCTTTGTGGTGGCAAATTTCTTTAAATAATATGTACATTCCTTTTTCATCTCATTAGGAACTTTTGCACATGGTCCCACATTGACATGAGTGCAAGCTAGATGATCATTCAATCTCTTGACGCCACCAGTTATGCGTTTCTCATAGAAATTACATTTCATGTAAACATATCCTTTCTTTGCACCTTCGCCTGACACTTCAACTTGAGTTCCATATTTTCATGCAGGATCTTTCCTTCTTGTGCCACTAGTCATGCTAACAATAGGACATATTTTAACAATTATTTGTACCACCAATAATAAAACAACATGAATACAAAAATATACTAGTCTGCCGGGGGTTCAAGGGGGTGCTGCCCCCTGCGGGGATTTTCGGGGGCAGCGCCCCCGGAACAAAATTATATTATAAGAGCAATTTTAAAATTCTGCTTGTTGTATATGCTCAATACCAAGCATACCGAGCGTGTACTTACTCGGTACTGAGCATGTACCGCTCGGTACCGAGCGTGTACTTACTCGGTACCGAGCATGTACCGCTAAGTACCAAGCATGTACTTGCTCGGTACCGAGCGGTACTGGCTCGGTATCGAGCGGTACTGGCTCGGTACCGAGCATGTACCTAGCGGTACCGAGCATGTACTGAGCGGACGAATGAAAGAAAGCTGAATCAGGAGTTATTCAAGCTTTTGTTACTACACGTCAAAGTCAAGGCCACAACACTGCGTACCTGCTCTTCCGACCTAACCGATGCCTGAACGTTTCCTGCACTCACAACTTCGGCTTCGTTTCTTTCCCTGCGTCGTCTCCTTCCAACTTCGTCTCCTTCCCTCACGGCTTCGTCTCTTTTCCTCATGGCTTCGCCTCTAGTTCGCCTTTCAATTCTCACAGGAAGCCCTAATCCTATACGCGAATACACGAACACGAATCGGCTGCGTCGTATTTACATATATACCGAAGAAAAAATTTCAAGGCGGTGTCTCATACTGCCTCGAGGCGTTACGCTCTAATGAGTACGCCTCGTAGGCTTCGCTCGATGGTTCGAGGCATAAGCCCCGATACGCATGACTTCCACCTCGACTTGAGGCGCGACTCAATGCGAACTCCTCGTCCGCTTTTTTAATGGTTGATTTAAATCAAATTTGAATTTTGAAACGTTTCCTAAAATAGAATTCTATTTTAATAAAGTTTCTAAAATCAAATCCAAATTAAATTTGAATTAGATTAAATCTTATGTCTTAATTTGAGAATCTCATTATGAAAGTAATAACCCTTGCTTATTTCCCCCAACTCCTCTCCCTTTGCCGTCGGCCCCATACTTGCCCCCACTTGAATACTTTTCAAACTTCAAGCCTCTCTTTGGGAAGAATTCAAAACCCCTCCCTCTCTCTTAACTGCCCCTCCTTTTCCCAAATCATCATTAAATCCTTTCCAAATTAAAGGATTAATTAGGGAAATAATTTCTTAATTCCCTCATCATCCCTCCAAAAATCTAAACCAAATTCTTCCCCAAGCCCCTTCCTTTGGCTGACCACCCTTTCACCTTTTACCGAGAGAAACTTCTTTCTCTCAAGGAAAATCTACAAGGACAGCAAAGGGACATCTTCTACAACCCTTCAACACTACGAAATCGATGCAGGGCCGATCCTGATCTCGACTCCGGCTTCATCTCCAACAAACAAGGCTTCGTCGACATCCTCCGGTCGCCTTTCTTCGACGTCAACCCGGAAGTAGACAGTTTCACGGAGTACTTGGAGCGTATCATCTTCACATTGTCCGAAGCCATCGAAGAGCAACTTTCCACCATTCACTGGCAAATCACCACCTCTGCCACGACGAGGGTGAACTTTTCCTCTTCAATTTTCTCCCTAAATCTTCTTATCTTGTAGGTTGTGAATCAAGTACAAGGAATCGTGCAAAGCTCTTTGCCAATGCTTTGTAAATGTAGGGCATGAGTTTTGATTTTCTATGCATCTAATCTCATTGTTAACCTAGGGATGTTATTGAACATCCTCTAAATTTGTATATGTTGAAATTCTAATTGCTTTGGTAATCTTAACTATTAGCGTGTGATTTGGCCTAAGCGTAGTCACCCCTCTTTTTTTCTATTATCGTTAAGTGACCAACATTTTAATTCTTATTGCTCTTACTCAAAGTGTGCAAATTCTTATCACATTCATTAAAATCATACCTAGTCCTACATCACATGCCTAAATACCTAAATTAAAAATTACCAAGTAAACTAAAATAAACTTGGTTAGATCAATTCTGATCAACCACCCAAATATATCCATCACAGAAATGATAGTTTTTTTAGAGAGAATGTCATTTCAATCTATTATGAAATCATTTAGTGGACTAATCATGATTTTGCTTTTTCACTTATAATATCCTTAAAAAATCTTGAAGAAACATTTAAAAAAGAGCTAGCTACAACAACTTGTCATCGTATGAACTTTTCATTGTATGAAGTTGTTGACAATTGCTCGTCTTTCATATCATTTGCTTTCTAATTCCTGTTTTCTTAAGGTGGAGAGATGAAACAAGTGCAATGTTCTCCCTATTTGATTCTTTCATGCTTGTAGTTGAATAAAAACTTGCTTATCTTTTTGGATTGCACTTCACGCAGCGTGTTAATCTAGGTCGATATTTGTTTTCAATCCTGTATTTATTGAAATTGATTTAATTCTTACTGATTTTATACTTTTTTAAGTATTATGCTGCTTCACTATGTACTGACTCGCAGGAGATTCTTTTAATGCTGCATAGAAGAAAACTTCCCTTTTAACTGGTTTTTATTTTTTTTCTTTTTTTAACTTCCCTTTTAACTGGTGTACCATCTGTTGTCTCATTCAGGCTGGTGAACTTGAAACTGAAGCATACCCCTTGTTAGATGAACTAACATCAAAGATCAGTACTTTGAACTTGGAGAGAGTGCGCCGTCTTAAAAGCAGACTTGTTGCATTAACTAGGAGAGTTCAGAAGGTAAAATAATAATGCAACTGGCTACTCACTGGTTAGTTAATAATTTTTTCCTGACATAAATGCTTTCAATATTTTGCTAGTGTAGGTTAGGGATGAGATAGAGCAGTTAATGGATGATGATGGTGATATGGCTGAAATGTATCTTACAGAAAAGAAAAGTCGATTGGAAGCCTCATTCTTTGGTGACCAGTCTTTGCTTGGATATAGTTCTGCTGGAGCTGGCCTATCAGTTTCTGCCCCTGTTTCTCCTGTTTCTTCTCCAACTGATTCACGGAAACTTGAGAAGGCAATAAGCCTTTCTCGTAGTAGGCATGACAGTATGAGAAGCTCAGAAAGCAACAAAGAGAATATAGAGGGTTTGGAAATGTTGTTGGAGGCTTATTTTGTCGTTATTGACAGCACACTAAACAAGCTTACTTCTGTAATTTCCTCGCTTTCTTTTTTCATTAGTTATTTTTACCATGAGGTTTTCTAATGAGAAAGTTTATTCCTATTTTTCAGCTGAAGGAGTATATTGATGACACAGAAGATTTCATCAACATTCAGCTTGTAGGTTTCCCTCTTAATATCGTGTCCTAATGTTTTCTGAGCCCATAATTAGATTTAAACTGTTGAAACTTGAAATATTTGCTTCTTAAGTAGAAAAATGGAACAACATTGAGTCATTCAATAACTATACTTAGTCAAGAAGATTTACAGAGGATAATTAGCAAGCTAAAGATATAGTTTTCGATAGTTTGTACTGTTTGCTGTGTACTAAGAAACGAGAAAAGTGACAAAATATGCAAGAATTGCATGTTAGACATGAAATTGCCCTAGTGCGCCAACCTCAAATAGTTGTTATAAGGCTAATGAAGATGATGGCATAAGATTGCCCTTGTAATAAATATAGCTAAGGTAGGAAAAAAGTAAGTTTATCATTTTTTATGAATTTATATGTATTGTATAGATAATAGGGTCATAATTAAAGAAGACATCAAAGAAATGTGGAAATTCCTGTAGTTAGAAATAATGCAATTTTTAAGGTAGATTTTTGTTCAAAAGCTCAAAAATGAAATAATATTTGTAAGTGAACAACAAAGCATGTTTAAAAAAGTGAATTTGTTTTAGCTTTGAAGAACATGCATTATGATAAGAAAATGCCGATTGAAATTTAGAGTCATCAAAGATATCAGTAATATGCAAATTAAAGCGAATTAATTACTTCTTAAAAACTAAGAAGTCGTGAAATGATTGAAGAAGAAACATTTTAGTTTTCGTTTGAGGGCAAAAAGGAGATTATTTGGATACTGATAGCTATAAGTAATCAATCCTATGAATTTACAGTGAACTTATGTGACAGGATAATAGAATAGTGCGGAGAAAAATTATGTTTCTGTTGGAAATTCAATTTTGTTTACATTATTTTTCTGATTTGTTAACTAAAGAAAAAATAAACAGAGCAACTATTAGATCTTCACTTATATTTTTTATAATCTTAGTGAGTGATATATAATTTGATGCTTTGTAGCCTCATGGCCTATTAGTTGGTACTTAGGCCCTTATCTTAAAGGAATGTGTGTTGAAGGTATGTTAACATTGTTAAGATATTCATTAAGTAGTGATTAATATTAGGTATACTTGTGGAATGATTGAAGGTATTCAAATCTCGATAGATTTATGAATCATTCCTACATTTGCATTTTCTTATAATGGTTTAGGAGGTTTTATAGAAAATGTTCATAGGGAGGTATTTTGTTGCATACTATTTGTAGATATTGTTGTTCTTATATTTGACACCTCTTCAAAATTTGAAAAATAAGAATAAAGAATAAATTTTCTATAAGTTTAGAATTAGTTGAACAAATATTGAGCTCATGATATGGAAATGTTAGTGTTTTGAATTTGTAATTGTTTGTTATTATTAGAAAATTATGTGATATCTAGTGTGATACATTTAAGAATCATGGATATAAAAAAAATAAATAAATAAATAAAAAAAAAATCAGAATGTAGATGTAGATATAACTTCTAAAGTTTAAGATAGGTATCTGTTACGAGTGGACCGGTCCCCTCTGGACCGGTCCGATGCTACTCCAGGCGGAAGCAGCAAAAAGGGGCGGAACCCCCTGTGGACCCCACGATTGCTGAAATTGATTTTGGGAGGGAGAATTTTGAATGAGGGGCTGTTTTAGGAAGTCCATTATTGTCCTTTATGATTAATTTGTATAATTAGGAGATTAGGGGGAAAGAGAGGGCATCTTGAATTTGAATGTAATTTGAGATCTAGGTTTCTTGCTTGGGCTCTTGGCGTTGCCGGAGATTGTCGGAGAGTTGTTCTTCCTCTCGAATCGAAGAACATTGTATCTTGCTTTTGTTTTGATCATCTACTAGTGGAATATAAGTCCATTGCGTGTTTTTCTCTCAGATTTCCTACAGATTTCTCTGTTTTCTACTGTTTTCCTGCGTTTTGGGCTGATTTCCTGCAGAAAAACAGCAACTCTATTGCTGTTTTCCCCACTCGAATCGATAGGAAATACTTGGATCTAAGTATTTCCTATCAAATTGGTATCAGAGCATCGATTCGGGACCACCGGCGGCTGAAATTCTGAAATTTCAGCAAGTTTATCTTTTCCGGAAGAAGATTTTTTGGGATCCGTTAGAAGAAAGATGGCCGGAAAGAAGGTGGAAGTATTAGAAGGCGAGTTCGGACAACTGAAGACAGATCTGGAGAAAAAGTTCCTGGAAATCTCCACCAACAATGACAGGTTGGAAGGGAGGTTCGCGGCTATGGAAGAAATGATGAAGAAACTATTGGAGATGAAGACCAATCCGGAGACATCGGAAGTGAGAGAGACTACTAACGGCCATGGCGTCGGAGGAAATCCAAACCCAATCCGGGGAAGGAGGAATCCGGAGGTGGAGATTCTTGAAGGGGACGACGACATGCCACCTCTAGAGCCACTCTCTAGAGAGGAGATGAGCATGGGAAATTACCGTCGAGGTGCTGATTTTCAGCGTCGAGGTGCTGATTTTCAGCATCGAGGTGTTGATTTTGGAGGCAGGCGGGGGGAATATGAAGGTAGTGCAGATTTTGGAGAAAGGAGAGAAGAGTATCAGCGTCGAGGTGCTGAATTTCAGCGTCAAGGTGCTGATTTTGAAAGAGAAAGGGGGGATTACGACGACGAACTCGGATACCAGCGTCGGAGGGAGGACCGGGACACTTGGGGAGCACCTCATCTTCGAGGAATGGGAGGTTATGGACAGTACCGGGGCAATGGAAGGGATCCGAAGGTGAGGAAGTTGAAGATGCCCATCTTTGAGGGCGAAGATGGCCATGGCTGGATCTATAAGGTGGAGCATTACTTTGCAGTCAACGGGTTGACAGATGATGAGAAGCTAACGGCGGCAGGTTTGTGTCTGGAAGGGAAGGCATTGGCATGGTATCAGTGGCGAGACAGGAGAGAGCCTATCAGGAACTGGCGAGAGTTCAAGGATTATTTATTAGAGCGTTTCCGAGCCGATGGGGGAGGAGACTTCTATGAGCAGGTCTTTGCTCTGACTCAGGAGGGGACCGTGGTTGACTACCGGGACAGATTTGAGTACTTGGCTAGCCGTCTGGATCACATCTCCGAATCGGCCTTGGAGGGGAATTTCATGAAGGGGCTCAAACCGGAGATACGAACAGCTGTCCGAGTGTTGGAGCCAAGGAACTTAGGCAAGGCTATGGAGCTTGCACAATTGGTGGAAGATCAGAAGAGATCAGAAAGAGGAGCTCGAGGCAACTACTCAGGGGGATCCTACAAGATGACTACTGCTGTACTACCCTCCAAAGGGGTAACCACAGGGAACCAGAGGGAGGTGCCCAAGGAGAGATCTGGTGGAGGAGGAAATGGGGGACAATTCAAGAGGTTAACAGAGAAAGAGATGCAAGAAAAGAGAGCTAAGGGGTTGTGCTTCCGTTGTTATGAGAAGTACATGTCAGGGCATAGATGCAAGGACCGAACTCTTCAAGTTCTCCTAGTCTGTGAAGATGAGGAAGACGAGGAGGGAGGTGGGAGCAAGACTGAAGAGGAGGAGGAGAAGCTGCACTTGGATGTGGCAGAAGTCTCCATCAACTTTGTAGTGGGATTCACCCCGAGTCACACTATGAAAGTGAGAGGAGAGATAGCTGACCGCGAGGTGGTTGTGTTGATTGACAGTGGGGCAACCCACAATTTCATTTCCAACCAGATCGTGGAGTTATTGAGGATGGAGTTAGTAGATACCGGAGGCTATGGAGTGATGATGGGCACGGGGAAGGTGGAGATGGGGAGAGGAGTCTGTCGAGGAGTAGTACTGAAGATTCAAGGGATCCATGTAAAGGAAGACTTTCTTCCCTTGGAATTGGGGAGTACGGATGTCATCCTGGGGATGAAATGGCTGCAGACCTTGGGGGAGACCAAGATCAATTGGGGGACATTAAGAATGGAACTAATGATAGAGGGAATAAGAAGGGTGATCCAAGGTGATGCGGGTCTGGCCAAGGCTGGGGTGTCACTTAAATCCTTAATCTGAACTATCCAGAAGGAAGGGGGAGGATACTTGGTGGAGTTACACCGTCTGGAAGGGATCAGAATTGAGGAAGAAGGCAATATTCCTTCCTCAGTACAGCCTCTGGTACAACAGTTCATGGAGGTTTTCCAACCTCCGCAGGGTTTACCACCTCAGAGGGAGCTGGAACATGCCATAACTTTGAAGGAAGGGGAGACACCGATTAGCGTCCGCCCTTACCGTTACCCTCAGATCCAGAAGGATGAAATTGAGACATTGATCCGGGAGATGTTGGAGGTAGGGATCATCAGGCCAAGTGTTAGCCCTTTTTCTAGTCCAGTCATCCTGGTCAAGAAGAAGGATGGGAGTTGAAGATTCTGTGTGGATTACAGGGCTCTGAATAAGGGAACTGTACCAGACAAGTTCCCAATTCCGGTGATTGATGAGTTACTTGATGAGTTGCATGGGGCTGTGTTGTTCTCAAAGTTGGATTTAAAATCGGGTTACCATCAGATCAGGATGAAGGAAACCGATGTGCCAAAAACAGCATTCAGGACACACGAAGGACATTATGAGTTTCTGATGATGCCCTTTGGGTTGACTAATGCTCCGGCTACTTTCCAATCCTTGATGAACAGAGTATTTAAGCAGTACCTCAGAAAGTTTGTCCTGGTCTTCTTTGATGACATCTTGGTGTACAACAAAACTGTAGGGGAACATTTGGAACACTTGAGGATAGTTCTAGAAGTTCTACAGGAGCATCAGTTAAAAGCTAATTTGAAGAAGTGCAGCTTTGCCCAGACCAGTGTGGAATACTCGGGACATGTGGTTTCCCAAGGAGTGGCGGCAGACCTGACTAAAATTGAGGCAATTCAGAAATGGCCAAAACCTAGGAACATAAGGGAGCTGAGGGGATTCCTAGGGTTGACGGGGTACGATCAACGATTCGTGAAGGGATACAGTTCCATTGCCTGGCCGTTGACCGAGCAGTTGAAGAAGGACAGTTTCCTATGGGGGGAAGCAGCAACTCAAGCATTTGAGAAATTGAAATAGGCCATGACAATAGTATCAGTTTTAGCTCTGTCAGATTTCAGCCAGAACTTTGTGGTTGAGACGGACGCATCAGGATATGGACTTGGGGCAGTACTGATGCAGAACCACCGACCTATAGCATACTTCAGTCAAGTGTTGTCGACCAGGGCAAGATTGAAGTCAGTGTATGAGAGAGAACTGATGGCCATTGTCTTGGCGATTCAAAAGTGGCGACCCTATCTTTTAGGACGACATTTCATCGTCCGGACCGATCAGAGAAGCCTGAAGTACTTGTTGGAGCAAAGAATGGTCACTGAGGAGCATCAGCGATGGTTATCCAAGTTATTAGGCTATGACTTTGAGATCCAGTATAGACCAGGCTTGGAGAATAAAGCAGCTGACGCATTATCCAGATGTGTGGGGGAGCTCCAGGAGCTAGCTCTGTCAGTGCTACTGATGGTTGATTTGGGGGCCATCAAGGAAGAAAGCAAGCTAGATGAAGAATTGGGAAAGATCAGAGAGGACCTACAGAAAGACAAGAGTAGCCATCCGGGCTACTGCATTGAGGTGGAGAGATTATTGTATCAAGGGAGGTTTTTGATGCCACGAACTTCTGTACATATCCCTCACCTGTTGCAGGAGTTTCATGGCAGTGCATTTGGAGGCCATTCAGGAGTCCAGAAGACATATAGGAGGCTAGCAGCGGAGCTCTATTGGAAGGGCATGCATAAAGATGTGGAAGAGCTGGTGGAAAGGTGTGAGGTGTGCCAAAGAAATAAGTATATGGCGATGGCACCAGGAGGGCTACTCTAACCCTTGGAACTTCCAAACAAAGTTTGGGAGGAAGTGTCTATGGACTTCATTGACGGCTTACCTCGTTCAGAGGGATTCACAGTCATTTTGGTAGTGGTGGACCGCCTCAGTAAGTATGCCCATTTCGTCCTCCTGCGACACCCGTACACAGCGGTCTCAGTGGCAGCAGCATTTATTAGAGAAGTGGTGCGATTACACGGATTCCCTGCTTCCATTGTGTCAGATAGAGATAGAGTTTTCCTTAGTCAGTTCTGGAATGAACTCTTTCGAATGCAGGGCACTATTCTCAAAAGGAGTACAGCCTACCATCCACAGACAAACGGACAGACAGAGGTGGTAAATCAGAGCTTGAAAACCTATTTGAGGTGTTTCGCTTCAGAAACACCTCGTAAGTGGGCCAAATGGTTACCTTGGGCAGAATACTGGTATAACACTTCGTATCACTCAGCATCCCAAATGACCCCTTTCAAGGTACTTTATGGAAGAGACCCCCCACATTTAGTGCATTATGGAAAGGGAAATACAACGATCTTTTCAGTTGAGCAGTACTTAGAAGAAAGAGATCAGGTGCTGGAGGAGTTAAAGAAGCATTTGGGAAGGGCACAACAAATCATGAAGAAATGAGCAGATACATACAGAAGAGACATACAATTTGAAGTGGGAGAGAAGGTATTTCTGAAGTTAAGACCCTACATGTAGAGATCAGTGGCAAACAGGAGAAATGAGAAATTGGCCCCGAGGTATTTTGGTCCCTATGAGGTCACTGGAAGGATTGGAGCAGTACCGTATCGACTAAAGTTACCCCAGTCCGCTACCATACACCCGGTGTTCCATGTGTCACAGTTAAGGAGAGCGCTTGAGGAGCATGTAGCCAGTCCCGAGCTACCAGCATCATTGATATAAGACTTGGAGGTGGTAATGGAACCCATGGAGCTGGAAGGAGTAAGAGTTAATAAAATAGGAACCAAGGAAGTGTTAATCAAATGGAAAAATCTTCCCGACTACGTGGCTACCTGGGAGCCCTACGAGATGGTAAAGCAGCAGTTTCCAGACTTTCACCTTGAGGACAAGGTGAATTTTTGGGAGGGGAGTAATGTTACGAGTGGACCGGTCCCCTCTGGACCGGTCCGATGCTACTCCAGGCGGAAGCAACAAAAAGGGGCGGAACCCCCTGTGGACCCCACGATTGTTGAAACTGATTTTGGGAGGGAGAATTTTGAATGAGGGGCTGTTTTAGGAAGTCCATTATTGTCATTTATGATTAATTTGTATAATTAGGAGATTAGGGGGAAAGAGAGGACATCTTGAATTTGAATGTAATTTGAGATCTAGGGTTTCTTGCTTGGGCTCTTGGCGTTGCCGGAGATTGTCGGAGAGTTGTTCTTCCTCTCGAATCGAAGAATATTGTATCTTGCTTTTGTTTTGATCATCTACTAGTGGAATATAAGTCCATTGCGTGTTTTTCTCTCAGATTTCCTACATATTTCTCTGTTTTCTACTGTTTTCCTGCGTTTTGGGCTGATTTCCTGCAGAAAAACAGCAACTCTATTGCTGTTTTCCCCACTTGAATCGATAGGAAATACTTGGATCTAAGTATTTTCTGTCAGTATCAAAAGAGTAATGAAAGAATATCTAGTAGACCTTAATAAAACTTTCATAAATTTGAATTATACTTACGCTATGCGGATCCAAGAGTAATGTGGTAAAAAAGACATTGATAACTAGTGGATTTTGGTAGAAATAAGAACATTTTGTAGGAACTTTGGTCAAACAAATGATTATATACATAATGATTTTATTAAATATTTATGGTAGCCTTTGTTGAAGCTAAGGTTGTCAAAATTATTTTAGGTTGTTTGGCATGTATAATGGAGGACATAAAATGCAACAACAAGATGACTAGATGGTATAAAATCTAAAGGATTTGAAATGAAGGCTAGTATACCATAATTAACATATTTCATCATCATCATTATGAGCCTCATCTTAATTATTTGGGATAAGTTTTATGACTCTTCATTTTTCATTTGTTTTATAAACTGTTATCAGAACTGTTAACTAGTTGAAATTTATTAAAAAATAAATAAATAAAAATAGTTGAAATTTATAACAAGTTGATTGGGGTAGAAATTATAATATTTTATTTAAAGTTTGGTTAAACAAAGGGTGTTTTGCATAATGATTTTATTAAATATTTATCCTAGTTTTTGTTGAAGCTAAGGTTTTCAAAGTTGATTTAGGTTGTTTGAGTGTGTAAAGTAGAGGGCATAAGAGGCGCTAATAGATGACTAGTTTTGATTAAATCTAAAGGCTTTGGAATGCAGGCTAGTCTAACATCATTAGCATAGTTATATCATCATTATTATCATCTTTATAAGCCTTATCATATTATTTGGAATAAGTTCTATGATTCTTCATTTTTCATTTTTCTTATGAAATTTTGTTTTAAGCATTGAACCTATTCATCACAAATCATTTTGAATAACTCATATCAATATTATCTTAGATCTATCATTTCTCCTTCCTAATCAGCTAACTTTAATTTTATCTACTCGTTTAATCGGTGCATTTTCAATCTGTTGTTGTACTTTTTTAAATCACTTTAGTCTAATTTCAATTATCATTTTATTAATGCATTACACTTCAATAGTTATTTTAATATAATCATTCTTTGATTTATTCTTCTTAGTTTTATCACATTTCTATTTTAATACTCTTATTTTTACTATGCTCAACTTGAAGATTAAAATAATTTTTTATAACCCAATGCTTAGATCCATACATTTTTAGCTTAGGGTCTGTTTAGAGTAGCGATGGGTATTTATAGTAGTCATAGAACTATTGTGGAAAAATAATTGTTTTGAAAGATCCTATTAGTGGTATGGACATTTTTTATTTTGTAAAAATTAGACAACTTTTTTAAAGTTGCTAAAATCCGGTAGATCTACTTGTAAAAAGCTATTCGCTACAAAAAAATTCTAAAATGCAACAATAAAGCTTTAGTCATATTGAACTATAATAGTTGTCTAGAAAGTAAGGAAGTGAAAAATGTACCCTAAACAACCTATAAAGTTCATCTTTAAGTCTTCATGATATTTTTTATCACATAATATTCCAAAGGTTTTGCATTTTAGCCATATATCTTTTAACTATAAAAGTTATATTGATGTGAAACATATATGAAAACAGGAATTGCTTAGGAATTAATAACTTGTTTAGTTTTGCTAATTTTAAACATGATGTTTCACCATATTAGATTCTCAGATTTCTTACTCGTAGTTGTGCGTTGGCATTCAGTTACAAGAAAGATTTACAGGACAATTTAAAATGACAACAAACTCATAGAAAAACTAAAGGCATAAACAAAAGAAATCCACCGTTTAACAAATAGAAATTTTACCTTGAGTTTTGCTCTTTGAGGTGGTTTTAACGGAATAATAATTTTAGCAAACTTAAAAATGCCACCAAAAGATAGAGAACACCTGCAGTATTACCTAACGAAAAGGTCACCGGATGAGAAGAAGTTGGTGGGTATCCGATAACTCACCACTGTTCGGAGATTTAATGTTCATCGATGGCAGACATCAAGGTAAAAAGGATTCAGTCAACGTAGTCGTCGATCTCCAAATTGAGGTTGAAGAAATGAGACCGGAGGATATCTATTCTCCCTTGAAGATCATATACGAATCCATGATCGTGCTCGGGATCGGCCATTCATGGGGAAGTAGGCTAAGGGTTGGTGTATCTTCTTCCTTGGGAGGTTTGTGAAGCAAGGGAGAAATAGAGATGGAGGAAAGGGGTGGGGGTTCGGCCAAGACCTATATTGCACCGATACGGATACGGTGACATGGATACGACATGATACGGATACTGGACACGCCAATTCTTAAAAATACAGGATATAATTTATAAATCAGATATAAAAATTAATAAAACATTCAAAGCATAATATTTAAAATTACAAAAAAAAAAAAAATGAAGGCAATATCATTTGTGGCCTTGGAGCTTATAATATCAAAATAAAAGTAAGCATTAAATGTCTAGTACAACAACAAAAGCATAAACATAAATTGTCTAGCACATGAAGTTTTAACTATTCAATAGAAGAAATGATATGATTAGCTTCTTCAGTGGTTTGTCTTTGAACTTCTATATTATCTTCAATAAATATCATAGCTTCTAATTTAGGCTCATCAAGTGAAAGATTAGCAATTTTTAATATTCTCATATCATCAAGAGACTCAAATCCATCTCGGAAATGAGAGAACCTCGCTCGCAGCCTCGGAAGTAAATACGACGAGTTTTTTTTTTTTTTTTTTGGTTTTTTTTTTTTCAACGGACACGTATATTGGATACGTGTGTCCTTTTGAAATTAAATAGTATTTTAATTGGATACGACAAATCCATATCCGACACATATCGGTGCCGTATCAGAGGCGTATCTGTGTATTGGTGTTTCGGATACAACACAGATTCATAAATAGGTGTATCGGTGCAACATAGGTCAAGACTAGGGAGGATCCGTGGGGGTTAGGGATTTAGGTAGTAAGAGGAGTCAAAAGGAGAGGAGGGAATTAATTCCTTGATTAATTAACCTAGAGTAGAAATTAATATTAGAATTAATTTGAGAGGGAAAGAGGGAGAATTTGAATTCAAATTCTCAAATTGGTTGAGGGATTATTGGGGGAATTGGGTTTTAATTGGGAAGTAATTTAAGTGGAGTAGAGAGAGAGGGAGAGGACGGCGGCAAGAAGGGAGAGAGTGGGAAGAGAGGGGGCCGACCAAGATAAAGGGGAGGGGGAGGTTGTCCACATTCAATGAATATGTCTAGGTGCATTGAATGTTGTAATTGAAATAAATTCCAAGTTAATTTCAGATTGGGAGAGATTTGGGGGGCTTCTTAAAATAGATTTACTAATTAGGAAAGGTCTTGAATTTCAAATATTATTTGAGTTCAAATTAAGAGACTTTCCAAATTAATAATAAGCTATATTAGGAAGGTGTTTAAGAGGTCTTTTTGAAGATGAAAACAAGGACTTGAAAAGTGGGAGGGGTCGGCGGCCTAGGCTAGGGCTAGTTGGGCCGATGACTAAGGGGATTTAGGTGGAGTTTGGGTTAGTGTTTTGGGAGGCCGACGGTGGGAACTTGGGGATGGTTTGGCCGGTGGGTGTGGGGGAAAAGAGAAAGGTTGGCTGGCAGTTGGGGATGGGAAGGGTGGATAGCCGACGGTATAGGGAGGAGGAAGGGAATAAAGAAAACAAACGAATATGAACTGCGAGCCCGGCCTCTACCGGCAGCTGAAGGGTGTTGCTTGGCCCTCTCCTAGGGTTCTTTCTTATCTCAAGAGCTCACAAGAAAACAATGAATCGAAATCTGAAATTTTTATTAATCAATCATTACCCTCATATAATAGTGAAGACCTTTATATATAGGCCTTAAAATAAAAGAGAAGCAAAAAACTAAAATGCCCTTTGGGCTACATCATGAATCAAACCCTCTCGGGGGTACAATAATAAACCAGAACATAAATAAAATAAAATACATAAATTCATCATAAATAAAGACTCTGAATCATAGCCGTCGATCTACGATTCCTCCGGTGATAGACGCGTCGAAATCTCCTACTGATGTCCTCATCATATATCCTCATTAATATCTCTTCTAAATTATTTTAATTTAGCATACATTTGCATCACTTTATCTCCTAATAATATTGATTGATAGTTATTAATATCACATCCATTAAATTTCATATCATGCATGCAATCTTTGTTTTAGGTGTCACTAAAATATTCATTTCATCAACATGAATCTTGAGGAAATATTTAAATTGAACTTCTTGTATTAAATTCATAACAACCTGAACATCAATTTCAACAAAGTTGTGTTTTTTACTACTAACATTTCACAAAAAATATACTTGTGTTTTTTACTATTAACATTTCAACCATGTTATTGAACTTTAACTATCCGCTTATGGACACTTGAATTCTATAATCCTTACAACAAATGATAGATTATTATTATCAATTATATAATCATATCTTCTTTAATTGTTGTGAAGAGCATATTTTTATATCTACAATTATATAGTGGATTATTGCAATCGGGCTAAGCCCATGGTTTTTCCCCTTTTAGGGTTTTTTACTTAAAAAATATTCTTATATCTTTTACAAATTCTATTTATGCATGTTGGATTATCGTACAAAACTAAGATATTATAATTTCCTCCGCCATAAATTTTCTAACATGTAACAGTTTAGCATCATTTGTTTGAATCATTCCGAATATATTACAAATATTTTTGAATAACTAACAATCACTCTGTTCATCAATGACAACACACTCCGGGAAGATTAAAGCTCCATAGTAGTGATTGAAAATCCTAAGTGCCACTCATAACTCTACCTGTAGGGTGAACCCTTATAGAGAAAACGCTGGTGGTTGTAAAGGAATAATAATTCTCCCATACAATATAGTGTTGAGCCTCTTGGAACCATAATTTATAAAGAAGAAATTGAAATATTTTGATTTTTCCAATAACTTAGAAGGATAATTCATTTTTCATGGTAGTGGAGCACTGAAGCATGTAAGCGAGGATGTGAATTGCATATATAGGAAAATATTTTACCAAAGCCTTCAAAAGGGGAATTACATATTGTCCATACAAGATAGTGGAAATCCTCTCTTAAAAGAAAAAATTAGAGCACACAAGAAAGGAAGGAGCAAATGGTACCCTCAGGAGAAAATATTTATACTTGAAGAGGGAGGAGGGTAAGTTACCAAATTTGTAAATTTACCAAAAAACTAAAAAAGTGAAAAAGTTTTCTTTCAAAGAAAAGAAAAAAAATTATAACCACAAAACATTGCACCCGCACAAAGAGGGATGAGCCAAACAAGTGTCAACGAGCGCCAGTAATGGTGTGTTTTGGGGCCCAATTTTAAGTTTGAGCAAGCCTTTTCTTGTGTTTTTGGGGTCTTCAAACTTTTTTTTGATGTTTAAAACTTAATTTTGGCATTTTAAGAGTTCAACAAAACCGCTATAATGAAATTTGAGCAAATTTGAAGAAAGTTAGAGTAAAGGTTTTTCAATAAACTTCACTCCAATCGGCATGCCAATTTTATGGAAAGCTGAATTTATAATTAAGGAGATTTTATTTGGTTTACAACCCGAGAAAAATTGTACATTAAAGTCCAAGGAGCCATCATGCATTGTAATTTTTTAAGTTATAATTTTTTGCCAAAAATTTTTTCGAATGCTTAATATATATTTTCAAATGACACAAACTTCAATGTCAAAAAATATAGGGGCAAATGATGTGTCTGAAAAAAAATTCATTTAATCTTTATGAATCTTGAGGCTATATTTGAATTGAAATCTTCTGAATTAAATTCATGACCATCTAAACTCAATTTCAATCAACTTATAATCAAACTGAATGTCTTGACGAGTTGAACCTATTGACACTACAAGCGATCCATCTTGACTCCAAATGAGCTCAAATCAAGCACTTGAAAAATAATTAGAAAGTTTTATATATTCGTTGAAGGATCTAACAATCTTCAAATATTGTATGCTTATAGTTAAATCGAGCTGTTCAACGAGATGAATTTAAGAGCCCAAGATTATTGAATTCTAAAATCATTCAGTCGCTTAAATGTTGCACCATCTAATATCATTTAGACTGTTCAATGGAATGTCTTGATTTGTGGCCAAATTTATCAAAATGTCTCTCTAAAAAGGGCTTTAAATATTGCTCCATTTTTTACATGAGGGGGTTCGAAGCTGAGAGAGCTAAATAACTATATTGGATTTTTCGATAATTGCTACCAATAATCACCATTAGCAATCACTACTATCATCTCCTGACATCATCATTCAACTATTATCGCTTAACTGCTAACATCCAACTCCATTATTGGACTTCAATTGTTTACTTGTGGACACCCGATTTCTATAATCTTTATAATGAAATTAGCGTTATCAATTATGTAATACCATCTTTTTCAATTGTGAAGAAGAATGGATTCATGTATCTACAATCATATAGTACATTATTGCAAATGAGTTAGGCCATATGATTTTTCACTTTTTTGGGTTTTCTAAATAAAAAATTATGGTGTCTTACAGATTCTATTTGTTCATATTAGATTTTTATATAAAGTTGTGATATTTAAATTTATATTACCGCAAATTTTCTAGCACGTTACAATTTTATTAATTTTAATTCTTTTATCTTCTTAAAATTTTCATGATTATTCTAGCTTTTCATTTATTTTAGTAGATGCTTCACCGATTAGATTATATCATTTGCAAAATGCATATACTAATACATCTTATATAAAATGATATGAACTCGATGTTAAGCCTTAATATAATTTTATGGTAATTCGAAACTCTTTGGTCACTTCACAGTTACTTTTATTGCATGTCAATATTATATTATACACGTTTTTGAAAACTTAAAAATATCTTTGGTGCACAACTTGCAATTTTAATGAATCCTCCCTAAATCAATTTTCATTGTACAGATTTATATACAACAACAACAACATCAAGCCTTTGTCCCACTACGTGGGGTCGGCTACATGAATCCTTTTTCGCTAGTGTGTCCTGTTAAATCAAATTCTCATTTAAATTTAATAAAGAAATATCATTTCTAATATTTTCTAACCAAGCCTTCTATATGCCATATTAAAATCAATTGAAATCATAGGAATATTTTTTTGCACTCTTTATGTTTTTTTCATTAATTTTCTTGATAGAAATTTTTTTAATAGTAGATCTTCCCAACATAAAATCATATAACTTTTCCAAAACTAGTGCAATTTTTTTAGAGCTCACATTTCCTTACTTTTTTACACAACTTCATCATACTATTTATAAGTCAATTTATTTATATTAACGTAATCTTAAGATGCCCTTTTGTTCTTAAATATTGGTACAAAAATGGATATAGTTAACATATTCTTGAACGTTTCTTTTGTTCGTCTCCTATCATTTGACATCCTAATAGTTTCAAAATTTCATTTAAAAGATTTGTTAACTAAATCATTTATGTATCTTTCATAACATTCTAAATTTTAATGGGCATCTCATTTAGATCTAAAACCATACATCTATACACCTTCTTCATAGTCAACTCAACTTCAGTTTTTGGATTAATTAATAGTATGCCTCATTATATCATTATGCTCTTTTAAAATTTTTCTTCTTTGAAATTCTTATTTCAAAACTTTTCAAAGTAACATTTTTTATTTTTTCTTTGATTTTTTATCTTTAATTAAGATCGTATTAACTTTGTTTCTAATGCATCTAATTTGATTAATCATTTAAGTCTATAGATTTCTCTTACCTTGGCTTCTTTATAAATCTTCTTTTACCTTATTTAGTTCAAAGGCTATTATATAAACCATTAAAATTTTGATCTTTATTTTGCCACTATATTCTTTGAAGGTTCTAGTTTTCTAATAATCATTATAAGCTTTAGTAATTTTTAATTTTACTTGATAAAATTTTGTATCTCTTCACTTCACGGACAAGTCTGTTTATTAATGAATGACCTATTTTATACTCTCCTAAAACTTAAATGATAATCTACTTTATGAAAGTATCTATTTTATCTCACATCAGGTATGACTCAGCAAAAAAGAAATGATTTACCTCTCTTACCAAACTTTTTTAAAAGATTGACAATTCTTCAAACTTTAAATTCCACTCTCTTACCCTAGGACTATTTTTTCTTATGATTGTTTTTTATACTCTAAAGATGAATATTCATAATTACAGTATATTTTATGTTCAAATTCTCTCATGGAATAGGCTCATAATCTTTGCAAGGAGATCTGTCAAATTTTTTCTACGAAAAATTAAGTTTTGGATTTGGTAGTTATATTTTCTTAAGAAACTGAATGCTATCCTTGTTTCTTAAAGTGTATTCGCTTTTGCAAGATTATAGATTACCATGAAGTCAACTATAGTGCCCCTCATTTTATTTTTCTCGTATTTCATACTCACCAGGAGTCCTTTCTTAGCTAATCTTACTAAAATACATATGCACGTTAGATTACCTCTAATAAATATCCTTTCATGATTAGGAATATGAAAAAAATCTCAAAATAGTCTCTTGGCCATTCATATGTGACCAAGTAGTCTTGAAATATTATATTTTTCAAATTTAGTCTCTTAACAATTCAAACTTAATCCCAAATGACCACTCAAATAGAAATTGATAGAAATTAGGATAAAAGCTGATCCCAATTTGCTTCCTTGACTTAATTGAATAAATGTGTATACTCTGGGGCTTATTTGGCCAAATACCAATAGTCAGTGGACTATTTTGAGATTTTTCGCATTTTTGTTGCTCATCCAATCATTCCCAAACTTGATTTTTTAAATTCTCTAATTAACTAATTTGGCGAGCATAAGCACTAATTGGATTCATAATGTTCTCATCGACAAATTAACATAGCTATAATTTATTCAATATATGTGCAAGTTAGGGTTAACACTTGATGAAATACTGAAGATAATTTAATGGAGTATCTTCATAAAACCAACCCTTAGTCATTGGGATAAGGATAATGAGGGCAGTGATGATGAGATAGGAAGGCATTTTACTTACAATCGGAAGTTGTTTCCCTTTTTTTTCCATAGGATTAGTTCGTGCAAGTTAGGTTGAAAGATTTTGAAATTCGATGATCACTCATACTTTTGTTTAGGCTTCTAATTTTAAGTTTCTAGCATCTTTTCTAGATATTGATTATGTAAATTTTTCGTTATTAAATGCTTTAGATAACCTTAGTTTTGTTGCCACGTATTGTACTCATGCATCTTTCCATCTTTTCGTTATCCTGAAATTTTTTTTAGTTGGATATTTCTTTTTCCTCGGCTGATCAGTTGGTTATTTTAGTTTATGGGATGACTAACCTGTTTAGGTAGTTTTGGGCGTGCTATTTGTTCTATCTTTTTATCAGAGCTCTCTTAAACAGGATCTGTTGCATATTTTATCTTGTCACTGGCATGGATGCTACTGTATTGCTTCAGCATAATATGAAGTCATGTTGGTGGTGTTTTATGTTTGTTTATATTCCATGGCATTTATTATACATCCTGTCAATCCAAAGTGCAAACCTGTTTTGTAGAATAATCTGAATCAACTCATTTGCACGTTAAAAAAAGACACATCATTGATGCGCCAGGATTAGAAATTGTAACCATGCAGAACATTGATAGTTTTCTGGAAGCAAAAGCAGTGGACCCTAAGGCAAAATTCATTGATGTTCTTGTTGAGTGTGACAACATTAAGGATATTAAGATAGATGTGATAAAATTAGAAGGATAAATTGAGAAAGGATCATATTAATGAAATCCTATGATTATGACTTTTTGAAGATATTGTAGTGAAAAATAGACTTAAGTTGTTTAAGCATGTACACCTGAGGGTAGAAGATGTATCAATAAGACAAGTAGATTATATAAATGTTTAAAGATTAAGAAAAAACATGTTGCTCTAAGATAACTTGGATAGAAGTGGAAATATATTGTGTAAAATAAATGTAACATCTCATGCTTTTCTTAAAAGGAAGAATTAATAACGGAGAATGAGGATTCATAAAGCCAACCTTAAACAATGAGGATAAGCTAATAATGATTACCTTGCTGCAGCCATTGTTGATCTTGATGATGATGATGAATGTTGTACATGTGAAGGTCAATATCATTATTATTTCCAAAATTTTCTTCCATTCCAGCCTTGTTAGTATGTGAGTTGATGTCTGCATTTCTGACCTTGCCACACAGTTCATTGGTTAACTGAATCCAAAGTTGGAGGACAAGTTGAAAAAGTTGTTAATTCCTAACCACCTGCTCCATGATAAAGTATTGCTACTGTTGTTATCTTTTGTCATTTGCTTTTTGAACTCTAGCTGTTATCCTGCAAAATTCTTTCACGACCACCGCGAAATTATTCATTGGACATTCTCAAACACTTAGATTAAAATAGTGAACTGTAAGATTGATTGTTATACCATTAGACTCTAGCATCTTGAAATTATGGGAATACTTGAATTCTGGTAGCATATTCATAGCTTGACTTCGCTTAGATGAGAATTGTTTTGTTCATTTTGTTTCTCTGACTGAAAATCCTTTTTTTTCAGGACAATGTTAGAAATCAGCTCATCCAATTTGAACTCTTGCTCACTACTGGAACTTTTGTTGTCGCTATTTTCGGGGTTGTTGCCGGAGTCTTTGGTATGAACTTCGCAATACCATTGTTTGATGATCCAATTGCGTTTCAGTGGGTTCTCATTGTAACTGGAATCTGTGGCATCATCATCTTCTGTGGCTTCTTATGGTATTTTAAATACAGAAGACTAATGCCTTTGTAGTCACAGCAAATCTACAAATTCAGTAAGAGGCCTTCTATTTTGGTTTCCATCAATGTATTATCATTCTTTTGAATTTGCAGTAGTGCCTGCAATTGGCTACCAGAATTAGCTTCTTGCTGCTGTAAATGATGTGCCTTAATAATGCATTATATGTTTTATTCTTATGCATAGCTGCTTGCGTCTCTAGGTCCTCTCTTCAGGAGAAATTATTCTGTGCGGACACCGGATGGGAGAACCGTCTGATTTATGCTTAGGTACCGAGCCGCAGTACTACTCGGTATGAATTCCGCGCAGAATAATTTTCCTCCTTTAGTAAGATAAATATATTTAATTCATTCATGTAAGGAATGGTATTTAGGGACTGATTGGCCAAATTTTTGATCGAATAGGATGATGCAGGTTGTGATATTTATGATTATTTTAACCTTTTAAAAATTTCACTCTTCTTTAGGAGTATACAGAATCAAAGTGATATGTCTGTGGACTATGCTCAGTATTTTAACAAAAAAAGTGATAAAATTTATTTGTCGAATTCAGTTTTTTGGGATGTTTAGCTTGTTTTGCTGCTAGTGTCTGGTGTTGGCTGTTGCTGGACTATGAATTTTGGTTTCGTTTGGGACGATTTTTTTCTGCTTCTTAAAGTAGTTTTCTATTATAAAAATTTTATTTATTTTTACTAAAAAACTGCTTTATGAAACAGTAAGAAAGTCGTCCGAAACGAATCCTTTATTTCACCAATAGTATCGATATTTGATAAACAGCCTTTATGCATCGATTTTTTACTTCCTGCCGGGACCTTTGAATTGCCATAGCTGCTACGCATTTTGCTGCTTGGCTCTTTTTTCTGGAAGTGATTCTATTGCTGCTTGCTTTTGATTAATATCTATTCGGAGGAAGCAAGATGGTTTCATAATGCTCTGTTTATTTGATTAAAAATGTCAATATGAACCCAAACCTATTAACTTATTTTGATAAAAAAATTTATAATTTGTTATGATTTATTAATTATAAAATTTATGATATTTGATAAAAAATAAAAAGATTATATCATAAATTAAAGAAAAAAATATATTAAATTAGCAATTTTCTTTGGTAAGTAAATGGATTAAAAAAACTCTGATAAACAAGCGGGTTATTTATTGATACACGTACTTTAATTTCTGTGTATATGTGTTGGGAAATTGAAATCCTTGGCTTAATTTATAAAAATAAGTGAATATAATAAGCTATTAACATAATTACAATCACAATTTAAATGAGCAGCTTCAACGAAAACAGTATATCTATAAAAAAAAAAAAACAAGAAAGACAACTGACTACTGCTAGCAATGTCATTTGAAGTCATAAATTGAATGGAAAATAAATCAGACTCAAATGAAGAATATCTAGAAGTTGTTGCGAAATCACCCAATATAGGCAAAAATGTGGGGCAAATATAGGGCGAATTATTACGTCCGGATGTTCGGACGTCCGGACATCCAATTCAGACGCGCCACTTCACCAAAATACATCGGGGTCCGATGCATTTTGGTGACGTGGCGCGTCTGGATTGGCGTCCGAACAAATCCGGATGCCGGACATAATAATTTGCCCAAATAGAGAGGGCTCATCATCATTCAGTAGCTAAAAAGGAGAAAAAAAAAACATTAAGCAAAAATTCTAAAACCAATATGCTATAGATAGATAGGTGAGCAACAACAACAATAACAAGTCTTTATCTCACTAAGTGGGGTTGGCTACATGAATCCTTTTTCTTCATTGTGTTTTCTTAAGAGTTAATTTCTCATCTAAATCTAATAAAGAAAAGTCATTTATAATATTTTTTAATAAAGCCTTTTTTAGGTCTACCTCTAACCTTCTTAACGTAAGTCAAATCTAATACATATACTTTCATAATAGGGTTATCGGAAGATCGCCATTTTATGTGACCAAACCATCTAAGGCAACTCTCTTTAATCTTATCTTCCACTAGAGCTACTCATACCTTTTCACGTATATGCTCATTTTATATCACATCTCTAAGAGTAAAGTCACTCATCCACCTGAGCATCCTCATATCTACAACACTTAATATTATGCTTCTTTTTTAATGGCCAACGTTCTGCACCATAAAATATTATAGGTCTCACTACCATCTTATAGAATTTTCCCTTAAATTTGAGAGGTACTTTTCTATCACACAACAAGCCTGATCCATTCCTCCACTTCAACCATCCAACTTAAATTCTACTAATAATATTCTCATCTATTTCACCATCACTTTGGACAATAAATCTAAAATATCTAAAACGTGTACTATTATTAATGACTTGATCACCAAAAGTCACAATTCTCTCACTAGATCTATTTTTACTAAAATTGCACTCCATATATTTAGTTTTAGATCTACTCAAATGAAATCCTTTAGACTCTAAGATTTACCTCCATAATTCAAGTTTACTTTAAACTCCCTCTCTAGTCTTATCAACAAGAAGAATGTCATCGGCAAAAAGCATACTCTAGAGTACAACCTCTTGCAAATGTCTAGTGAGAACATCCATGGCTAAAGAAAAAAGATATGGGCTTAAGGCTAATCTTTGATATAATCCAATTGAAATAAGAAATACTTGGTCAAATCACCTTGTGTTTGAACACAAGTAATAGCTCATGCATACATATCCTCAATAACTTAATATAAGCATTATTAACCACTTTCTTATGTTGAACACTCCATAGCACTTCTCTTGAAACTTTATCATATGCTTTCTCTAAATCAATAAAAAATCATAAGTAGATCCTTCTTATTCTCTCTATACTTCTCCATCAAACGTTTTAATAAGTGTGTAGCTTTCATAGTAGACCTACTTGACATGAATCTAAATTGATTTTGAGAAACATTAGTGTCACGCTGCAGCTTATGCTCCATAACTTTCTCCCATAATTTTAAAGTATAACAAATTAACTTAATTCATCTATAATTTGCACAATCTTGTGCATCACTTTTATTTTTAAAAATAGGAACCAATATACTCATTCTCCACTCATTAGGTATATTTTTAGTTTTCAAAATAATATTAAAAAGTTTAGTAAAACAAGAAATTCCTTCAACTCCTAAGCATTTTCACATCTCTATTAGAATATCATCAGATCCAACAGCTTTTTCCACACTTTATTTTCTTTAAAGGCTTTTTAACTTCAATTTTACTAATACGCTGATAAAAATAAAAATCTTTATTTTCATTTAGGGTGCTAAGTTCACTAAAATCAATCACATTAGTCTCTAAAACCCGACCCGTCGGGTCAATCGCATTCTCACACGACCCGCGACCCGGTAACACGCGCGACAGCGGGGTCGGCGACGGGATTTATTAAAAAGTTTAGCAAAATATTTTTTTTAAATTAAACTCATCCAACTTTTATCAAACGTTGAATATTCTCTTTTAAATATTGAAAATACTTTTTATTGATCAAAATATCTCATCCTTAATATTCTCTTTTACTTTAATCTTCATCCTGGATATACTTTACTTAAAATTAAATTCTCACTACTCCTATCTTTTTTTTTAGCTAGCTTATACATATATCTTTCGTCCTCCTTAGTATCTAAAATATTATATAAATCTTTAAAAGCTACAATCTTTGCGTTGCAAATTGATTTCTTAGACTCCTTATGTGCATCTTTATATATTTTTCAACTATCAGAATTTTTACAGCTAAACCCATTTTGATAACAAAATTTCTTATTTTTTTTTATTTTTTCTTTCATATTTTGATGTCACTATAAACTATTTTTACTATTAGTAGCTTTTTACTTTGATACTCCAAGCATATTTTTTGCAACATTCTTAATTTCACTAGGTACTTTATAGCTTAGTTAATAAACATTTTGTCTAAAATTCATGCTTCTCTCTTGCTAACATCATTTTTCTTCTTGTATACTCGAATCTCATGGCATTCTCCGCAATGGCTGTCAATTGACACGAAACATAAGTCTGGCCCAATATCATCCACCGAACAAAATAAGATTCAACAAACATGTTGGTGCAGTTGAAACTAACTCTACTTGATAAATTATTTTAAAAGGAGCTCTATTTTTTTAGTATGACATCTTTATTAAATTTTCAACAATCCTCCCCTCTCATCCCCATCACCACCAGTACTATTCTCCCTCCTAATTCTACATATTCTTTTTATCTAAATCTTGTTCGAGCATATTTGTCCCCCATATGTACAAGATCTAGCTAAATCTTCGTCTCTCTCTCTCTCTCTCTCTCTCTCTCTCTCTCTCTCTCTCTCTCTCTCTCTCTCTCTCTCTCTCTCTCTCTCTCTCTCTTTCTCTCTCTCTCTATTTATCTCTCTCATGCATTCTCTTCTTATTTGATCTCTTCATAGCTAAGAAAAGATAATTCTAATTTCTTCTCATCTCTTTCCCCCCTTTACTTTCTAATAATCCAAAACCAACCATGATATAGAAGAGGTCAAATCCCTACAAGAAGAAATCCTGATATTGCATACTCCCGCATTTATTTCCCTAACCTTAGTGATATTTCCACCCTTAGGGTTCTCCATCCACTAAAAAAAAGTCCATCTATCTTTAGTTCTATATGAAATTTCAGAATTAAGATGAGCATAAATTTTTTACTCTCAGGATTTAAACAAATTATTACGTGCGGACAATATAAGTAGAACTTCATATGTAAAGAGTACATAATTATGTACTCACAAATTGAACAATATCAACTTTGTACTTCCATTTTAAGCACATAGTGCTATTAAAATTATCCACACTAATTTCTCTAAGATTAACAAGAATCTCTAACATGGGAAAAGCTAACAAGAAAAATGGAGCAAAATCCTACTCATAATCCAGCAAAGACTTTCTTTTTTGTTCTGGTTAGAAAGAAGCTTAGTAGTAAGTGGTGGTGAGGACTCAAATGGGAATACTGGAAGTTTCCTTCTCTCCTTCCAGAAGCTTGACAATATCCCAGCTATCAGGTCTCAAATCTGGTATTCTCTGCAAGCACAACAAGGCTAAGTTTATACAGAGACTGACTTGATCCTTATTGTAAGATTCTTTCAAATTCTCATCCACAATATCCAAAACATTCCCTGTCTGCGCCAGTTTCCTGCACCAGCTGATAAGATTTGCAGTGTCAAGCTTCATTGGTGATTCTAACACATGCAAAGGTCTTCTCCCAGAGATAATCACAAGAATAAGAACACCAAAGTTATATATGTCAGCCTTCTCGGTCAAATCACCACAACCACTACGTTCTGGAGCAATATAGCAAACAGTTCCTCTCATGCTTCTTGTGCTGCTAAGCTCTTTGCTAAATAGATCTCCACTGGACATCTCATTAGTTGCTGGTCTGCTCTTCTTCTTCCTCTTCTTCTTATTCTTCTTCTTCTTCTTCTTCCAATCATTTGTAAAGCTTACATTGTTATTCAACTCACCATCACCTCTGTGATTTTTGTAGCCATTGTAACTGCTGCTGCTGCTGGTATCCTTGTTGCAGTTGTTACTGGTTCTGAAACACTTCAGCCCGTTATCACCTTTACCCTTCTTGCTGATCTCCTCAAAGTACTCCTCCTTCCACCATTCTCTAATCTTTCTCTCCCTCTTATTGCATCCATCGGAACCGAGACCAGAGTCGCTAATACGAGTTTCATCCAAGCTCCCCTCTTCGAATCCCAGATTCCTGAATTCAAGGGAGCTTTTCTGCACTTCATCCAAATCTGGATTCTTCTCGGAAAAAATCTGGCTTCCAATCCACTCCCTCACATAGTCTCTACTACTGAGCTCGCTTCTGTCATCCTTCTTCAACCTCCAATCCCTTACCTCATTCAATGGAGAGCTTCGGTGGAAAATGCTGTTGTTCTCAACACAACCAAGCTCCTCATTACAGGGGCTCACTGCTGACTCCTTCCCCTTCGGTCTCACATTCTTTTCATGATTCAAACAGGAAGAAGAAGAAGAAGAAGAACAAAATGAGGAAAAAGAAGGACAAATGGGAAGAGTGATATCCACTTGTGGGCTTCCGGATGAGAGCTCCTGGCTGAACAATTCCGCGGCGGGCGAAGCCGCCGCTTCAGTTTTCAACCGGGAGAGACCGAAGTCCGATATCTTGACCTGGAAATCTTGGCCGAGGAGAACATTACTGGGCTTAATGTCACCATGATGATCGGAGGATCGCTGAGGTGGAGAAAGGTGAGAGCTTTGGCGATGTCGAGTATGATCTGAAACCTCCTGCTCCAATCTATAGGCGGCCGGAGAGGGCCAAAGAGCAGCTCTTGGAGACTACCGTTGCTCATATACTCGTAGACCATTAGGCGGTGGTGATTGCCCTCGAGGCAGAAGCCGAGGAGGGAGACAACGAAGGCCGATTGACGCAGATTAGAAAGCAGTTGAAGCTCATTCAGAAACTCGCGGTCGCCACAGGATAGTTTGGGCGAGGTAGGAGAAAGATCTAGACGCTTGACAGCTACGGACTTGCCGTCGGGGAGGATGCCGAGGAAGACAGCGGCGGTGGCGCCTCGGCCGAGGGATCGAGAGACGGCGAACCCCGACGTGGCGGCGTGGAGCTCCTGGTAAGAGAAGCGGCGGAAGCGGGAAGGTAATGGGGAGTCAGCGGGGCGTCTAGAGGAGCGACAGTGGGAGAAGTATGAGAGTAGAGGAAGAGAAACACGAGGAGGAGGATGATGACTGATGGAAACGCAACGGCGGCTACGAGTAAGAGTTGATGAGACTGCCGCCGGTGGTGGGCGACAACGGAGGCCGGCGGCGGCGGCGGAAACTGCCTCGAAGTCATTCAAACTGCGGAGAGAGAGATTAATTGTTGAAAAAAAGACGAAGTTTGATTGATTGCTTCATAAAGAAGGAAAACTTAGAATTAGCTGGGGATTAGCAAGCGAGGAAGAGAACGCTGGATTATATATGATTTGATTTTAATGGTGATGACAAGTCTAATATAATGAAAGCCGGTGAAAGAGGAGAGGAAAGAAGCAGGAAAAACTGGAGAAGTAAGAAACCCATCAAAAGATGGAGAAATTATTGGGTGCGGAGTGCGGACGTAGCTCTGTGTGTGCAAACGAATTGGGTCGCGCCACGTGGAGCCCATCTTGACCCCACCGACACGAACCATCCGAACTACTTGAAAAAATGCGCGGTACCTAGTAGTACCGAGCGGTACCGAGCGGTACCTAGTAGTACCTAGATGCGGTGGGGTCAAGATGGGCTCCACGTGGCGCGACCCAATTCGTTTGCACACACAGAGCTACGTCCGCACTCCGCACCCAATAATTTCTACAAAAGATGAGACTTTTGGGCTGAGAACTGAATATTTCGACCGAATCTGACTTTTGATTTATAATATAGATCTATATCTTAGCTTAGACGACTAATTTGATTGAGATGTTTCTTGTAATGCCAAAGCTTAGGTAAGTGCGTGGTTGGCATAAAGAAGATTATCTGGGATATTTATATTGGAAGTAGCAGGAGTTGGTGTTGGGGCCTTTGGCTGGAATTTTTATTGGGTCAGGTAACCTGATGCAGAGATACATCAGGTAACCAATAATAAAATGTCACATGCACTTACTTTTTGTTTAAAGCTGAGTGCTTTTTGTTTAAAGTGCAAGTGTCATTTTTTTATTGGGAAGTAAGTGCATGTGACATTTTTTTATTGGTTACCTGATGTATCTCTACATCAGGTTACCTGACCTAATAAAAATTCCTTTGGCGGGGGGATTATTGGAGAATTTCTGCTGTTATATGTGGTGTGAGGCTGGGGATTAAATAATAAAGATGGGCTTCTATATTGGAGAAGTTGAGATCTCATTTTCTTTGACATGTTTTGGAAATTTTCAAAGTGGGTCAGGGTTTTAAGGTGGTTTGAAAAGGTCGTTGAGCTCTATATTTGGACTCCAATTAAATCATGACACATAATTTGAAGACATAAATATTCAAATTGAATTTCGTTTTTTATTTTTATCTTATCGGTCTGATCGACCCAACCCAGAGGTTCAACATCCCCTTCAAATTTAGGTTTTAAGATTAACACTATCTTTTTAAATGAAAATAATCACGAATACTCCACAATATATAGGATTTTAGCTCAATAAGTTTTTTTATATCTGCTAAGAAAGAACCAATGAAGATGAAGAAGAATTTGGAGGAGGACATTTATTTTTTGAGTAGATGATATGCCTACATAATGCAGAATCTAAAAGGCATTATGTAAACGTCAAGAAAGAGAAAAAATTGAAATTGAAAGATCTGCAGCCTGAAGGAATAATAGTTTTTTCTCTATACTTAGGGAATATGTCGGGAGTTCGAGGGGGTAGCGCCCCTTGGTGGGGTTCATCCTAACTGGGGTCAAGGTGCAGCGCCCATGCAGGAGTTTATGGCAGCCTCGCCCTTGAAACAATTTTTGGTTATAAGGGAAAGTTTAAAGTTTCGATTTTTTTTTTAATTAAATTTACTTTAATAAAATAAGTTTTTTGTTTTTTTTTTTTTTACTTCAGTTCATGCTAGTAATGTTTTTTCATTACACTTTCACTGTGTAGTGATAGCTAAAATACAGTGAAAGCACAACTAAAGCTTAGTGAAAGCACAATGAAAGAAATAACAAAAGTTTCAAAAAGCTTCAAAAACATATTGAATATAAAAAAACGATATGAAAGCGCAGTAGCAAATTCGCAGTGAAAATCGACATAAAAAATAGTCAAATATTATAAAGCTATGCAACCTACTTTAGAAAATTGAAGAAGTTATACAAACTAATACAATGAAAGTAAATGCACAATGAAAGCACAGTTAAAATGATGCTAAAATGCACAAAAATAACTCAAAATTTTAAAGAAAACAAAAACAATCTAGTTTTTAAAATAGAAGATCTCAGTACATTATCGATACTTGTGAATATGCAGCAAAAACACATAAAAATGCACAGCAAGTTCTTGCACTAGTTTGCACGTGGAGATGCACTTTTGCACCAACTGGAATGCCTAAGGAATGCAATGAAGCATCTAGAATACCGAACGAGAGAGAAAGTGAGCAGTGAAATGCTAAGATGAAAAGCAAAATGACCTAGCTCCGAGCTTTTGAACTCCTGCGAATTCAAAATTTTCATCTCTGAGTCGAGTTGGGTCGGTTAGGCTGACAAGACAAATAAAAAATGAAATCTAATTGAATATCCATATGTTAAAATTTAATTAGAGCCCGGATATAGAGTAACGTCTAAACTCCTAAAGAATAATTTCTCGAAAAGAGAAGAGTAATGTCATAGTGTCTTGATAAAATTTGTTGGTTTTTAATGAATTGTTTGATTGGAAGTATTTGATTTTGATGTGAGTTTTAAATACAATATAAAATAAATATATGTATGTTAAAAATGAGTGATTGTTTGGTTGGATGCAAATCAAATATTTACAAGTAAATAGAACAACGATTAGGCGATAGCTCTGGTTACATGTGGGGATGGTGAGATGATGCATTTAGAAGTCTCTTGAATTGAGCGCATACAAAAAATGAACTAAAAATTTAATTCTAAATATATCAACAAATTACTTTGGATTTGTTTTTAATCCAACCAAAATTTTGAATTTTCAAAATTCCACATTCTTTGTACATTACACTCAAAACACCTAAAGCCGAACAACCCATTAAAATTTATACATGTATGAATGTTTGAAATGACAAATTCGTCAAGTTTTAAACATCATTGAATTCTCCAACTGCATGTCACCATCACAATCCATTTGAATTTCATAAAGGTTCTAGCTAGTAAGCTTCTTTTGTCAACAAAAAGGAAGATTGTTTTATATGATGTGTCATGGCCATCAAACAAAGTTATCTCAGGAAATCCTACAATCATGATGGACTAGGTTACAAGCTGCAGTAAGATTCATAAGTTTTTAGAACTTGGGATGATTTCTAAGGTCTAAGATGGTATCTCTTAGGTTTCGTTTGGGACGGCTTTATTATTGCTTCTTAAAGCTGCTTTTTTGTATAAAATTTAAAAATTTATACTAAAAAGCTGCTTTAAGAAGCAAAAAAAATATCATCCCAAACGAAGCCTTAGAGTGGATCTAAGAGGCGTAGGCTCTCCTTTTGAATTTGATATAAAGGGAAATAAGGAAATGGGCTGAATAGAATGGATCTGAAAGGTATCTTATTTTGTCAGATGGACCAACTTGACGGTTGACATAGAACCTTTTTGGTAAAAAGTTTAGCGACCTAGTGGGCAATAAACCTATTAGGTCATCAATGTTGCTATCCTAAGAGTTTTCTTCACTAACTTAACATCAAAAGAAGTGCAACACTTTCCAACATACATATAATTAAAACCTCCAAATGGATAATGAGCTTAATCCAGATGGTCTATGCAATTAGTGTTAGCAGCTTTGGCTATCATAGCATATGAGACAAGGTGAGGAAACAATTTGGCTTACTTGGTGGTTTGAATGACAGATATATCATAAAGATAATATATGTGCAATTTGATAGATAGGATGTACAATAATGGATGAGATATAAATACGACGAGCTACTTAGCTTTTATTGGTGAGAATACATCCTTTTGTCATTAATCCTAACGAAAGAAGCTTTTTCCTTTGCCCATGACAAACTTGAGCTACATTTGGGATGACTTTCTTACAACTTTTTAAATTTATTTTCTAGTATAAAAATTTTTAATTTAAATAATTTTTGTATTAAAAGCAATAAGAAAACTATCTCAAAACGAAGTCTTGGAGGAAGTCTTCTATGATGATGTTTTGCTGTCTTGGAGGAAGTCTTCTATGATGATGTTTTGCTAGTATGGTGGTGAGAAGAAGGTCAATATATTCTCTCTCTCTCTATAGTTGTTTCACATTGTCAAAGTCAATCATGCCAAGAGCGGTAGGTTTTGGTCCTCCCAATGAGGCTTGATATGACAAATGAAATGAATGTAGAACAAAAGAAATGTATGTTATATGCTAAAGTTTTTATTATCATTTCACAGTATTGTTTTAGTTTGTAATTGAATTAGATTATCAACGACTTCAACTTTCTTAAAGCTTCTTGTTTATAATTTTATGTTTAGTCACTCTTAAAAGGTAAAAGGACAGCTGCTACTAATAAAAGTTTGTTTGGTTGCCTGCAAATAAGACTTGGTTGAATGAAACAAGATAAATTTTTCATTTGTCAAAGTTTCTCATTATTATAAAAGCCTATAGTCTAAATTCTGCTACCTCATTCAACTTACATAACAACTCTTACACAGCTACACAGCTCTCAAAAGTCTTGACACGTTTCAATGAGAAACACTGAATATCTATCAACTCAAGTAGAAATTATTATGTGCGAGCACCGGATCATCTGAAGGCGAATCATAACACACCAGACGGCATCCGTATCGGCACAAAATAGTTTCACCAACTCAAGACATTTGAATAATCTTTTCTTTGCTATTTATTAAAAAAGTTATTTTAATTAACATTTAAAATTATATTCTATCAAAATTAGGTTTCGTTTGTGATAGCTTTCTTATTGCTTTCTAAAGTTGTTTTTTAGTACAAAAATATTTATTTCAAAAGATTTTTTATCTAAAAAGCTGTTTTAAAAAAGCCATAAAAAAACTGTTCCAAAAGAAGCCTTAATCTGCAATCAATCTTTAGAAAAGGAGAGTGAAAGAAAATAAACATGTAAAAAGTCAACAAATATTAGGTGATCTATCAATTGCATGCACACTTGCTCATCTATTTAACCAGCTCAAGATTATGTATGTAGCAGGGTAGGCATGGTTAGACATTATCACCACCATAGATTTTTTATTTTAATACAAATAAATATTATTATTCTATCAAAGAATATAATTACAAAGGTTCAACCGGTCTGGTGGCTGGTCCGATCCAGCTTTAGAACCAGCTCTGCATTGGACCGGATTGAACCGGCGGTTCAACCGGTGAACCATTGAACTAGTCTGGGTTGGAAAGAACCAGTCAGTTTATAAAAATATTTTATTTTTTGTTTTAATTACAATTTTAAAAATATATTTTAGTTTAATAATTTTTTAAAACTTTTTAAAATATTTTTATTAAATATGATGACTAATTTCACCATAATACATGCAAGTTTTTTTAAATACCTCACATAATTTATTTTGTGAAAATATTGTACTTATCACTTTATAAAGGGTTCAAAGAAACATTCTCAAACTCTTCTATGATGTGAAACTAAAAAAGTTGCATGAATAGTTTAGAATGTTAATTTGGGCTTATTTGGACTAGTTGGGCTTCAAATTTTTGCTTAGTTGGGCTAAAAATTTGGATAATATATATTATAATAATTATATTATAAAACATCAATATTATAAATTTATATATTATATTAAATATTATTCTTATAAATATATTTAATTATAAATATATAAATATATAAATATATTATTTTTAAATGATATTTATATTTATAATTTTGTATTATATATGTTTTTAAATTTATAAATATTATTAAATGGTCGTATATTTAATTATTTATATTATATTAATGATCATAAATTTTTTATATTATATTAATTATTATTCTTATAAATATATTATTCTTAAATGATATCTATATGTATAAAATTTTATTATATATTTAAAAGTTTTATAAATATTATTAAATGCTCATATACTTATATTATATGATTTTTATTTTATTATTTTTTAATTATATTATTATTCATTACATCATCCGGTTTGACCTCGGTTTGACTGGTCGAACCGTGAACCTCTCCCTCTTTCGGTTCATTGTCCGATCTAGTTTTCACAACCTTGTATATATATAATAACTTGAGAAAATTATTATGCAAGGGTCACCACACCGGTGCCCAAGTGCAGTGTTAAATAAGCAAAGGTTCTCACATCATAAATGAATATGAACAAAGGAAGCTAGCCCATGAAACTAAGATTATGATATGAACATGAAATATAGGTTCACTTATAGACATATAATGAAATTAATATATATTATGATTTATAGGAAGATAAATATCATATGTATTTAAGAAACTAAATGGGTTGGAGAAAAGACTAATGAGATTGATAATTTATGATTTAAACTATTTTATTCGGATAGAAGTTGTTTTAAACATGGTGTGAATGTGATTATAAATAAAATTTGGAGGATAATATTGCAAAAATTAATAAAATTTGATATAGAATAATCGCTTTAAAGATTATTGTTGAGACTAAAATTTTTAATACTATAACTGTTTATGTTCCTCGAATATATTTGGATGTGTTCAAAATTAAATTTTGGAATGAATTAAAAGAATTAATACAAAAGATATCTCTTAAAGAACAATTTTTTATTGGAGGAAATTTAAATGTTGCAAGAGTGGTAGAAGATTTTAAAATCATTCATGATGGCTATAGGTTTGGAACGATTAATGAAGTTGGAAAGATCATATTAAATTTTGCACTAGCTTAAGATTTTGTAATTGTTAATATTTTATTTAAGAAAATAGATGAGCATCCCATCACTCATAAAAATGGATATAATAAAAATTAAATTGATTATTTTTTTTATAAAAAGAATATATTGTTAAATTGTAATGATTGTAAAATTATTTCGAATGAAAGTTTATATACTCAACATCACTTATCAGTTTTGAAATTTAAAATGAAATGACGTAATATAAAAAATAAAATAAAATATTATTCTAGAATTAGATTTGAGCATTTAAAGAACACTAACAAAATAATTTTTAAGAATAAAATTCAAAATCTTAAAATTTGACTATGCATGAGGAAGCTAATGTTATGTGAAAAAAAAATAATTATTGATATTAAGAATATTGCAAAAATGTGCATTGAGTATCAAAAGAAAAAGCTCATAATAGTAAAAATAATTGGTGGAAGAATCAAAATATATAAGAAAATATAAAAAAAAAATAGAATTTTGTTATAAAAAAATTGGTTTAGATGTAAAAGCACGAAAATTGGAAAAAATATAAAGGGGCCCATAAGAAATCCAAGAAAATAATATATGATACAAATAATTTAATTTTAATGACTTATATAATAGTTTAGATATTAAGGATGACGAAAGATGTATGTATAACTTAGCCAAACAAAGATATAAGAGAAGTGAGCATTTAGTTCAAATGAAGTGTACTAAGGATGAAGATAAAAAAGTATTTTTAATAGAAGATATTTAACAAAGATGGATGAGATATTTTGATAAGTTTTTAAATGAATATTATTATAATACAATTGACTTTAGTGATATTAGCACCTTAAATGAAAATATAATTTTCTTTATCTTCGTATTAGTAAAATTGAAGTTAGAGAGACTTTAAAAAAAATGTGAAAAAGTTGTTGAACCTGCTAATATTCCAATAGAGGTATGGAAATGCTTAGGAGATGAAAGAATTTATTTGTTAAAAAACATTTTCAATATTATTTTGAAGACTACAAAAATTTTAGATGAGTAAAGGAGTGTATTGATTCCTATTTTTAAAAATAAAAGTAACACACAAGAGTATGCAAATTATACAGGAAGTTATTATCATACATTTAAACTATAGGAGAGAGTTGTTGAGCATAGATTACAACGTGATACTACTGTTTCTCAAATCAGTTTGGATTCATGCTTGGTAGATCTATTATGGAAGTTATACATTTATTGAGACATTTGATGAAGAAGTATAGAGACAATAAAGAGGATCTACATAGGATATTTATTGATTTGGAGAAAGCATATAATAAATTAGTTCCAAAAGAAGTGCTATGGAGAGTTCTAGAAAAGAAATGAGTTAAGTCCTAGAAAAGAAAGGAGTTAATAGTGCTTATGTTCAAGTCATTAAGAATATGTATGCATGAGTAGTTACTTGTGTTCAAACACAAGGTGATTTGACCAAGTATTCTCCTATTTCAATAAAATTACGTCAAGGATCAACTTTACGCCCATATCCTTTTGTTTTAGTCATGGATGTTCTTACTAGACATTTATAAGAGGATGGTGTATGCTTTTTGCTAATGATATTCTTGTTGGTAAAACTAGAGGAGTTTAAGCAAAATTTGAATTATGAATGTCAACCTTAAATTCTAAGGTTTTTGTTTGAGTAGATCTAAAATTGAATACACTTAGTGTAATTTTAGTAGTAATAAATCTATGGAGGGATTGTGACTTTGGGTGATCAAGTCATCAATAAGAGTACATATTTTAGATATCTTGAGTCTATTGTTTAAAGAGATTGTGAAATAGATGGGCATATTATTAGTATAATTCAAGTTAATGCATTGGGCATGTTGTATAATAAAACAATATCCTTTAAAATTAAACAAAAAATTTATAAGGTGGTGGTGAGACTTGAAATAATTTATGACACAAAATATTGGCCATTAAAAAAGAAGTATAAAATTAAGTTAAATATTGTAGAGATAAAGATGCTTAGGTGGATGACTGGTTTCTCTCTTAGAGACGGAATGCAAAATGATATTTACATGAAAAAGTTGGTGTAGCTTCAATTGCAGATAAATTTTTAGAGAGTTGCCTTATATGGCTTAAGAACATATAAAATGTTGGTCTTTCAATAACCTAATTAGGAGAGTAAATATATTAATTTTGACCTATATTAAAAAAAAATAGATGTAAACCTTAACAAAAAAGCTAAAAAATATAAAAAATGATAATTTTTCATTAAATTTAAATGAGAATTTAACTCTTGACATGACAAAATAGAAAAAAAATAAGATTCATATTGTGAACCCCATGTAGTAAGATAACAACTTGATGTTATTATTATTGTTGTAACAGTAGAAAATTGCTCATAATCAATCTTTTGAACTAAAAATGAAGAAAAACTTCAATTACCAAAACCACTCACCAAAAACTTCACACTACCTTTGACACTAAAATCCTTGATTTTGCCTTCATAGGTATGAGACAAAAATCCCTCGTTCATTTTTTAAAGTGAAGGAGAGCTGTTAATAATGCTAATTGGTCATCTAACAAGTCAATGGAAATCCACTTTTTATTGTTAGATTGATCGCACACACCCAATAATATTATAAATATATTACTCTCCTTTTGTGTTTCCAAAGTGGGGCATTAATGTTTTGTAAGAACAATATCGTATTACAGCTTTTTTTTTTTTAAAATCCAAAGCGTATAAGCCCAAATCAAATAAGCAAGAATCGTACATATAAATTCATAGGAAAGAAATCACTCTCAAAATCAGCCACACCAATAATAACTCCCTTTCCACATTTCCACATTTTAAAACTAAAGCTTCAGTTGGGACGGTTTTTTTTCTACTTCTTAAAATAACTTTTTAGTACAAAATTTTTAATTTTTGCATTAAAAAACTGTTTTAAGAAGCAGTAAGAAAGCCGTCCCAAATGAACCCTAAATATAAAGAATCTACTTTATTTGTTGCTGCTTTGTTACTGCTTTGCTTTTCAGACAATAACCACAATTTTTTATTTGACCACTACTTTTTCTAAAGCTTTTAAATAAAAAAAATTATACTAAAAAGCTGCTTTGAACAATACCTTTAAAATTTTACTTTTTATACAATAGCTTTATAAAACAGTAAAAAAATGATCTCAAACAAAGGCCTGAAAACAATAAGAAATCTATCTCAAATGAAACCTAAGTCACTTTGGCAGAATGTCTATGAGGCTGTATGCCATCCATAAAAACAAAAATTCAGTACTCATACAACAACAAAGAGAACAACGAAATAACATGATCATTCTGAAGGACTGACTCATAGACTAAGATTAAAAGAATATATCTTAGAACCATAAGATGCTCAAAGATCTAAAAAAAAATTACTTTTCTAAAGGTTGATATTATAGTTATTCATCTTGATCACAAAGAAAAAAAAAAAAGAGCACTAAGGAATGAATTATAGCAATCCATCCTAAAAATCAAAATGCTGAAAGAAAATTTGATTACAGTACTGAACTTACAGTTTTAACTAAACATCCACTGAATTCAAAACTATAGCCATATTCCAGAAATCAAGAAGAGTTGGGAGAGAAATAAAAGATGTTGAAATGACCTTTGCTCTTACATTCCGACCGTTAGAGAAAAGCCCAGGCAACTAATCAATCTTAACGGATGAATAGATAAGCCTTGTAAACCAGAAGCAGGCATAGAAACCAATAGTTCCAGTTAACACAAAAAAGGCATAGGAAGCAATAAGCATGTAACCGAAGTATAGAATGCCAGAAACCATTTTGGTTATCTCCAACTTGGTAAAGAAGTAGAAAGCGGCATAGAGAAACAGGTAAAGTGCAGAAGAACCTGAAGTGAGGTAGGATCTCCACCACCACAAGTAATCTTCGCTGCAAAGCTGGAAGTAGCAGAGTACAATGGTGATCTCGGCACAGGTGACAATAAGGATGATGAAGACAAGGAACAGAAAACCAAATAAGTAGTAGAACTGCTGAAGCCAAATTGAGGTCAGAATGAAGAAGAGCTCAATAAACACTGCTCCAAATGGAAGAATTCCACCTATCAGTATTGAGAAAAGTGGATTCATGTACCAAGCTTGTTCAGGGATCTGCCTGGGAATCTTGTTGGTTTTCACGGGATCCTCAACCGCAGGCTTCTTAGATCCCACGTAGCCACCAATGAAGACGAGAGGCACAGAGATGCCAAACCATAGGAGTACAAGAGCAAACATGGTGGAGAAGGGAACAGCACCAGAGGATTTTTCACCCCATATAATGGCGTTCAAAACAAAGAATATAGCAAATACAACACCAGGGAACATAAATGCCGTCCGCAGGGCAATTTTCTTCCATTCTGAACCCTTGAACATCTTATACAACCGTGCAGAGGAATACCCGGCAAAGATACCCATGAAGACCCAGAGTAAAAGCATGGCACTCATCAAGCCGCCTCTATTTGATGGTGAGAGGAAGCCAAGAACAGCAAAAATCATGGTTACTAGAAGCATGCCAAAGAACTGTACGCCTGTTCCAACATACACGCAGAGTAAGTCAGAGTTAGTTGGAGTCCTGAATACATCTCCATGTACAAGCTTCCATCCGGTTTCCTCTAGAGCTTCTTCTTGAGTTTCTAGCTGGTTGTACTTCGAAATATCCCGATAGAGGGTTCGTAGCATGATCATGGCTACCATGCCAGACAGGAAAAGGACAATCATCAGAGAATTGACAATGGAGAACCAGTGAATTTGGTCATCAGACATAAGAAGGTATGAATCCCACCGAGAAGCCCACTTGATTTCACTCTCCTAACAGATGAGAAGGTAGAAGTAGCGCATCAATATCTTGACAGTGGATTACTAACTTCTTTGAAATCATCAGTGCTTTAGAAATTATAGCTCAAAATTTCCAACGCCTGTGATAACTAACCTGAAATTCAACGTCATATGTGAATATAATCTCTTTGTTCTCCTCCACCTCTTGTGGATTGTCAGAGTTAGAAACTGTGCGCTTTGCATGAGGGTCACAAGTCATCAGGCGAGTTCTGTTACCATTCCAATTTCCTTCGTATACATGCTTAACGCTGCACCCAAAAAAAAAATTTGTTAATTCCAAAAAAGCTCTTGAGATAGAAAGGGTTGAAGGATGAGAATAAAACCTGAATGGTTTAACTTCGAAGGCTACTATCCTTGCAAAGTCAGTTTGCTCATCTTTGTGGTATTTTACAAGAAAAGACAAATGATTGTGGATAAAAAACTTATCATCCTTGCTCTGCAAAAGGAGAAATTTATAAATAACTATTCCTGGGTTCACGACAATTACAGTACTTTAGTTTTTGTGGATGTCACTATATAATTACCCCAGTATATTGGCCTTTGACTCCAACATGGAAGCCCTGCTGGTAAACTGTAGAAGAATCCTGATCCAGCCTTTTGATAGGTACAACCAGTGGAAGATTATCGAGGATCCTGCATTACAGGGAAAACAAAAAATGATGGAAATGCTAGAGATGTCTCAATAAAAACTAAAATGTAAGAAGGCTAATGCATAATGTGCTTACATGTTGACCCTATATTCATCCTCTATCTTTTCCCTAAACTCCTTTGCTTGTTTCTCATTAGGAGTAAGCTTGCAGATGATATTGCACATCTGTGGCTCCCTCATGAAGAACTGGAGGAAAGAAAAATGGAAACATATGTTGCTTAGATAACACTTCTTAGGGAGTGTGCTCAATAGAAATCAAAATCTATCAGACTTACCCCGTATGGGGAGTTTTCAATTCTATCTCCGCGAAGAACTTCCCCAAGATTTTCAGCACTATCAACTATAACATTTGGCATGCAGTATGGAAGTGAATAATAGGAATATGGCAGTTGTGTTTTTGTGGATGACAGCTTGTTTACTTTCACTTGAAGAGGGTCTTTCTGCAGTCAAAAAATGCGAGACACAGCGTTTGCGTTTATGAATCAATATAAAAACAAACGTACCAAAGCATACTGACAAGATAATGGTGGATAAATAACATAAATAAAAGATCAGAGGGATTAACCAAGACATTGCAAAGTGTAGAAATTTTCTCCAAATATTACAACTTCAATGTTTAAACAGTCCAAACAACAAGAACGAAAGCCAAGGCTTATCAAAACATTGTAGAAGATAATCTCAAAATTGCTATAAGAATTTCGAGGTCCACCATCCTTGGAACTATAATGCAACATAGTCCTCGTCATCTTCTACATAGGCTTCTTAAAAATCATTAGGTATTACAAGCCAGACAGCCAGAAACCAAAGTTCCAGCAGTAGCCCAGGAAATGTAAGTCAAACTAAACGCATAACAACTTGCATTTAAAAGACACTCTTTCGAGCATATATATTTTAAAAAAAAAAAAAACTTCTCTTCAACACTAATTTTCATGAATTTGGCATAATGAAAAGCAGGACAAATTATGGATTACATACGTTGCAAGTTCACGAATTTTCCCACAAGTGGAGTTTTATTTATTCATTTTAGTTCAAAAAGTATATGATTACATATAATATATAAAAAATAAAAATTATCAAGATGTTTTAACAGTCTGGTTGTTCAAGAAAAATCATAGAGATCATCTCATTTTTGCAATTTCTTTTTCAGCATAAAATTAATATCTTTCTATTAACAATGTGAAAGTTAGCATGATACGTAGGCACGATAGAACTAATCATCTTGTATTGACAACATAACAAAATAAAAATATAAATGACGATGGAACTTGTGTTACTAAAATTATGTACTTAAGATTGATTAGGGTTGTAGAAATACTATCCAACAAGACAATATCATGTGCTTTTAAAAATTCAACTGTAGGCGACAAAATACTCAAAGATATGTGACTAAAAATGAGAATGTTAAAATGGACTTGTGAAAACCAGTGAGGATAGAATGAGAAATGATGTATTAAAGGGGTCACTGTGGGCTCCGAAAATTCCATAAGTGTGATCCCGGCCTCTCCGCGCCATCCGTCTATTTTTCTTTTAAAGTGTTTGTATGACGATGACGGAGACAGAGAGTTTTAACGAGATTAGGTTCCGGAGGAATTTTTAGAAGGCATATTAGGTTTTAGATAAGACACTACCCAAAGATTTCGCCCTCATTTTGTGAGGACTTTTTGATATGAGTTCTGGTTTCCTATAGGCGCAAGCCCCTATAGTTAATTACCCCTCCCGATAACATGAGAAAACTTTCGATTAAGGCTAGTCGTTAAAGCGGTCGAATATGTTATATAAACCCCTAGCTGACAGAGGGCTTGAAGCCTATCAAATATACTCTATGATTCATAACTCAAGGATTTGAAGCCTTTAGGGAACATACGGGCTTTGGCCGTGATCGTAATATAATGGTGCCATTTTGCGGCAAAACCACCTGATCAGAGGGCACATGCCACGTCCCTGTTGGCAAGAGACTGTTTGAGGATGAATTGTAGTGATACACCCGACACACATTCGCTCTTTGTGAGCTGAGGTTAATTTCAAATTTATCACCCCGACAAACAGTTGCGGGAGTTGGATGGTTTTAGTTTTAAGTTTTTAGATGATAGATTTCATTTCAAGAATTTGAGCTTTTGTTTGATTTGAGATTTGACCCCTCCGGTTGAGATTTTCTGTCAACACGGCCATCATCGGGGTGACATTAAGGTCACTTATATTTTTTAGGATTTTGGGAGACATTTTGTTATTCAAATCATGCTGACTCTAGTTCTTTTGAGGAGGATGAAACTTGAATATTTAACCCATGCAGCATTCTCGGATCATTGGATTTGAGATTTATATGCGACGATCGGAGCAAATGCGGGTTGTAGCATTTAACCCTGCGCAACATTCTCAGACATTAGTGTTTGTACTTGTAATAGGTTTGTCAGAGCACATGCAGGGATATATTTAATTTAAGGGATCATATTTAATACATAAGGGGGGCTTTTAAAATATTTAAATATGATTCATTATGAGAGAGTGATTTTACTTAGAAAATGCCCAAAACTTCATTTAAGGGCCTACGAACACCTTCTGTCCGCTTGCACACATGTTACGGATCCGGTAGCGTTGTTCTTATTTAGGTTTCATTTGTAGCACAGAGGATATTCCTTACATAACTTGCAAGGAATGCCTTGTTCAATAGGCATTAGGAGATCGTGCAAATGTTCGTAGGAGAATTATCTTGTCTGTTATAAGTTCTCTTATTCTTTCTCGTAGGTAGATTGATTATTTGATACAAGTTCCTTGTCCTTGCTTGCAAACTAGTTGTTAGCACTACGAATCCCCTATTCCTGCTAATAGGTGAGTTGTAGTATTCATTAGAGACTAAAGTGCTCTTCTCGATGGTCATCGTTGCATCAACATGATTACTAATAGTTTAATCACTTTTGACATCTCCGCTTATTTCATTTTTCTTGCAATGCTCATTTTTATCTTGGATGCAGCCATCGTCATCAATATGATTTTAGAAGTCCTCTTCCTATTAACTTGACAAGTGCAAAATTTCATCTCAATCATTAGCATGAGAATCATCATGTTCTTCATGTATACATTCTTTCTCACAATTTTTCAACTACTTTCCTTAGAATCGTCAAGAACATGATTTTGAAGAATAACCTTAAACTCATTTTCATTCTCATCGCAACAGGAATATAGCTTCATCCAATAATTTGATTTTAAACATATTGCAATATAATGTCGTCTTATCAATTAATTATTCAAGAGTTTTTAAACCAATGTTAATTTAAAATTTTGAATATTTGATAAGATAATCAAATATCAGCAAAGTCTATTTAAATCTCCATAGAAATCAATATCATTTATGATTTGACAGTGGCTCAAATTATATTAACTAGTTCTTGGAGTACGAGATCCTGGTTAAAAGCTCATTTTGTATGTATTAGATTTTGAGTTAATTCCAAAATCGAGTTCAGATCAGAGTTTAAGTTCAACATTATTTGATCAAATTTGATTTAAAATTGGTTTTATGTTTGAATTATATTCAAATAAATTTCCATTTTTCTTTTTAAAGTCTCATGTTATTCACTGAAAATTTCGGCAGCTTCCCGACGTCTCCTCCCCACCGAGGGAGAAATCAGGACGGCATCTGCCGAAATTTCTTCCTACCCGGACCTAAGGTCGACGGCGTAAGGTCTTCAATTTTAAATCATCCCACCATGATCTAAGATCGACTGTGTGGAGTCTTCAAATTTTGTCTCATCCCGCCCAGATCTAAGATCAATGGCGCGGGGGCTTTGAATTTAAAACCATCCACCCGAATCTAAGATCACGGCGCGGGTCTTCGAATTGTGAAATCATTCGCCCAGATCTAAGATCGATGGCGCGGGGCTTCGACACCTATTGAAATACTCACACCTCTCTTATCTCTCTTTTTTCTTATATTTTATTACATATGTTATAATATATATTATATAATATATATATAATATATTATATCATATATAATATAATATTATATATACATATAATATAATATTATATATACATATATCATATGATATATATTATACTGTAATATGTATTATATATTATTATATAATATACATATTATATATATTATATAATATATATCTTATTATAGAAACAGGGAGAAGGAGATCGGGAAGGAAAGCCAGGAGTCGGGCTAGGGCCGAGGGTTCACGCACGGGGAAGGGATCTCTTGGTCAGCGACGGAGGGATCTAGTCGGCGAGCCTAGCCGGCGGCGGCTTAGGGCAAGGCGGTGGGATTCAACTTCGATGGGGGTAGAGCGACGAAAGGTAAGTTTTGGAAATCCCTTCTCTTTCTCTCTGTGCGTGTCTGTGTGTGAGTGAGTGAATGAGGGGAAGAAGTCATTTTTTATATCATGAGAGGTGGTTGGAGCGGTTGTGGGCAGTTTCGATTGTGGATGAGTCGGCAGTGGAGTGGTTGTGCCGTGTGGGGGCTTCAGTCGGTTGGGTCTCCGATAGTTAGAGGTCAACAGCCACAAAGTAAAATTTATTGAAAATAAGATAATAAAAGTAAATTGAAGGGGTTTGTAGTAATGCATGAAAAAGATGCACCAATAAGACAAGCAAATATGAATAAATGTGGAACAGACAAACATAACATTGTATTAATTATGCTGAACCCATGAGCCCAAATTGGACTCATATTTAATTTTGATTATAATTATTAAAAAACATAGATGGAGACTATTTACCATTTATCAAGTGTTTCACAGGTTAAAATCATGAATGAACTATAAGGGATCTTTGGGGTCTGTTTGGCAGCAAGATTTAGAATAAATCTAGCCCAACGGTCCCATCCAAATGTGGGGTCGACAACATGAATCCTTTTTTCTCCGTTGTGTATTATTAAGAGCCAAATTCTCATTAAAATCTAATAAGAAAAGATCTTCTAATACTTTCTAACCAAGTTTTTTTAGATTTACCTCTACTTTTTTTTAACTCAAGTCAAATCTAATAAATCTACTCTCTTGACCAAGTCATCAGAAGGTTGACATTTCAAGAAACCAAACAATCTAAGGCAACTCTCTCTAATCTTATCTGCCACTTGAACTACTCCAGCCATTTCACGTATATACTCATTTCGCGCTCTGCCTCTAAGTAACACTTACTTTTATGTTTCTCTTTTAATGGCCAACATTCTGCACCATATAGCATTGCAAGTCTCACCACCACCTTATAGAATTTTCTCTAAAGCTTAACAGTCCCAATGAACAAAATAAATACTGCATTTTTTCAAATCTCATTTCCCTCAATTTCATTGTAAATCATGGATCTAATAAGTGCTATAGTTCAACATGCGACATCTTGCCTTTGCCAATGAACTCCCATCCTAACTTCCTCACTTTTTTATATGAAGGGAAAGACAAGGGCTTTGACTATTAGGAGTATTGCAATAAGTTTAAAATTAAAATTTTGTAAATTTAATTTTAAAAATTAATATTAGTTGACAAAAAGTTATTAAGTTATGCAAGTTATTATTATTTTCTATTTAATTTTATTAAATATAAATTCATAATTAATTTTATAAATTATTAATATATGATAAATTAAAATGTTATGTTATGCTAATAATAATTTAATTAGTATAATTAGAATCAATTAAAAAATAATTAAAAGTATTAATATTCAATCAAATAAATTAGATATAGATACATTAATTTATAAAACAAAATTGCATTAATGATTACTACTTGTAAATTAAAAAGATATTAACATTAATAAATTTATATTATTTTTATTTAATTTGACTAAATAAAAATTCTTGTTTAAATAGTATAAGTACAGATTAATTAAATTACATTTACTAAGTAATGATTACAAAAACAATTGTTAAATATACAATGATTAATTGAAACATTATCTTATGCTAATTATAATTAATTAATCTAAGTAATGTTAATATAGGATAAGTTAATATAACAAAATGTCACAACCGTTTAAATACTTAAATCTTGAAATAAGTAGCCAAATAATTTACATGTATTTAACAAGAATTAAAACTTATCATACCAAACAATTTTAAGAATTTCACCCCACAAGGTTTACTAAATCAAGATTTATAGGATTTGCTAAATCTAGATTTAATCCTAATTGAGTTAAGTCCTATTTGGCAGCCAAAAATCCTATGATGCACCAATACTTCGCCATTAAAGAGGATGCAGTGTCTGACAAGAGCAACACACATTTGAGACACATGTTAGACATGCCTATTGCATGTCCAATTAAAAAAAAATTAGACACGCCTATTCTGAATAAATAAGTTTAAATTTTGTAATTTTTTAGTAAATGCACAATTTAATAAATAAATTAAACTAAAATGAGTACAAATTTAACTGTTTTTAATGTTTTCCTTAAATTTATACTTTTTCTAAGCATATCATGATTTATGAAAGACAATTTTTTATTCATCTTTTTTGCATCCTTAAATATTATTATTATTATTATTTTCACCTTTTTAATATTAGAATTTGTTGACTAATTTCATCTTTATTTAAAAATTGCAATTACCATATATTTTATTTTTATTTTTAAGATATGTAAATCATAATACTATATCAAAAACATGTCTATGCCCTATATTTTAAAAAATTGGCATGTCCCATGACTGTGATCTATTGTATCCATGTCCTCGTGTATGTATCAGTATATCCTCACAAACTATCTCCTAGAGCTTACAACAATAACAACAACAACAACAACAACAAGCCCTTATCACAATATGTGGAGTCAGCTAGTTAATCTTTTTTTCTCTATTATGCCGTATTAAGAGTCCAATTCTCATTTAAATCGAATAAAAAAAATCATTTTTAGTACTTTCTAACCAATTCTTTTTATGTTTAACTCTACCTTACTTAACATAGGTTGAATCTAGTATAACTACTCTGCTAATAGGGACATCAGAAGGCTGACATTTTATGTGACCAAACCATGTAAGGAAACTCTCACTAATATTAACTACCATTAGAGCCATGTTACAATTCGGGAGACCGACCTTGTGTTTTGATTATTATAAACATTATTGGATATTTATCTACTTATTCCTACATATTATTCTGGATATTTGTTTTGTGCGCATTCTGGATATTTGTTTTGTGCTATGCTAAGCTTTCATGTAATAGCATACATGAAGAAAGACTAAAGATTCAAGCTCAAGACTATTCGTTGTGAGTGTATGAGTTAGACTATGTATTGAAGAGTCTGTAATTTTTCTTTCTCTTGAGTCAATATATGTAAAAAGTGTATGCTAGCTTAACAAGCATGCACACACACAAAGGGAGCAAAAAAAATATATTTTAATTTTTTTGTAACATCATACTGTATGATCTCAATCGTACTGTACAATCTCAATCAAGTTGTACAATCAGTTGAAATAGATATTAATTAAAATGTTTAATTTAAATAAAAAAATCAATATGAATTAGAACCTCTGTTTAAAATTGCGCAATAAGAGGCGCGCCTCTGCGCAATTTGACCCAAAACCGCCTCAAGGCTTACGCAATTCCTCTCCTGGCAGAGGCGTACGCCTCACTTGGACTGAGGTGCGCCTCAGAGGCGCAATTGCGCAATTTTGGCTGAGGCGTACGCCTCAAATATATGCTCAGTAAATGCTCGGTCTTGCTCAGTATATGCTCGGTATAGCTAGGTATTTGCTCGGTACTATTAGGTACATGCTCGGTACCACTTAGTATATGCTCGGTACTGCTAGGTATTTGCTCGGTACATGCTCGGTACCGCTAGGTACATGCTTGATACTGCTAAGGAACATGATCGGTACCACTCGGTACATGCTCGATACTGCTAAGGAACATGCGCTGCCCCCGGAAACCCCCGCAGGGGCGCTGCCCCTTGACCCCGCGACCTGACCGGGCAGGTCGAACCCCGCCAGGGGGCAGCGCCCCCTTGGACCCCCGGCAATCCGGCATATTGTTCTATTCATCATCTTTAGTAACAGTTGTTAGTGTTAGTCTACTTCTTCATGAGTGCATGATTTGATTGGAAGACATTGGACTCTATAGGAGAGGAGGAAGGGGTGAGAAGATTCCCTTGAAGACCCATTTAGTGATGGGACATGATTGGATTATATATGTTCTTTCTTAATTGTACTTTGGGAGTTTTGATAGACCAATATTTTATGGTTTTGTACTTTGGGACATGATTTTATTGCATTTATTTTCTTACTTTCCCCTAATTTTAATTGTCATTTAGATGTTTTTATTGTATGATAGAATCTTACTATTTTTTACTTGCTAAAACCCTTAAATTCTCATTTACGCAATTCTTCGTCGGTGAGGCTTACGCCTCACACCGCCTCGAGGCGTACGCCTCGCCTCACGGACGAAAAACGCCTCGAGGCTTATTTACGCAATTTTAAACCTTGATTAGAACAAATTGTACAATATGACCACCACAACGTATTTTATACTATTCACATAGTACGAATACATTCATATTGTACGATCTTTTAAATTATTGTTTAATTAAGTCAGTTGATTAAGCAATAAAATCATATTGTACGATCATAGATTATACTATACTACTCGCTTGAGGAGTTTCTGGATAAAGTTTGTTTCGTCCAATACGATCATAGGATCATATTGTACGAATCACCTTAGGGCTCTCTAGATGATATTTGATTCGTCCTGTGCAATTCAATCATGATTTGCACTGATTGTACTATACTACTGTTCCTTCGGACGATACGATCAGTTAAGAAATTAAAATGATCATCCTGAGCACTATTCATCATATAGTACTACAGTTGGATATTTGAACTAATCGTATTATATGCTCATATATCGTACTGTATGAAGAGTTATGACTAAATTGAAAATTAGAGTTTTTAAAAGCCTACTATTTAAACATTCCTTAAGTCATTTGAGAGAATTTTTTAGTTGTCTGAGGGTATGCGTCTTTTGTAAGCAAGGGTTTGAAAAGAGAGATTTGAGCAAGAGAGGGAGAAGTGAAGTTGTAAGAGGGAGAAGAGCCTTATGAGTGTAAGAGAGTGTGAGGGTGTTTCTACATGGTTGCTCTGGCCAATGTTCACCATGTTTCTCCATGTGTCAAAATCTTTTTTGAGGGAAACTTCTTGAATAAGCTCTTGGAGTCAAAAGGCCACCGGTAACTCCGTCTCACTGGGGAAGGTGAAAGGGATTCGGCTACTCCGCCGCCACACCGAGAAAGGTGAAAGGGATTTGGTTCTCAACCGCACCGAGGGTGGAAGTGATTTTTGAGATGGCTTCTCCACCTTACCGAGGGGGCTAAATGAGAAACACTAAATTGTTTAGTGCCATACTCGGAGAGGATGACTCCGGGGAGTGGATGTAGGTCAAGTTGGTTGAACCACTATAAAATTTCAGTGTGTTTATTTCTGTACTTTCTAATTTACTTCTTACAATTTGATTTTTATTTGTGATTATTGTGATACAACTCATATTAAGTTTATTTCTTAGATGAAGAAGAAATATAAATCAAATTATATATATATATATATATATATATATATATATATATATATATATATATATATATATATATATATATATATATATATATATATATTTCTACAAAAAATCCAAAAGGAAAAAATTAGCTTTTGTTTTATTATTCGCTTCCGCAATAAGAAAATCTGATTTTGACTTTAAGTTTGAAAATTTGGTTTTAATTTCAAAAAAGATTTTTGAAAAAGTTTGTTATAACACTAATTCATCCCCCTCTTGGCGTGTCGTTCAATAATTCAAGTGGTTTCTCAACCATCCTTTGAACTTTCAAGCTACTCTAACCTCTTAGCGTATATATTTGTTTCGCATCCGATCTTTATTTGTAAGGCCACACATCCACCTTAACATCCTCATATTTGCAATACTTAACTTAATTTTATGCTTCTCTTTTTATGGCCAACATTCTGTACCATAAAGCATTGCAAGTCTCACCATCACTTGATAAAATTTTCCCTTAAATCTGAGGGGTACTTTTCTATCACACAAAAGGCCCGATGCATTCCTCCGCTTCAACCATCCATCTTGAATTTTACTAATAATATCTCCATCTATTTCACAAGAGCTTTAAACAATAGATCCAAGAAATCTAAAACATGCACTATTTTTAATAACTTAATCACCTAATATCATAATCTCACAACTAGATTTATTACAACTAAATTTACCCGCCATGTATTTAGTCTTAAATCTACTCAAGCGAAAACCTTTATTACAACTAAATCTACCCGCCATGTATTTAGTCATAATCTCACAACTAGATTTATTACAACTAAATTTACCCGCCATGTATTTAGTCTTAAATCTACTTTTCTATCACACAAAAGGCCCGACTCATTCCTCCGCTTCAACCATCCATCTTGAATTTTACTAATAATATCTCCATCTATTTCACAAGAGCTTTAAACAATAGATCCAAGAAATCTAAAACATGCACTATTTTTAATAACTTAATCACCTAATATCATAATCTCACAACTAGATTTATTACAACTAAATTTACCCGCCATGTATTTAGTCTTAAATCTACTCAAGCGAAAACCTTTGACTCTAAGGTTGGCCTCCATAATTCAAGTTTTTCATTGACTCTAAGGTTGGCCTCCATAATTCTTACTGACTCGAATTTAAGCATTATTAACTCATTTCTTTTCTAAAACTCCCCAAAGCACTTCTCTTGAAATTGTATCATATGCTTCCTCTAAATCAATAAATATCATGTGTAAATCCTCCTTACTCTCTCTATACTCATCCATCAAACCTCTCAACAAATGTATAGCTTCTATAGTAAACTTACCCAGCATGAAACTAAACTAATTTTAAGAAACATTAATATCACATCATAATCTAAGTTAAATTACTCTTTAACAAAATTTTATAAGTACGACACATTAAAAAATTAGTTTAGAACATGAAGATATGAAGAATCGAGCTCAAAATCTTCTTTCGGGTGTCTTAAATGTCTTATCATGTTTGAATGGGATTTAGATTGTAAAAAACTAATGGCTCAAGAAATTAATGAACACTAGCTAAACTACGTTTAAACTACTTAAATTTTATATAAATATATTTCAATCATTTAATTACTTTGTTTGTAAAACTATTTTACAATTTCTAAGGCCATGTTTGGTAAGGGTAAAGTGGTTAATTAAGATTATAATTAAGTTATTAAATTTTTATTATTTTTATTCAAATGATTAGACTTATGGGTATAAACTAATGGACTACCCAAAAAGATAGTATTAAACAATGATAACATGCAAAAGATAATTAATTAAGGTTTAGGGTCATGTTAATCAGTAATAATAACAGGCAAACAATTTTATTATTAATTATATTAACTAGGACTTATATAATCAATGTACACATAATTGACCAAACTAATCAATAATTAAGTATTTACTTAGGTAAATTATGAATTAATGGTTTTCATTAAGATTCATAAGGTTCTATTAGTATTTAATTAAGAAAATTAGTTCCGACATTATTAATTAGTCAATTAATTACTCCTACATACTAGTAATTATTTATTTATTATGGCTAATAAAATTAAAAAGTATTTTAAGGAAAATCATTAAATTTTAGTACTGCTTATATATATGCTTATTGGATATTATTTAAGGGTTGCAGAACTAAAATATTAATAAATTTTAGTTTGGCTAATTAAATTTATAGTATTTATAATTAATTAAAATATTTGAGTAATAAGTTATTAATTAATCAGCAATTATGATGGTAAAAAGTAATTAAGACTTAGATAAGATTAAATTATGATAGCACTCAGATAATTTAAATATGAAATAGATTGACTTCATTATGATAATTATATCTATAATAATTATGTTTTCTATTTTGATTATCAAAAATAGTTTCCACTTTTTCTGTGAAAAGAGAATAAATAGATCAACCAAACATGTTTTTTTTTTTTTCTTTAAGTGAAAGCCAAACAAAATCGAAATAAAATAAAATAAAACAGAAACAAAATGAATATAAAACAAATACAAACATGACCTAAATTTCTAATAATTTTCAATGGCAGCAATCCTAAATGAGTCCCGAAGTTGTGTAATTAATTAAAATTTAGTTTGGCTAATTAAATTTATAGTATTTATAATTAATTAAAATATTTGAGTAATAAGTTATTAATTAATCAGCAATTATGATGGTAAAAAGTAATTAAGACTTAAATAAGATTAAATTATGATAGCACTCAGATAATTTAAATATGAAATAGATTGACTTCATTATGATAATTATATCTATAATAATTATGTTTTCTATTTTGATTATCAAAAATACTTTCCACTTTTTCTGTGAAAAGAGAATAAATAGATCAACCAAACATTTTTTTTTTCTTTAAGTGAAAGCCAAACAAAATCGAAATAAAATAAAATAAAACAGAAACAAAATGAATATAAAACAAATACAAACATAACCTAAATTTCTAATAATTTCCAATGGCAGCAATCCTAAATGAGTCCCGAAGTTGTGAGCCTGCGCATGGCATTGTATATGTCCACACATCTCTAAGCATAAAACGATTCTTATCAATTTATCATAAGAGTAACAATTCTTATCAATTTATCCACCAGGCATATAGGATATTAGAGATGGTCCCAACAAGTTCAAGTGGTGGCTCCCGCCATACAGCACTTAATCCCATGTAGGTTTCAAGAGATGCCCCCCATGGCATATAACTTTATCTTGTATGACACTTAATTCTCATCTTTCGGCTGATGTATTGCGCTGATAACATTTTGTAACAGTCCAAACTCTTAACTATCGATGTATTGTCCACTTTGCCCTTAGATGGTTTGGTCACATTAAACAGAGGCCTTCCGATGACCCGGTTAGGAAAGTTGAGGTATTAGATTTAACTTATGTTAAGAAAGGTAGAGGTAGACCTAAAAAGAATTGGTTCTAAAATATTAGAAATGATCTTTCTTTATTAGATTTAAATGAGAATTTGACTTTTAATAGGACACATTAGCAAAAAATGATTCATGTAGCCAACCCTCCGTAGTGGGACAAAGGCTTGTTTTTGTTGTTATTGTTGGTGTTGGTGTAATTTCCCAAAGGTCACTGATTCATGATTGCTCTAGCATGAGCACACTTTGGAGTTTCTAATTGAAATTCCAACCATTACATCAAAAGGCACCTCAATATTTAAGAGTTTGGCTTCTTTTAGCTTAAAAGGTTTCACAAATTATACCTTTCATTTGTTTCATATTTTATGGTAAAATAGGAGAGAGAGAGAGAGAGAGAGAGAGAGAGAGAGAGAGAGAGAGAGAGAGAGAGAGAGAGCAACAAGTTATCAATATTCTTTCATGATTAAACCAAACTGTTTTTTTCTTTTGCTCTTTAAATTTCACAATTCACTACAACTTCATATATTATTTCATGCAAAACTAACCCTCTACACTTTCCATAATTATGTTACCTTTACATATAAGATGATTTCTCCATATTGAGATTCTAATTTCATATTTTCAGTTCAAAAAGAAAAAGGAGTTGTCTCAATTTTAGATGAGACTTTTGTAATGGCAATAAAACAAAAGATATTATTACTATCTGAAGATATGACAGCAACCAGGGTTTTTGAAGCTCAAAAGCATATATTGTTACCAATATCCTTTATCTTTGATGATTCAATAAAAGGGCTTACTTCTCACCAATAAGTGAAGCAACTTGAATTTTTTCTTGATGTTAAATTTTAATGTTTTTTTCATTAATCAACCCATAAAACCTACAGGAAATAATGCTAACCTTTGAAAATTGATTAACTTTAAATGATGGAGCACACGACCTAATGAATTCAACTGTTTAAATGTGTGCTAATAAATTATTTCATGTAATCAAGTGTTGATGGAAGTAAGTGAAAAATACATTGACCTGTGGCCTCTCAATTATTTATAATATTTTAAGGTTGCATTTTACATAACGCTCAGAATTTTAAAGGGGCTTCTGAAAAACAATGCATTATAGCACATGTGCAAACTCAAAAAGATTCATGTAAACATCTATTTACTGAAACCAAACTATGGGGTCAGTAGGAAAATCAATGGCCAAGCAAGTTCTAGAATCAAATAAATTGATAGTCTATAAATTGTTCTCTTTTACCAGATAATGTGTACCAGGTTTTAACTCAAAAAGGCATCAACCAATAAAATAAATAAACTTGTCTTCCCTGGAGAAGAAATACAAAATATATACCATTGACTGAGTTCACTTAATAAATTTGATGATATTATGGTAATATTGGTGCCGTTACTTCATTTTTCTTCCAATTAGTTGCAAGCCATACTACTTTAATAAAGAGGGCATATTTCACAAAACAATGTAATCGAATTTCTCCCCCAAGACCATTGTGGTTATCAGTAACGGAGCTTAGCGGGAGTTATAATAACAAAAAGGATAAGCAAATAAAAAAGAAAATTGAGTAATAACCACTTACAGTAATTAAATGCATTAATCCTGTTCTAACCAATACCCAACACATAATCTAAGACTTTGTTTGAGACAACATTTTGAGTGCTTAGTCATAGGAAAGTGATTAAAAAAATAACAGTATCCATTTTTATGACCACATTTTCACTGCTTTTTTTAAAAAAAATTCCTTAGAAAAGCTGTTTTTGGGGAAAAAATGTGGCTTTCTTTTAATATTAAAAATATAAACCGCCACAAACGAAGTCTAAGAAGTGCCAGACTTCAAATGAAAGGTTATGGATTTCTCATAACCAAATTACTATTGCTTTATGTTAAATCCTAACAAATTCATAACAATAGGCTTCTAAATTCCATCTAAAACAAATCTTAGTTTTAGCAGGATTTGATAAATCTCAGGCATCAGCCCACATATGGGATTTATCAAATTCTACTTTGATTGCAATTCAAGTGAATTACTCCATATTCTCTACCTCCCTCACCTGTCCGCCATTTCTTTCATCTCTTTGTTGCTTGCCTACCGTAACCTTTCTCGCCAAATCTCCAACTCGATAAACTTTTCTCAACCACAATTCTTACTAGGCTGGGATCCCCTACAAGCTCAAACAGTGACTTGTAGTCAATCTTGGTAATATGGCGCATCACTTCCATTTTTTCTTCATGGTTGTTGACTCAGGAGCTATCTTGCTATTTCTTTTTTCCTGTGTGTGATCCATGGCTAGTTGGCTACCAGTAAGTCACGGTGGTTTGATTGTGGATTTTGTAAAAATCTAGTACATTTAGTTACAGCAACCTATCATTTTTTAACAATGAAAGAATTCCCAGGATTTACATCATCAAGATTTACTAAACCCTGCTTGAATAAAATTTACCAAATCTGAATTTGCTAAATCCTACTTGCAACTTATGCTAATTGTCTCCCTCTCCCCCAACCAGAACTCGCCCTTAGTTCTCCTCATCGTCACCCATGCATTATTTCTGAATCTTCAACAAGCGAAAAGCAAAAGATGTTACATCACCTTCACGGTACTGTAAAACAAGCCTACTTCTTCTCAATAGCAAAAATGAAGACCCAAAAAATATTACATAGTGATCCAAAAAGAAAGAATCTCTAACCGACCAATAGCAAATCCAAACCTTGCCCTAGATTAACGAAGAACGAATGTAATCACATAAGATACACTGATCAAGAAGTAAAGCATCTCGACGAACAAATGGATCGAGTCGGGCAAGATAACATCAACAGAATCTAGAAGCTATTGATTCCCGTAACTTACCTTTTGGAAATCCGCCGGCGCGACGCCGGGGAGGTAGAAACCATTTCCCCTTATGGCGTATAACGAAAACACCAACGCGATCCACGGTAGAATCGCCATAGATCGAGCGGCCTCCATCGCCGAAGAAACCACAGATGCGGGAAAAGTAACAGAGCCTCCGCAGAGGAAGATCTGGGACGAGCAAAACAAATGGAACGATGCGATAGATCTGACCCAATCCCTCCTTCAAGTTTCCATTTTCTCTCATTTTATTTTTCATTGTTACGGTTCTCAAGCCAGCTAGCAGCCAAGACCTTCACATTTTTTTATTGCGATTGGTACCCATAAAATAAATTAATGAATTAAACTATCACAAGTTCACAACATTGTCGGCAGAAAAAATGCAATAAAAAAGATAAAATAAATTATATATGAATATTGTGATGTAAAATAAAATTTTAAAATTTATTTATTTATATTAAGATTGATATAATTTAGAATATTATTGATACATGCAAAAATTATCTTGATCGGGCACGAATCTCGAGGCAAAAAGCTAGCCGGAAACTTCAAAAATTAAATTCGGGAGCACCTGAACTCCGATTTCAGCAAGCTTATACTCAAATTGAGCGTCTCGGAAATACGAATCCAACGACACCAAGATCAACCCAATCCGAGCCAAAATGAGTCCGAATCAATGGCTCAAAGCGCTGTTAGAAGGTTCAAACCGCAATTTGAGTTACCAAACGGTCTTCGATTTTGACGAGCTTATACTCGAATCGAACGGCTCGACGAAATGAATCCAACGAGCCCAAGATAACCAAATTCCAACATCATTAAGGCCTTCAAATGCCCAATGAATGGTGCATGATCAAATGATTCGATATCGGCCGTCCATTCAAAACACTCCCAATTTGCCCCTGATCTCACGCCTATTTACGGGCTATGTCACTCCAGAAAAACTATAAATAGAGCCCTCATTCTACACCAAAGGGACTCAAGTGAAGAGAGAGAAGAAGAAGGGAAGAAGAAGAGAAAAGGGAAAAGGAGAATCCCCTCCTCCTCGACCACCGCCGGAGCTCTTCCTGTCGCTCGAACACGCCGGGATTCTGCGTGATATTCGGGAGAACGCAGGAATTCTTCCCAACTTCCACATTATGCTGAAATTCTTCCCAATTTGCAACAGAGTTCCCTCCTGACGCCGAAACTCCGCCCAAGTGAAGCCGGAGTTCTCTTTTGCCACCAACAGACGTCAGACTTTTTCCCGACGTCGAACCTTCACTCTTCGTCAAGTTTCTACCCGACGTCGGACTTCTACCGGTTATCAGACTTCGCTGGACGTCTACGCGAAGATGGATTTCTTTCCATTGTTGGACTTTCTACCTGACGCTGTCCTTCTGATCTTCGTCGTTAGACTACAGTCCTTCTGACCCCCGTCGCCCGCCGACTACAGTCCTTCTGACCTCCGTCGCCAGCTGATTACGGTCCTCCTAACTTCCGTCGTCCGTCGGCTACAATCCTTTCAACAAAGAGAATATGTCAATAGTAGCTCTCTGTATTTACATCATGTAATGTATACTCTATAAGATGTACATCAAGCTAAGGCCTACTCCCAAGGAAGGGCCTCATTTGTAATCGACTGCAAATACTAGTGGATTTGTTCAAACTGGGCTAGGCCCCGTGGTTTTTCACCCTTTTTTCAGGGGTTTTCCACGTAAAAATCTTGGTGTCTCATAAATGCTAGACACTCTCTTTATCTGATTGCGTGCCAGATTTTCGTACAACGCTAAGACATTAAATCTTATATTTCTCTACCGCCGCGAATACTCTGAACGCAACAATTATATGCAAATTATTTTTAATATAAATGGGAAGATTTTAAAATTATAAATATATAAACTATCAAAATGCATAAAAAATATAGAAAAGAAAAAAAAATTATAACCTACCACGACCGATATGAGTTGGCTACATCATTTTGTAAAGAGTTATGAAACTATTCCGAAGAAAGTAATGAAAAAATATATATATTTTTTAAATCGAACAGTTTTTTCTAATAATTTGTTTGGTTTTTTTTTTCAGCTTTTTAAAACTTTCTATTGTAAAAAGATGTTTTTATAATTAAAATAGCTAAATTATTTTCCACATAACAACTTCTTAACTTTATAAAAACCTATAACAACCTCAAATAGACCCTTAAAGCTATCATACAATTTTGTAAAAAATTGTTTCCCATCACAAAAAGAAATTATAAAAAGCAACGAGAAAATAATAAAAAGGTTGTAGCATAGTACAATTATGGTTGTGATTTTAAAAAGTAAAGCTGTGAGAAAGCTGTCTCAAACAAGAAAAAGTATCATGTGCGAACACCAGAACACGTCACGTTACTTTTTTGTTCGGTACCGCTGTGTACCGGATGACATAGCACATTCTGATTGGCCTTCGGACCATCCGGATATGTACAAAATAATTTATCCTCCAACAAATCCTTAAAGTGGCTTTGAAGGTCATTCTGATGTATTTTATATCAAGATATTATGAATTACGATAATTTCAATCTATGAACCACATGATCCTGAAGTAGGGGTGCAAATGAGTCAAGACGAGCTCAATTCAGGGGGGTGTTCGAGCCGAGCTCGATTGTCAAATACCGAGCTCGAGCTTGACTCACCAGAGGAAAAAAAAGCTTGTCAAGCAACAATTCTAGCTAAGTCTGTTCGCCAAAGTCTTTCGCGTTCGTCGCCAGCTTCCCTCGTCGTCGCCAGTGCCGACGTCCGTCACCAGCTCCTCGTCTGTGGTCAGCTTCCCTCGTCGTCGTCAATGTCCGATTCCATCGCCAATTCCGCTTCTGTCGCCAGTGTCCACGTATGCCACCAACGTCCGTGTCGGCATCAACAGTTTCCGGGTCGCGATTTGCCGCCAGCTTCCGCGTCGCCAAGCTCGCGAGTCGAGCAGTTTTCTGCGCTTGATTTCATGTTCCCATCCCCAATTTCATTTTCCCCGCTGGCAATGCAAGCTGCTTGATGAGCTCCCGAGTCGAGCAATGCGCTGTTCTAGCTCAATAAGCTATCGAGATGGAAATCGTGTTCGAGCTCAACTCGTCGAGTCTGTTATCGAGTTGAGCTCAAGCCAGCTAACAAACCGACTTGACTCGGTTGCACCCCTATCCTGAAGTCCACATTGATGTGATTTGATACCAAGATATATTTTCTGCTGGAAAATATGAATACAGTCGCTCGTACTCTCTGATACGAATGGTGCAGATCTAGCTTCAACGATACTCTAACGGTCGATAAAAGCTCAGATAGAAAAGTCTACGGAAGATAGCTGCCCATATATATTATAAGGCATCGAACGACGAACTGTATTCATTAGAAATTGAAAGTATAGATAAATGCTGGAATAATTTATGTTATCTTGCGTGTTTAACACGCTGAGCCCCACATGGAAAGGAAAATTTTATTTGGCAAAAATCCCGCGGTACCGAGGTGTACCGAGTTTTTCAAAAATCCCGCGGTACCGATGTGTACCGAGTTTTTTGACTCGGTACACCTCGGTACCGCGGGATTTTTGCCTGCGAACCGAATGTTTCTCGCATTCGGTCGGAGGACGTAATAATTGTTCCATGGAAAGGAGACTCATTGACACTAAGTATCTTAGTTAGCAATATAACTTACATTTTTTCTAATAAATATTTTTTAGTTTCCAAAAAAAAAAATATTTTTCAAATGTTGTAACTAAATACATTTTTTATTTTTTAGTTTCAATTAAATTATATTTTTTATTTTAAATTATAAAAAATAAGGAATTTTCATACATATCACATAATTCTTATATATTTGTATATATATATATATATATATATATAGTATTTAGACCTTGATATTTATTTATATAAAATTTAAATGTCTAAATTACATAAAAACAAAACATATAAAATTAAAAAATATGGAATTTTCATATATATCACATTATTCTTATATATATATATATATATATATATATATATATATATATATATATATATATATATAGTATTTAGACTTTGATATTTATTTATATGAAATTTGAGTGTCTAAATTACATTAAAATATATGAATGAAAAATTGATATTAGCAATATTCTTTATGTGATTTGAAGATTCGAATGTTATATAAATAAATAATAAATTTTAAGTGTTAGATATGTAAATACATAAAAATTATATGTCATATATGTAAATTTATCAAGCATAATTCAATTCGAGAGAGTTGCCTTTTTTAAGAGAATAATAATAAAAGGAAAGAAAAAATATATTTCCTCTACTAACCTTTGCTTCAATTTTGATATTAAGAGGATGATTAGGATTTGATTAGATCAAATGTGACTATTTATATGATATTATTGAAGCATATGTTACCTAGAAGTGTGTGTTGCATATGCTCATATTAGTATTTATGGAGTAGTTGAAAAATCATCCAATAAAGAATATATGACATCTCACCAAGTTGGTAGATGAAATTTCAAAGTACTCATTAATCAAAATCTTATTGCGTTCATTATCGTCATATAATTGCAAAGCTACTTATATAAAAAAAATATTCTTATTTTATAATTTTCAAGACCACGTGTCTCATTATTGGAGAAATTATTACGTGTGGAGTTCGGACAGGAGAATCATCTGGATTTGCTCAACAAATGAATAAATACTCAATAAATACTCATAAAATTCATAAATATACTGAGCAAATACTAAGTAAATACTCACAACTGAATATTTGTTGAGTATTACTCAGCAAATCCAGACGGTTCACCCATCCAGACTCTGCACGTAATAATTTCTCCTAATTATTGACATAGAATTCCTTTGATGAATTATATTTATTTCGTTATTTGCCTTAGATAATAGTATATACTTCTTATTAGTATTTTTAAAATATATTATAAATAAAACTTCTTAAGATTCATTTAATAACTTTTTTATTATTTTTTAAAGTACTTTTTTAGCACAAATTTAATAGAATAGTTTGGTGCCTTTTGGGGAAGCCATCTTGGAGGGTTTTTTCAAGGCTTTTTAGAATTTGTTTTTAGCTATATTTATGTGATAAATGAGGCTATAAATCTTGGTTACTTGGAGATAATTTATCTAATGCTAAATCAAATTTGTGAGCTTTCATGATAATATTTTGAAGATTTTGAGAAGAAAATTGAAGTGTTCATCAAATATTTTTAGTTTAAGGCTTCACTTATTAGTAATGTGTTTTTCATTAAATCCCTTATAAATTTTAGTTCATTTATGTATCATATCTTATACTTTGTTTTGGATGGCTTTCTTCATGCTTCTTAAAACAGATTCTTAGCACAAAAATTAAAAATTGTCTACTAAAAATATGTTTTAAGAAGCAGTAAAAAAACAGTCCCAAACAAATCATTATTTAAATAGTGACTAAGGTGTAAATGTAAGATTATAGTCATTTATGATCTTTAAAGTTCAAGAGAACTTTGATTTTAAGGTTCCTTATTTTAGGGAGTCGTAGTCTGGCCATAAGAATTAGGTGTTTGGGCTTGTACTTTATCCAGTAAAAGAAGTACAAAGGTTGCAATTTTTTTTCTACCTACTCGGAGATTGGATCTATAGTATCAAATTCTAGATAATGTTCTTGTAAATTAGAGAAGGGCTTTAGCATAGATATTACAAAAACTATTATGTCTTATACTCTATAGTTATACTTCCTATATCATATTTTATTATTCATTTATTCATATAGTTTCTTGAACATAATTATTTAATGGTGATTGTTATGCATAATCTTGAGCTCAATTGTTAAGTGGAATATATTAGCATTATATGCTTATAAGTCTATTAATCTCACATAAGCATTTCTTTCCTTGCTTCTTCATTTTTTATATCCTCTTTTACACTTGTTTAACTAGTGGTGTTAGCAAATTAATTAATTAGCTTATGTGATCAAGTAGATAAATAATATTGAGTTTTATTATTATAACTCACTCAATGGCTTTATTATTAGATTATGTATTAGTTAGACTTGTATGGTGTCCTCTATAGAATGGATATTATTGATTTTCGTTATCTTTGATCTAATATATTTGAGTGTAGCGTCTTAAAGATTATGCTTATAATTTGAACACTCATTTTTATGAATTTATATACATGATGTGTTGGTTTACATGTGCCTAGGAGGTAGTATGTGAATTGGGTTATTTCAATTTTTATAAAATTATTTGTTCTCAAAAGATAAGCAAAAATATCATCATTATATATCACATGATGCTCAAACAAAAATGATGATCAATATAGGAAACAAATAAAAGTGCAATAATAAAAATTTATGAATAAGCGCATAACAATTTTTACGTGTTGCGAGCTGAAAGATTTGTGGCGGTAGAGTGAGAGAGATTTTTTTTTCTTAGCCATGCACAAAAATTTAGCACACAAACAGATAATTGAGAAGACAAGTGAACACCATATTTTTTTTACGTTGAAAATCCAAAGAGGAAAAAACCACGAGGCCTTGCCTAGGTGAAAAGATTCCACTTTATATGAGCATATTACAAAGGTCACCATGTCCCTTAAAAACAATAAAACTATAATAGATTGGAGAATTGGCCAAATTCTATTTGGATACTTAGGAATTTTCAATGAATGTGATTAAAGTGTGAATGTCAGAAGTCTAGTGGCAGCGTTTGGGAGAAGGTCACTGTTATTTTTATTGTAATGTGTGTAAAAAATAAGTAAAGACTGGTTGATCTGTTAGTTAAAGATTGATTGACCAATACATTATGGTGGGCCGACATGTTTTCTTTTAAATACTATGGTTGGATGTTATCCTCTATTGATTCATATGATACAACGATTGAGAGTTATAAGAAGTTATTACTATGTCGACGAACACAGAGTGATGACTCTGTTTATTGAGCAAACAATTACTGATTATTGACTACCGACTACTAAAACATACCGTGATAGTCAAAACTTCTTACTTGTTTAAGTGTGACCATCAAAATGCATGTTATAGATTTATTGTTATTGTACGACTATTGATATTATATTGATTTGCTATCATTTTACATATTTACTACTATTGCATTGCTTTAATGTTACTGCCACCTATTTTTACTAACGACGATATACTAATATTGTTACGATATGAACATTGATACTATTTTATACTACTAATGACTCATTATTATTGTTACTATTATTTATTTGCTATATTAATAATAAGCATGTGATTAAAATACTGATATAAAATAACTAGATAGCATGTATGCATTATTATAGAATTTTATTATATTGATATGGTTCTAACTATCTTTAATGATGCTTTAAAAACGCTTTGTACTATTTCTTTACTAATTAATAGAGCTGATACGATGATTATTTTATTGATTTGACACCTATATTGATTTATTGGTGTCTCCATCGTACTACTTTACTGGCTTTTCATACTTCTTCTGCTACTGCATGTGAGCTTTACTATTTATATACATATTCATGAGCATATAAATGTTATTATCATGATTTGACTGCTAACATACATATTGCTCATTTGTTGTGCTTTAAGTTTAGTTGTATGATTTAGTTATTTGTTGGGCTCTTGAACTCATTTCTTGTTATTTTAGTTATTCTTTTGTACTCATGATTGAATAAATATGTTATTATTGCATAGATCCTAAGTAGTGTACTTTTTTTTTTTTTTTTTTTTAAGGAATGAATACATATGTATATATTGATACTTTGATCGATAGTCTTATTTATATTCGTATTTATATAGTTAAACGAAATTAGGTAATCTTGGTTGTGTAAATTAAAAGATAAAAGAATAATTCTTCCAAATTAGATTTTAGGGCGTGACAGGTGTTGGCTCGAAAATACAAAAGAGCTCTCTAGTTTTTTCTTTTTCTTCCTCTTCCTCATGTGATGAATGAGAGCATATTTATATTTTTTTGGAAGTGGCGTGTTCAGTAAATATTGTGAAGATCTTGAGCTAATTTGGAGTGTTCCATTGGACGCCCATACTAATTCTCTTTATCATGTATTTGACGAGCATTTAAGTACCTTCTTCATATCAAAATTGAATAATCTTGGGCTCTTTGGATTCGCTTCATAAAAAAATAATTACGATATTTTGAATTCCAGCATTAATTAGATTAGAAATATTTTGAATTCATCATACAAATTAATATTCAACATCAATTATATTTCAAGTGCATCATCATAGCTCATTTGGATTGGATAATCTCACTTTTAGCATTGATGGGTTCATTTCATCGAAATGTTCAATTTGACTATAAAATCACTAAAATTAGAGTTCAAATTATCCTAAATTTAATTAGAAAATTCTTCATTCAAATATATATATATAGAGATTTGTGTTCGATCAAGATAATTTTCGTATGATACATGACCTATCAGCTTCTTTTGAAATCCTCTTGGTTGCTTCTACAAGATGTGGAAAAAGTCTCGATCAAACATTCCATCTTTATCTTCTCCAAAAAAAAAATTACTCTTTTAAGTTCGATGAAACTTGATTTTATTAAAATAAATAAAGATATTCATATATGTTTAACGTGTTCCTACCTAAAAATCTTTATCCTGTGAGGTGTATTCGTTTGGTAAATTCCGTTGGCCTTTGGTCACTGGACGTTCTAAGTTTCTCCTGTCACAGCAGGACGCAGGAGACAATTTGTATGGTAGTTCCAGTAATTTTTCTGCCGAGAGAGCTGAGAGGGAGGGAGGGAGATGGAGAGAGAGGAAGAAATGGGGCTGGAAAGAACGCTGACAATTGAGCCGCCTCCAGGTACAGAAAATTTCTTTGTTATTCCTTCCATGGAACCTTCAATCGCGCCTCTTTTTTTTCTGCTTTTAACCCTATTTTCGAGATTTTCTAGCGGAATTTACTGCAAGTTGTTGTTTCGAATTGTCGATCTTATAATATAGTTGTTTGATTTAGCAGAAGATAACTTTTTTTTTAGAAAACTGCTGTAGTTCTTATGAAGAACATATCAATTACACTTTCGTCAATTGAACTTTCAGTGAGTGAGTATCTCAGTTCATTGGCTTGGATTTCTTTCATATTACTTATTTTTATCTTTACTAAACAAGTAGTAGTTAAATCTTAGTAACGACGTATAGAGATCCCATATGTCTATAGATTCAACTGATTGGAAACAGAATGTGGGATGAAATCCTTGCACCTGTATCTTAAAAGAGGAGTTCTTTGTGACTGGACCTTGCTTCTATCAGCTTCTCCTTCCTAATAAAAATCCTAGTCGCGATCATTTTTTTCTCTTCCATTTGGTCCAAATTGCCAATATCCGCATGGGCAGACACATAGTTCTGAAATAGTTCTGAAAAGAGTACTATTTAGTCCTGTGACTTTGAATTTATTATTCTGTGCGGTGTACGGAGAACGATAAAAATGCGTCACCTCACCCCAAAAATATACCGCGCTAGGTACCAAGCTCAGCACCTATACTCGGTACCAAGGTTTAAAATTGAGTATTCGGGTATTGAGGCGTTTTTCGTTCGTGAGGCGAGGCGTAAGCCTCAAGGCGAGTTGAGGCGTAAGCCTCAAAATCAAAAAAATTGCGTAAACATAAAATAATAAATTTTGTATATACTAATGAGTAAATAATATATAAAACATAAAAATACACAAGATAAATAGCAATGACATTAACATATCACATAAAAAGTTAAGAACTCACTAGTCATCAGCATTATCATCACTCATCAATCATCACTAAGGGGGTCTTCATTTGAATCATCATTATGATGAGTTGCTCTCTCCTCTTCCCCCTCTCCTATAGAGTCCAATATCTCTCAATCAGCTTCTTCTTCCTCATTATTAGTTATCTTCCTTTTCCCTAAATAGTAAATATTTTTTAACAATATCATAATGAATAATAGTGTAATACATTAATAAAAGTTTAAGAAAAGAAAACTATATTATTTATATATCTTTTTTGATTTGTTCTTGAATTGTGGTGGATGTGGATGCTTTAAGACCATCAAAGAAATCAACATTTAAATCTTCATATTGTAATTCAGACGGCATCACTTCAACTTCATCATCTACAAACCACTCATCATCAGATGCCACATAATCGCAAAGCAAAGGATCTTCATCATCTATTAATCCTTTTTTTCTTCAAATTTTTATCTCCGAGTCTCCTATTATACATAATGTACATCAGTGAGTTCATCCTCAATGTCGACAAGCGATTTCTCCTCTTTGTATGCACTTGGTTGTAGGTACTCCAATTCCTTTCACAGCCAGATGAAGAGCATGCAAGCCCAAAACTTTCACAGCAAAACGCTGTAATTCTGGAGTCCTATCACTAAATTGAATCCACCACTCAACTGGAGATCGTTTGGCAATTGTATCTTTTGCTTATTGTAATCCAAAAAAATATTCTTTGTTCCTAAAAGGTACAAATTGCAAGTCAGCATTTGATCTTTCAGTTGCATCACTTATTAGGCGATCCATGCAATGATATAATCCCAACTTTATTTCAGGGTTTATAGTTAGGTTTTATGTTTAAAATTTCATTATAAATTTATCATAAACTCTGAATACAGAGAAAACACGATGGCATCACAGTATCAAACATTTAAAAAGTTTCGAGAAGCAATGCATACGCATAGAATAAGCATAAAATAAGAAGATCTTCAGAACCTTGAACACCAACACATAGCATAACTATAAAATACGTATTACGAAACAGAAAACATAGCATTAAGTTACCTTTTTCTTTGGAGGTGACGACATATTAGAAGAAACTGAGTGAAAAATGCTTAAAATTACTCCGGAGTGAATGCTTGAAAGTTCGAAAGTTTACTGTAACTTAAAAATCGAAATGTCGACTCCGCCATTCGACCTTTACAAGGGTTAAAATGTTGATGCCACGTCGACATTTCACTAGGCGCGCCAAGTCGGCAACTGGAGGTTCGAACTGAAAAAAAAAATTTAGGTTAATTTTTAAAAAGGCGACGCCTTAAATATATGAGGCGAGGCACGCCTTAGTAAACTTGAGGCGTAAGCCTCATAAACTAAACTTATTGCGTAGGCTTTGAGGCTTAAATGGACGAAATTGCGCTGAGGTGCGCCTTTTATGGTGCAATTTTAAATGTTGCTCGGTACTGAGCGCTTAACCGGACAGGAGAACCATCCGGTGTCCGCACAGAATAATAGCTCGTGACTTTGGGTCTTGGAAGGTTCACCTTCATGAGTCTTCAATATTTGGGATACATTGATCTCCCTTGGCTCATATGGATGGTCTTCAAGGTCTACTTATCTCCTGTGGTTTGTGCCTTTGTGGTTATTGATTAAACATTTAGAATAGTTAGCTAAATATTAGTAAACTCTTCTTTTAGGCATCATCAGTATAAGATACATATAGATTATAACAAGTGGCAGAAAAACTTGATGAAAAGAAGATAACTAACATTATTGATGAGAAATTTGGCCTTCTAAATCAAGATGAGTTCATAGAAGTTAGAAAAAAAAAAGTTGCAACTCAAGATATCTTCATTCTTAGGACCGCGACAATTGAAGCCACACCTGTGTCAAGCTTCCCGTCAATTAAAGGCCGCAATGAGCCTTTTATAGATGGCTATTGAAAACCTCATGGAGTCAAGATTGATCTATTGCAGACTTACATTTTATCATAGTTGCATCAAGGTCAAGCCCAAATGTCTTTATAAATCAAACAAGAAAGCTTGTCTAAAGGCAAGTGCCTTTCAACTTTGAGGGGCCAAGCTCGTATTAAGAGCCATTTTCCTAGCCAGATTAAAAGCCAATATAAGTACCCATCTCATGGTACCAACTACCATAAAATGATCCAAAAGTTCCATCTTCATTGAACTCATCACCATGAAGGCCACATGGGGTGCCAACCTCATGATGATGCTCACAACAAAAGTCACCACCTATGTTATCTATCATCATCATTCTTGTAATCATCGTAGTTAGTATCCCTTGTTGATCCTCAAGCCTTGAGTGTTTCTTTGTATGACCCTAAAGTTTAATTTAGATAAATCTCTTTTTACAAGGAGTAATTAAGCAAAACATAAGATGGCTAATAAAGCTAAGGATCATAGTTGGCTACTAATATAAATGATCTGTGGCCTCTTATTTATCAATGATGAATAACACACTCTAACACAGAGGTCCTGTGGAGTTATAATGTACAGTGTGACATGTGCTATTTTAAAAATAACACGAAGCATTAAAAAATCATAAATAATTTATTACAAATTAAACAATATGAGACAAATATCATAATACAAAAAGCACGATTATGTCATATAAGTAGAACGTACTATTACTTTAACAAATTAAATATGTACTCCAAGAGCTTGTACAAATTTTCTAGTATCATATAAATTTCACAAAGGTATCATGTGTTAATGAAATTGCAAAATTTAAGCGAAGGACAATGAGTTATGGGAATAGATATTTGAGGCAATAAGAGCAAGAAATAGTTTCAGTTAGTTTGAAATGGATAAGCTTGTCGATGAATCTCTTGCTTGTCACAATAGCAAGAAATGCCTTATAACCCATGTCGATGCTGCTTAAAGATTTTTCGCCATTCGAGCTATCTATGAATGTCATCAGACTTGTCTTACCACCTCTGCTAATTTTGCAACTAAAGTGCACAATGACCAACCACTCTCTTCGTCATCTTTTCTCTTTTTAATTATCTATATGACAGTTTGTTTTGAATTCCTTCTAACTGCTTAGGGGTAGGTTGCTTTTGACAAACTTCAAAAGCTAGAGGATTCTTGCAACTACACAATGTCCTATGGTTGTTTCCCCGATTTTCGCATAGAAATCTAATTCACATTATTTTATGGATCTAGATGCCTAGTGCTAAGAAAAGCTAAAACTCTTGCTTTTTTGTATTTTTATTTTGATGGCATCTTCATGTCAACAGTTTTGTTGAGCTAGTTGATGGTGACAATAATCAATTATAAAAAGAAAGATTGAAATCACCATGGATCATTCTCGATAACATAACATTGTTTAATTAGTATAAGAGTGAGCCAAATTTTCCGTGTTTCATCGATGCGTTTTTATCAAAATGATACTATTATCAACATATTGAACCACACAACTCAATTACGATTTTTCGTATGGTATAGAGACAACTAGAACATAAAATTGCAATTGCCCATGTTGAAGATTTATGTTTTATGTTAGACCAACAATGAGTAGTAAAATTTAAGTTGAAATTCAGTAAATGATGATATACTTCAAAAATGCATATTTTCTCTATCTTAATTACTTTCTTCTTGTTTGCTCTAATAGATTGCAATGTTTGGCAAGTGAAATATGGTTTCTCTGACTTGAATTAGACTATTCTATTTGATATAAATCAGGAAATGCTCCACAAGCATCAGAATCTTCTCTGTCATTGAGAAGTAAAATATCTGAACTCATGACATTGGCACTGGAAACTTACAGGAAGAAATCCATCTTCTTCTGGATTCAGTTAACTATAAGTAGCAGCTTTATGCTTTCTGCTTTTCCAGCTTCAAGTATTCTATCTCGTCTATACTATAACAATGGTGGAAAAAGTAAATGGATTATTTCCTGGGTGGCTGTTGCAGGATGGCCTTTAACCGCGATCTTCCTGACCCCTATCTACATTTTCGGCAATAGATCGCCATCGCCGCTAACCCTAAAGCTCTTCCTGTCGTATATTTTGTTGGGCTTCCTCAGTGCTGCTGACAACCTCATGTATGCCTGGGCTTATGCTTACCTCCCAGCCTCCACAGCATCTCTTTTGGCTGCTACTTCTCTAGCATTTTCTGCTCTTTTTGGCTATCTCATTGTAAAGAACCAAATAAACCTGTCTTCCTTGAATGCCATTATCCTCATCACCGCCGGCGCCGCTATAATTGCACTCGATTCTGATTCCGATAGGTATCCAGGCATCAGCAACTCCCAATACACCCTTGGATTCATCTGGGATATCTTGGGCTCTGCTCTCCATGGCTTGATTTTTGCATTATCAGAGCTGCTTTTTGTGAAAATTCTTGGAAGAAGATCTTTCCATGTTGTGCTTGAACAGCAAGTGATGGTTTCCTTTTGTGCATTTGTGTTCACCACCATTGGTGTGGCTGTGAACAGAGACTTCCATGAAATGAAAATGGAAGCAAAGAGCTTTAAGACAGGACAGATTTCATATTATATGGTGCTGGTTTGGTCTGCTATTACATTTCAGCTTGGAGTGTTAGGAGGAACTGCTGTTCTTTTTCTAGCTTCTACACTGCTTGCAGGTGTTCTTAATGCAGTTAGGGTGCCAATTACTAGCATTGCAGCAGTAATATTTTTACATGACCCAATGGGTGGATTCAAGATTTTGTCATTAATACTAACTGTTTGGGGATTTGGATCTTATATTGTAGGTCATATTACACTGGGCAAAGTTTCTTGAGCAATGCTTTGGGAAATTATTGGGTCCGGATAGCGTATATATCTCACCGTCCATAGACCAATAATATGCAACCACATTATTGAATATCGAGCTGTACCGAGCTCGGTACTGAGCAGTATCGAGCAGTACTTAGTACCGAGCTCAATACCGAATAGAAGGTGATGTGGAGCATTTTCATTGGGCTATGGACGGCGTACGCGCTCTGGACCTAATAATTTCCCAATGCGTTGCAGTTATTTTTGCTCTATTGAATTTGCATGGGGGGTTGTAGTGTTAAGCTATGAGAGCAACCTTGGTTGAAACTATTAGAAAGCTAAAATTGTAATAACTATTATTGAATTGAATACTATATTGAGGTAAAAACATTTATTTATAAACATGAAATAAAGCAATAAAAAATATAATAATCTTATTTTTATTGATATTATAAGTTCTTCATAGGGTAAAGCTACTAATCTTATTTTCATGGATCAAATGATTTGAATGTATTCATGTTGAATTATTTTTTAGCAAAGACCTACTCGACCTAAGAACCCAAATTTGCACCCTATCGAAAATAATCTTATGGCTTATAACTGCTGATTTATATCTTAAAACTTTTCAAATTTATTCTATTTCTTCAATATTAGTTAGTTTTTTTTTAAATATATATATATATATATATATATATATATATATATAACATAAAATTCCATTAAAAACTCAAAAATATCAGGTGAAACTCTCAATTTTCATCAGAAATTTCAGAAACTAGGGTTTTGAACAATATTACAAAATAAAAAAAAAATAAAAAAATTGTAAATTATTTCAAATCAATTTTAATCAAACTGAACTCATACCACAAAAACTTAAAATCATGCACAATTTCAAATTGGCATTACAACACACCAAAATTGAAGGCTATTATTCAATTTTAATCATAAAATCTATCTTGAAATTAGTATTATACATAAAAAAATGATATTACACCAAAAGCCTACTTCACCATCATTAGATCCTTCAAGATCACCATCATCATTAACTTGATGACAATATTGTTCTCATTCAAAGGTAAAATTATTCTATGCGGATGCGTACGCCGTCCAGAGGCGAATCAGAATGCGCACGTTACCCATTTATTATGTGTCGCGATTGTGTACCATTGTGCATTGGGTGATGTGATACGTTCTGACTCGCCTTCGGACAAACCGCTGTCCGCATAGAATAATTTCTCCATAAAAGGCTTATTTCCAAACTTTACACCCAAAATCAATGGAGTTCCTCATCTTTCACCAAACCTCCTGTTTTTCACTCCATCTTTAAACAAAATAATCTCCACGCTCTATTAAAACAAACATTGCACCCAATTCTACCATGCAACATAACTTCTTTTTATAACACCAGAAAGTAATAGCAGATCCTACAAATAATTAAAAAAAGCTGTGTACTCTGCATATTTCAACCAAATTTACACAGTGACCACAGCTACAATACATAATTCGTACCTAATAATTTCTCCTATTTTACAGGAGAATATTTGTAGCGAGTAAATCTTCATAAAACTCCCCCATAGAAGAAAAAAATATATATATGGGAGTAATGAGTTATATGGCACCTGTAATGGTTATGATCAGCAAGGGAAAAGGACTGGGCTGGCATCCCGGCGCAGCTTGTTGTCTGAAAGATCCAATTTGCTCATCTTCTCTTCGCACCACAAAAGCTGCTCTTTGCTGATGTGAGCCATCCTCAGAACCCTGGAAACAACTTTGATGTCAATGAGCGCTAAAAATAGGTCCACTTCTGAAGGGGTTGTAGGCCTGGACTTCTTCCATTCTTTTTTCTTTGAAAGCTCTTTTATTTTCATTTCCTTCTGCAGTCGCATAAATTGGATCACTATATTGTCATACGATAAGAGACATTGGTAGGGATTAGACTTATTAAAAAAGAACTCATATGGAATGGTGAGGCCATGTGATGACATTTAGTTGGTGTTTTGGGGCAAAATAATTATTATAAAATTTTCATACTAATTAAAAAAGGAATCGGGACCAGTTCGCTGGTTGAATCGATGGCTCTAGCCGGTTCAGTCCGGTTTAATGCATAAGCGATTTTTAAGCTGGATCGAACCGGCCTTATAACTTGTTCACGGTTGAAAAATCTTGATAAAAACTAATCATCTCACATTCTCATTACCGTATCGTACTATATGTAGCATTACTAAATTAGGTCATGATGGGGAAAAAAAATTCCATTCCACGACACTTACAACAAACAAGATGACAAAGGCTAACCTTAACTTAAAAAGCTTCAAATAACATTAATTGAAAGAAAAATCACAATTTCAAGAAGATTTGTAGAATAAATTATTTTAAACTTCAACAAATAACCGACCAGAACAAATGAAAAGTAAATAATTATCTGACAGGTCATATGACAGATGAACTTTTGCAAAAAAACGATTGCAAATAGTCATTCCATATTTCCATATCTAATGTAATGTATTATTAATGGTGGCTAATCCATCAGAACATTGTAAGACTCTAAGGGGTATTTATAAGTATTTCATTCAAATCTTGTATTGCAGATTTAACACCCAATTCTTCACACTAATGCATATAAATCTCCATATCATTCCTGTTAGCTAACAATGCTTGGAGTTAATTTTAAAATGAATATACAGCAAACATTAAAAATCCATTAGTCCTGATAAAATGTTATAAATAAATATAAAAATTAATCTTTTTCACTCTTGTATTAATTAGAGCTTACTTATTCTAAATAATAAGATTAGGTGTTTTGTTCAACTGGAGTAATAAATCTTACCCTTATAATCTATGTTTGTTTGCTATATTCTCCTATATAAACAAACCTTCCCCTATATAAATAAATATATAAATTGAAGAATCAAGAGCTTTTAATTCTTGTTGGCATTATTGAAAACAAAGCAAAATTGTATTCCAAATCTTATCATCCTACAACTGGGCCTCGCTCTCAAAATTCTCTTGCTATCTATTGTCTTTTTAGAATATCTCTAACTTGAACCAAGAAACAAAACAAAGCAGAGTAATCCCCTAATCAAATGAGATCCAATCAATACTAGTTTTTTAATCTTCTTCCTAATCATTCTATGCTCTATTTATACATACCAGCTTTATATTCTTCCATTCACCCAACCTATGACATGTAGCTTGCATCAAATTGTAGTTAATTTAGGCGAAATAACAACTACTTAGTATTGATTTTCTAGTTTCTAAATTGCATTAAACCTTCCTGTGTAATCCTTATTCCTTAATCCGATATTAAAAATATAAGGTTATTTCTCCCTTAATTTTAGGATCAAATATACCATGGTGGCCAATTTTATAGGGTTAAAGGACTTGAGTATAACGATAAATTGAAGAATGTGTGTAAAACATAAGCTATATCAAGATTTAGATGGCATTTAAGTATAAATAAGGCTTGAGAATACCTTGTCAAGAGATGCTTGAACCTGTTGAAGGGAGCTTGCATCATGCTTATGACCTTTGAATAAGCTCATAGAAATACAGGACTTGTTCTTATCCCTTTTCAGAAAATCATGAAAAGTGAAAATTGCACTTTCCATTATTTTTAAGAGTTCTGCAGCAAGAACAGGTGGGTCTGGATATTCACTGTAATTTGCTTTGTCAACAGAACCTGCACGAACCACAAAACGATCTGTCATAGAAAAGGACCGTAATTGCTATAAGAAAATTTTCTATTTATGCAGGACAAGAATCACTTTGATTATTTGCAACCACATTCAAAAGAAACCCAAGGTATCAGTTCAATGAATATATATAGAAACTAAATGGTGCAGGGATGAGGTTTTCATTGGAAATAAACGCTAAGAAAAATGCGATAAGGTAGAACACAAAGGCTTCGTTTGGGACGGGTTTTTTACTGCTTCTTAAGAAAGCTTTCTAGTACAAAAGTTAAAATTTTTGTATTTGAAAACTGCTTTAAGAAGCAGTAAAGAAGTCGTCCCAAACGAAGCCAAAATAGCTAGAACGAAACAGACAGGGAAGGGGAAAAACAAATAAGCAATAGCACCGTGGGGTAACCACTCAACAACAACTATTTTTTTTTTTTTTTAAAATATCCTTTACAAAAGGTATCACCACTCCTTTGCACTCGAAATAGTTGGAGGAAAAGGCAAATATCCCAACATGTAACATTGAGTTTAAGAGGGGAGAAACAGCAGCTTGAGACCGGAAATAATCAGCTGGAAATAAAGCATAAAAGATAAAAGCAGCATAAGTTCTCTTTTGCACTAGAACATGATAGGAAACACTTGTAGATCTCAAGTATTTCCTATCAATCTTCGGAAAACAGCGAAAATTCTCAACAAAAATCCACTCAAAACCACGAAACAGTAGATAATTTGTATTATTTGATGAAAGGGAAATGGAAAATACCAAGATACAATTGATCCTCTATTCGAAAGGAGTATCTTTCTCTCCCAAATCTCTAGACGCCGCTACAGCCCAAAAACCTAAGAGATCACAAATTCAGCCAAATTCAAGATGCCCTAAACCTAGGAAAACAACTATTTAATGCATACAAATCAAAAGAAAATCCCTAAGCAGTCCCTAAATTCAAATTTCCCTCATAACTCCCTCAAAAAACCTTCGTTAAAAACTCACGCACACCCGGGCTTGCGTTTGGAGCGTAGAGGAGGAAAAGTCCGCCTCTGTTCACGTAAGCCGGTCCGACATGACCGGCTAAACCGGTCTAACAAAACTCCACTCAAGTTCAAGAACTTGTACGTTGCTGTCAGGTCAGGTGGCGGTAGGCATAAATGTCCCATACATTAAATGTGTAAGAAATGCTCAAGTCCTGTCGATCATGAATAAATCCCCAATGCTGAAAACCTTGCATTGACAGTGGAGGTCAGAATACCCTTTGCATTGCCTAAAAAAAGTTCTTAAATTGTTTTTAATGTCACACAGCATTGCAATAAAGTTTTCAGTCATAATCTCAGCAGGCTTGCTTTAATATTTTGGTAGGACGTCCACGTCCAGTGTGGTTAGGAAGTCTAGCATAAAAAATATTGAACGGGGCACTGTCATGTGAAGTAGTTGAGTATTTGAGTCGTACAAAAAATCCTCCCAAATAAAATTGCAAATTAGCTAGGAGGGGTATAACCTAGTGTTTTAACATGTTCCCATGTAGGCTTAAGCACCAGGGCATCATTATATAAACCGACTGGCATTACACAGTAGCATAGGCCATTAGAATCGGGCTTGCAACAACGATAACATTTTTTCAAGAGATATGTGAGTAGTTGGACCTCCTGCATGCATGTATTTTATTAATATTTATGAAGGGAGAAGTTAGGAATACACAATTGGTTTCTCTTAATCAAAAAGCCTTTATGGGCAGTATAATATCTACGTGATTTTCCATTGAAAAAATGTGCCCACAGTTCAGCAAAGTAGCTGTATAGATCCTTGAGAGTTTCGAGACCGGTAATTTGATCATTGATCTAATTTCAGGAAAATCAAGACACTATTTTTAAAGATTTTTTCTAATGTTTATTTTTTCTTTTTTTTTTTTTTTTTAACAAAAAGAATTTATTTTCTCAACTCTAAACTAACAATCTATAATATCAGGTGATTATTTCTTCTTTAAATGAGTTTAAGATGTTAAATAACTTTAAATTTACATTTTAGTTTTTGAGCAATTAAAATAAATTTATTTTTATATGAATTCATATCATATTTATTTAATTTGTATAACTACTATATAATTTTTTTTTAAATATAATATTAGAATGTCATGACAAAAAACATGTCTATGCCCTATATTTTTAAATTTTAATTATGCATTTGTCCAGCACCTGTGTCACATGTTAGCATTGATACATCATAAATGTCCAAGTGTATGTAAATATGTTGGACTATTAATTTTCTTTTCAATATAAAAATTAATTGAGATCAAATCGAACCCAAATTGATGTAAACAAGCCATGCTTAAATTGAATCAATCCAACTTAGAACCAAACTTGGCTAGAAAAACTTTCACCTGATCTTTACCCATATCATGATAGAATAATTAATAACTCTGTAAGTCAGGCATTTCACCAATCACACAAATATGTTGTGATATGTCAAGATTGATGCCGTCGAGATTCAAAAGATTACTTAGAGCTCAATTTTCTGCAATTATCTAAAGGATGATCACTAGATCAAATGACACCAATTGAGACTATAGTATGAGCACTTTATGCAAGACTTCTACGAAATTTCATAGGCATGCCTTATCCTTAGAGATTTAGCTGGAGAAGAAATATATCACATGACTTTATAAAAGTCCATGTCTGAAGTTGAAGCTCATCCCAATTAGGAATATCATTGAGGCAAAGCTTACAAGCCATCATCAATGAAGAGAAGAACCGATCTAGTAATAACAACAAAGGATTGAGGCTTCCCCAAATAGATGAGAAGGTGGCTAGAGAGTAGCTTGAGGAAAGAACCAAGCACAAATGTAAATGAAGTTAATACTATACCATCCCTGATGGCACATGACAAGTAGAAGAGACATGAAGATCTTGTTTTATCTAAATATCCATGTACAATCATCCATCATAAATGTAATAGAAGAATATGAACGGGAAGACTTGATTTCCAGACCCTTGGTTAAAAATTAAGGTTTATCTACCATGGCAAATCCAAAGCCTTATTTCCAAGATGATTCAAGAATAGGTATTAAATAAAATATAACAAAATTTCCAATGTAAATTTTGCCAATAGTGGGCAAGGAAAATTTATGGATGAGGCGATTTGCAGAGTTGTGTCACAAGATGTTTCACATAATCTTACGAAGTATGTATAAATGGGGCATGGATGTTGTATAATATTGAAGGCAACATATAGATGTAAAGAATGTGAAAAAACATGCTATCGCATATTCATCATGCCATCACCAAAGAATCTAGAGACTTAATAAAGAAAGAAGGTAGGTGAAGGCACGTAAGATATTCAAATATATTCTTTTGGAGAAGCCTACAACAACACCAAATATCACAACTCCTTCCAAATAACAGGAGAAGGTACTGCTAATAAAAGGAGAAGAAGGATGATAAGATAGGGTAACACGAATAGAAAAGATAAAATCCCTGATAAGAACAAATATGTCCAACACAAGCAACCAAAATAAGCACCATCTACCATAGTGTAAAACAAGCAAAAGAGACAAATTCCTTGTGCAGCAAAAACAATAAGCTATTCCAAGAAAGAAGAGAACATAAAAGAAATTCATCAAATATTTTGTAGTGGTCCCTTTCATTCAAGTATCAAACTCTCAGTAGTTACTATGAAGAAAGAAAAAGACCAAGTCAGCAATGAGTTGAGAAAATGTGTCCTTAAAAGATTGCCAAAGGACAAAAGTTGAATCAATCCAAGTGATACCCAGAGAGAGAGAGAGAGAGAGAGAGAGAGAGAGAGAGAGAGAGAGAGAGAGAGAGAGAGAGGTACTTTCTCTTCTCATTTATAATTATAACTTTTGATAGCAAATGATGTCATAAGGGTGACCAAAACCAAGAGATATTCCATGAAATGGATCAAACAACTACAACTTAGTTCGACCAAAAAAAATCTACTGCTTTGGAGTTCGGGCTAGCCCAGAGATTACTGGAATACTTGGAGCTAATGACCACACATAAGGCAGCATAAATGGCAACATGGAGCGCATAGAGAGTAACATAACACCTTTTCGCCTCATCAAGAGCCGGCCAATCACCCCACATCGGGGACAAGCACCCATAAATCTTATTGCTAATCCATAATCTTAAATTTATTTTATCCAATTTGTACTTCAATAAGTTCTTGTTTTAAATATACATTATATAAAGTTCATATGTTCTATAAACAGGAGCATTTAAAGTAACTTGAAGATAAGAAATAAATTAATTTACTCCATCAAATAAGTAGTTACAGGAATCCCTTATCTCTCATTGTATTCTTCTCTTGTTGTCCCATTCATCTTCTCTCTCCACCAAAAGGTACAAGTGTCCAAATCAAGATTATAAGTGAACAAAAGGCCAATCCCATGTGACATTTTAACTATTGTATCTATATCACCAACCTTTGATTCCTCTCTCTACTTATAATTTGATCATTGATCTAATTTTGTAGGCTAAATAACCCAAGAAAAAAAAAAATCTAGCACCAAATCCTCAACCAATATACATCAAGTAAATCAGTTTTGCATGTAAATTTTCTACAAGACTCCCAAAATATCCTTAGCGTTAGATATGTGACTTAAGAGAGACAAAACATACACCCCAGTTAATTATAAATCAATATAGATGAATTTGTATGTAAAATCATAAAGAACCAGAAGATGCAAGAACTAGTTCAGGCCCTAGTCAAGTCTTAGAATGTAAGGGTCACTTCCAATATAAAGACAGAAGCAAAATAACAATGTAGTAAAAATATAGCACAAGATCTACAACAAATCCTATCAGGCATATTCAGTAGCCACAAAAATTAGCTAACTAGACTATGATATAGAAGAAGATGGTCATATTAGAATTAATTTTGCCAATGTGAAGAGTTAAAAAATAATTAGTTTAGTTGATCAGAGCAGATCAATGCACATGCCTTGGATTGTGGGAACCTGAAGCAATTTAGGCAAGCAAGATCGAATTCGGGAATAGATATTGATCCTCAAACCATGCTCAAAGGGTTCATTTTCAATAAACCTACGCAGAAGAACCTGGAATTGCTGAAACTCCTGAGCAGAATGACCATACGAGGTTGGATTCTCAGGCTGGGATGCGATGCATTGGCTCAGTTGCATATATTGGCAGTGAAGTGCCTCCCACGACAAACAGACCTGGGCAACATAAGCAGTTTCAATATTATGAAATGGATCATCATCCAATGGTCGTTGTAGGTGTTCACAATCATCTTGAAACTCATCTCTCTTTTTGAAAGAGAGGTTCTTAAGGCTCAAAGATAGGTTTTTGCGTGCAGATCTAGGCAATTGATTTGAGATGTTCCATGATTCTGCATAGAATATTTTTCATCATCAATATAATACAGTTTCTGTATAAAATAAATCATGCTAGACAGCAAATAAAACATATTTCCAAAGATTGTCAATTAAAAAACAAAGTTTCAGAAAGTCACATAATCAAGCAGATGCTTCAGATCTCCAATTTTCAAGAAACTCATTCTGATACATAGCAGATTTCCAATCAAATATTCAAAGTTTTAAAACAATGCTTTACAACAGCATCAAAAGAAGCAATCTGTTAAAAAGAGTCAAAATCATGCATAAAGGTATCAATGCACTGATTGATCTTTAGTTTTTCACAGCAAACTGTTTATCCTGAATGCATAATATAATTTAATTATAATGAAACAAAGTATTATGTGCCTAACAAAACTTGAATTTCAAGCTAAGTTATTGCCTAAACATATAAACACAACTATCAGGGAAACAGTAAAACCATATTATAAGACTGGAGAGGACATTGTAGGATTGTAAGAATTTAGAATAGCCCATAACTAAAGCTTAATGAATCCAACGATATTTTCTCAACCATAAAATAATAATAAGCTTATAGGAAATCTAATGATCCATATAACTGGCACAAAAAACAACCATACAACAAAGACCTTGCCCAGCAAAAGACTCAGCATATTAAAAACATCTAATGGACAATTATAAAAGACAGATGAAGGTTCCATTCAAATGACTTAGTTATCTTTACCAAACGATCTTGCATATAATTAGCATGTAATCATTTCTTGAATTTTAGAAAATAGGTAACTGAGATCTTGCAATGCATATTAAAATATTAAACAATGATACAAATCAATGGAAGTCAATGCTAACACAATTTATAGCTTCTTAATAGACTCCAATATTGACCTTTCAAAGTAAGATAAGGTCGTTTGATGTTTGGTAACTTATCACCCAGTCAATGAAACTTGTTTACCGTATCACCTAGTATGGTATATCAAGTATTGAAGTGGCTGAAAAGAGATGAATCTCTAGAGAAATGAAGGGATCTACATTAAATGTTGATTGAAAATAAATGCCTGTCACTGCATACCTGCTTCTTTAATGTTCTGCGCAATCAACTTATCAAAGAACAGCATTCTCTCGCAGTACCTAATGTACAATGTATCAAAATCGGACCAAGTATACCCATCTTCCATTTCTGATTCCCTCCATTCGCTGGAGCTTGTCTCTTCTTCTTCTAGGCTGGATTCCTCTGGTATGAGAACCATAAAACTGTTCTTCTTCATCTCCTTAAGCCTCCTCTTGATCTCAATGGAAACAAAATCATCATCATCATACTCCTCTTCCTCCAGACCTCCATCTGCAGCACGCAACTTCTGCTCGAACTCCATACTACCATCCTTTAACTCCTCCGCTGCTGGTGTTTGATTATTTTCCGAATCTGTACCTTCTACCTTCAACTTCTGGCTCAGCCTGAACCGCTTCATTTTAAAGAAATTCATCTTTATGACCCCCAACTTAGTTAAATATCACTTTCATAATTCTTTTAATCACCATGCTGGAAAGCTTCACAAACCCCAATCGAAGCTGCTATAGACCATCTTCTTCTTATTTATTTCTTTGGAAAACAACACAAATTAAACTTCAGAAAAAAAAAAAAAACAGGAAAATATGGCCAAACAGCTGCAAGCTAAAAGGATTATAGTGGATAAAATTAGTAAATTAAATATAATGCCGAATCACCAAGGAAAGGCGCAGCAGAACCTAACGAAACCCTAAACGCATCTCCCCAAGCCATAAACAACCCGAAGCCATGTGCTCAAGCATTGAACCGCTAAAAATAGCAAGCAAACTGAAGAAAATCCTTCATATAGCTTGCCTGAACCATCGCAACCTCAAAGAGTAATGCTATATGAACAAGCAACGGAACCCTTGCTTACATTATTGCCTTCAGCGGCTGGAGCAGTAATACTGAGAGCTAAGCAGATCGAAGCACAATAAATGCTTAAGGCTAGGGTTAAGAATGGAGACCCGAGCGCGCAAGTGAGAGAGAAGAAAAGATCGGATTTAGTCGCACTTCGGCGCTTCACTCTCCCAAACAAAAGAAATCCAAATTGGGGATGACAGGAAAAAAGCTTCGATCGTCTCCATTCAAAGCACAAAAATATTGGAATCTGCGCGGGACGTACTGAAATGGCCGCTACCAGAAAGGTGAATCATTACGAATTTACGCTTACACCCCTGCGCGGCTGCTACTTTTAAGCTTAATTTTGTCGGCGGTTTTCTGCTGAAAGTTTTTTAGTTTTATTTTTTTTTTAACTGCTGAGAAAAATATTATATGAGAATATTGATAAAAATTAAATTCACTTTAAAATTAATCAATTGATTTTTAGATTAATGTGTATGTAAACTTTTATATTAAATTTTAAATTAATTTAATGACCTAAAGTTTTTCTTAATATAATTTATCTCTAGATATTCTAGCATAATTTATTTATTTTTTAGATAGTCATCATATTTTAATTTGATTATTTTTATTATATTTGTTCGTTGCAAAAAAAAATTTGTAATTATTTATTAGCAGTGTATGCTTTAAAAAATTCACTTTTATTAGTAAGAAATTTATCGAAGACCGATTTCAATAAACTTACAGCCAATTTGAGTGTCTTAATGAAATAAATGTAAAAACATCAAAGATGATTCAATCTATATACAAATAAGCACAAATCAAACACTTAAATATAGTTGGAAGCTTTGGGACATTAATTGAAAGACGAAATGGTCTTCGAATCTTTCAGGCATATACTAGAAATGAGCGGCTCGACAAAACGAATCCAACAAGCTCAATATCACTCGATTCAAAGGTCATAAAAGCACTTAAATGTTGAATAAATTTATAATCAAAATATTTATATGAGTTGTCGAATGGAGTGTTATGAAATTTTGATTAAACTTATCAGAATTCTCACCCAAAAAATATTATAAATAGATATTCATTCTTCACAAAAAGAAAACTTAGACTTGAATTTTGAGAGAGCTTAGAGATTTGAAGAACTTTGAAGTTCTATTTAACATTTCAGTCTAAATATCATGCCAGCCACATCATTCTTTGGCTATCGTCATTCGGCCATCATCATCTAACTGTCATTGTCCAACCGTACGTACCTGACTATCATCGCTAAACTACTCTCATTAAACTGACATCTCTCGACTACCATCATATGGATGCCATTATTTTCCAACCAATATCACTCGGCTAACATCATCCAACTGTTGCATCTATAGCATTCTCCCACATTTGTAGAATTACAGACTTGTTTTACATATTATGTCAATCTATTTTGTCCAATTAAGGGGAATGATATACTCTTATAACATATTTATATAGTGGATCATTTCATATAGATATGGCATCATGGTTTTTTTTCCCTTCCTGGGCTTTCCACATAAAAATTATAATGTCGATTTTATTCTTTTTTTATGTATGTATGTTGGATCTTTCTGAAAGCTAAGTCATTAAAATTCAATTTCTATCATCACAAAAAAAAATTAACACATAATAAGTATGATAGTGAAGTTAAGTATTGTAGAAATGAGGATGCTTAGGTGGATGAGTGGCTTTACTCTAAAAGACAATATAAAAAGCGAGCATACATGTGAAAAGGTTAGAGTAGCTCCAGTGGTAGATAAGATTAGAGAGAGTTGCCTTAAATGGTTTGGTCACATAAAACGACAACATTCCGATGACCCGATTTGGAGACTAGATGTATTAGATTTGACCTATGTTATGAAAGGTAAAGGTATACCTAAAAAAGATTTGGTTATTAAATAGAAATTACCTTTTTTTATTAGATCTAAATTAGAATTTGACTATTAATATGACACAATGGAGAAAAAATATTCATGTAGTCAACCCCAAGTAGTGGGATAAGGGTTTGAAGATGTTGTTGTTGTAATAAGTATGATAGTCAATACACATTCTCAAATCACCTTGATCAAGTTTTGGAATTAAATATAGGACAATCTGAACTCTAATTACAATAAAATTATAGTTGAACTGAACTTTTCAACAAGACAAACAAAAAAGTGCTTCAATCTGTGTCTTAATTAGCACATATAAATCACTTGAAGTGTAATTGAAAACATCAAAACTATAAGTGGATGGTCAAATGGTCTCTAAACATTACATTATTATAGCCAAATCAAGCATCTTGATGAGATGAATCCACTGAGCCATACATTACTTATTTTTTATACAATTAAGGAACTTTAGTAATAAAGAAATGATTTATTATCAAGGGAATCAATGCATATCATATAATGATGTGCTTCAAATTTTAATATATTTACAAGGCATGTGTAATAACACCAATTTTATTTTTCTAAATTTTCTTAAATTTGTCTACGCAAGCACTTCAATAAAGGGATGGGTGGCGCCCCTACATTGAGATCTCGATTTTTTCGGGGATTGATTGGCAGCGACACAAGGGTCTACACATCGTGATGGTGGGTTTAAAACTATATTTTTTTTAATAAAAAATCTCTAAATCAATTTCCTTAAACCTATTAATGAGCTACCCCTTCCCATTTTGCATGCCTTGAGAGGAAAGAAAAGAGGAGAGAAAGGGAGAGAAGGGAGAGAGAGAGAGAGAGAGGAGCAATTATTACATCTGGTCAATCGAACGCGTTCAGAGGCCAATAACTACACGCCACGTCACCAAAAACTCGGTATTGAGCAATCAGTATTGCTCGGTATACATTCCGACCGTTCGATTTTTAACCAGACGTAATAACTTCTCGAGAGAGAGAAAGGGGGGGGGGAGAAAAAAATCATTCTGAGTCATTTCAATCAAATCTTTTTAGTTGGAAAAAGTGTTATAATTGTGGTAGGCAACCCAAATCCTATTTTTGGTTTTAATAATTTTGACTAATTATTTTTTCTCTTTTAAACTTAATTAAAATGAAATATCTATCATTTTAGTGATTTTTCACCATATATTTTTTATATGTAATAGATATCGTTTCCCTAAGTTGTTTGTGTAACAACCTAAAGTTTTAAAAATGATTTTAAAATGAAAATTTCCATAAGTCTAAAAATTCTTATTTATAGCAATGCGGCACTTTTGGGCTCTTCGGTGCTAGAGGGAGAAGCCCTAGGGGACTAATTTTTGGCAAGGCGATGACAATACTTTATGTTCTATAATAATTATAGATTCAGCATGCAGTTTTGTAACACTAGGTCATAGGAGCGCAATGGTGCCATACACTAAAATGATTATATATATATATAATCTAAATATCCCCGCTATCCACGCCCTTCCCTCTCATTTCTGCTTAGCTTGGCCAGGAAGGAATGGAAAAGAAGAAAAAAAGAAGGGGAAGAGAAGGGACAGAGAGGAGGAGAGAGAGAGAGAGAGAGAGGAAAGATAAAGTTCTTCATAGCTTTTTCATCACTTGTTCCTGTTATAAAAAAATTGTTATGATCATTATAAGAGATTATACTTTTCCTATTATTTTTTAAGGTTTTAATGTTTAAGAATTTTATCTCTCCAAAATATGCTAAAAATAAATTTCACCTCACTTATCGAACTTCTAATTTGTAACATTTTGTATATGATAAATATGAATTTTACAAACATTTTAACTGTAATATTATTGAATTTCTCCGGATAAAGTGGAAGTTATGATTTTCTAATTTATTGGCTAGTATACAAATTTTCATGTATTCTATATATTCTTACATTTCATGTTGCATTTTATGCATTAAAGAAAGACTGATACAACTGATATAAAAATATGACATTTACATGTAAACAATGAAGGTTAACTGTCAGCACTATAATTAATATTGGTTGACTCTCAAAACATAATACACTGTGTAGGAGGATGGGCTGATGAGCTTTCTTCTCTAAAATAAATAATTTATAGTGTAATACTAATTGTAGCATATAATCAATTAACTAAATATGTTGATGAGTAAATGATGACAACTCTTAAATGATTATTAAAAGTCACATATGAATTAAGTTAAGATAATGAACAATGATGGTAACATAAAGATAGATGATCAACTAGTTGATCGTTGGGATGGAAGGATGAAAACACTATATTGAAGCTGGATGTCATGCCTCGCTTTTCATAATTGCATAGAATGATTATATTTATATGATAATATATTGAATTGTTTGATATATAAAATTAAAATTGTAATAGTAGAACCTTTATTAATATTAATATAATATAATACAACATATTGACATGGCTTGTTGATTGGTAATCCTTTCTCTTATGAATTAATAAATATCTTTTGGATTTACTGATCATATAGATTTTTATTATTGATTGATACAAATTTTATAGATTGTTTATTGATTATATTGATATATTATGATTGTTGAATAGAGCAAGCATATTAATTATTTTACCTTACATTGAATGTAGTGGTAAGTTTTGATAATTCACTGGGCTTTTATGCTCATTATATGATTTTATTTAAATTTTAAGAGCCTGCAAGGTTTGGTTAGAAAGTTTTTATCGTTTAATTTTATTGTTAGCTCTTTAATTTTATATGTATTCTATTATAGTCGGTAATGGCTATTGTATATGATGCTTTGGAATTTATACTTTTAAATCGAGATGTAAATATTGATAGTGGTACTGTAATTATATTTTCTGTTATTTATATTTTTTTCAAATGTAATTAATTAGATATGGTTATCAATAATATGATTGTAAATAAATATTAGCTATTAATTAAAAATTAAGAAAAAAAATTTGTTTGTAAAAATAAAATAAGTTTGGCTCAAGGGAAAAATATGAAATTTGTTCACTTTAGATTTTTGGGCGTGATAGTTTAATTGGTTAATATTGAAATTTAACCGAGTAATTTTGCTTGTACTTCATTTTAATTGAAATGAGTAATATAATATGGATTATTAAATGATCGAAAACAAATGTGCTACATTTAGACATGAAATGCATGATATACTCATATTTATTATTCATTTGGAGCAACACGCATTTTTGGTACTATATGTATACTGATGACTATATTAAATATATATGATATTTGCAATTATAATATATATGATGTGAAATGTGTATGAAAATAAAAAAGACTAATTGATAATGATTAATTGATTAAGGTTGGCATGAACTTATTATTATATATATGAGGGTAAGCTGATAAGCTTTTATTTAAATAAGAATTGTGGTGTAATCCTAAATGATATGAAAAAAAAAGGCATAAGAATATCGATTGACATGATATGATATGTTGACAAGAAAAAAGTAATGACTTATTATATGAAAGTTACATGGCTTATGATATGTGATATGAGACTAATTCATGAAAGTATGATTAATATGATTGAGACTGATTGTCATGCTTTCATGAATTAGTCTCATATAACATATCATGTCAATTTAGATTTTTAATAATTTACTCAATATGCTTTTAAAGTAAATGTATTAATAACTTTAATGAGCATAATATTAATAATAAATTTTCGTAATGAGCATAATATTAAAAACATATAGCTGAAATAAAATAAGCCGTGCACTAAAATTAAATAAATATGAAATCTATACATCAAAAAAAATATATTTTTCTAAACCTTATTCCTCCCATCATAGATAGATATTAGAATATAGGCCCTTATAACTCTTTGTGCATTCAACATAAGAACATAACTTACACTACATATCATATCTCCTCATAATCACACATTTTAAGTAAATAATAATATAATTCATTTCATTGTAGTAAAACATGCACATGAACAAAATTTTAGAATTTCATAGAAGGCTTTATTGGTAAATAACAAATTCAACTACTGGGCAGAATTTACAGTTTCAGAATATTAACAATTTATGAGGAATTATGTAGAACATTATTTTAAATATTTATTCCTACTACAAAATCATTTTAGTTAAATAAAATAGTGCAACTTTTAGACTACTATCATAAATATTTTTGAAAAATATCTAAATGTCAAGAATAATTGTCTCTATAACATACAAAAAATTATATAATGAAATTCAACAAGAGTGAAAATATCCTCATTTTTAAACTACAAAAACATAAATTTAACAAAAATAAATAAAATTTTTATATTTTTAAAAATTGAAATAGACAAAGTCTAACCAACCTTGATTCGATCAACTTCTAGAACTTTGCCTAAATTAGAAAATAGATTGAAGTCATCAAAATCCTAGCTTTCTCTAACTAGAATTCCCCTCTCTCTGCCTCTTTAACTAGCTAGCTCTAATGAGATAAATGAATTTCATTTTAATGGAATGAATATTTTAATATAAAAATTATATATTACTATATATAATGTATTTCATGTCCAGATGTGGTATATTGACCTATAATCATTTTATACTTAATATTATTATACACATTTTAGTTAAAATTATATATATATATATATATATATATATAACTAGTCAAAATATTTTAGATGATTATATCTATTACATTTCAAAAGTGGCACAGTAAAATTTTACTAAAATGTGAGATATTATATTTTTAACCATTATAGAAGGAAAAAATTGGCAAAACTTAAAATTATTAAAAACATATACCCACTACAATAATAAGGACACTTGTCACAAGAAGAGTGATGGAAAATACCTGTCTGATCCTTGCTCTCTCTCTCTCTCTCTCTCTCTCTCTCTCTCTCTCTCTCTCTCTCTCTCTAAATATATATATATATATATATATATATATATATATATATATATATATATATATATATATATATATATATATATATATATATATATATATATATATATATATATATATATATATATATATATATATATATATATATATATATATATATATATATATAATCGTCATCTGAAATCTTGGTAATTATCTACTAAAAATTGTAATTTTGACTAACTTAGTAGTGCGAGTGTTATTATGTTGAATGGAATTTAGAGTGATCAAGGAACTAGGTTGAGAAAGTGAAATATATAATTGTGTAGCTGCGTCCTGGCTTTATCCACTCAGGAAAATAGAAAATTTTAAGTCTTGAAGGAGCGCTAAGGTGTTGCATAGTTCCTCCATGCACAAAGCTTGTGATGAAACCTATAAAATTAAGGGAGAATATGGAAGATTCTTTATGGGCGCAGCTACGTCATGACTGGGAATGCCACGGGTCGAAGCATCATGGAAATAGGGCAAATTAGTGCTTTTTAAATATTAAATATCCAAAACCATTAACCAAAACCCATTCGACCAGCAGCTTGTTAAGGAACAAAGAAAACAAAGTAAAGGGGAGATAAAGAAAAAAATAAAGGTTTTGGAGTTTCAAAATCTAAAATCATCCGTCTAACACGATATGAAGCATTGTCCGGTATGATTAGTTCAAATGACTTGGATTATCGTCCAATATGATTAGTCGAGATATAAATATCATCCCATGTAGAGATCAAGTCATACAGTATGATTTTCTCCATTCATCATGTATGATCCGATTGGACCAATTAGTCAAAATTATTTCCCTAATTATAGCATTAGTTTAGACAAGATTTAATTATATCATATAGTATGATATAAATCGTACAGTACGATTAGAACAAATTTTGAATTTCAAAATATTGCCTAAATTATGATTGATGGCTGAGATGATGATTTCAACTGATCACATTGTATGGTCTGGATCGTATAATATGATTAGTTCAAATGGCTTTGGGTGTGTGTATACACAATTACCAAGTTTAGCATCCACCAAATATATGATTTGACTCAATAATTGTAGAAATGAAAAAAGCAAAAATACAAATTCTTCAAGATACTCAACCCTATTTTATTATGCCTTGAGCTAATCAATTTTTTACAGTGTATGATGGACCTAAAATATTAGTGCACAAGAAAAATAGATATGCAATAATAACAATAATATGAGATAACATTGTAAAGAATCCAATAATATTTTTTATCATCAAAATCATAAGACTTGGGTCTAGAGTTACAATACAGAGGGATTCCAATAGGAAAGAGGGAAGTTATCGATCTTGATCTGGAGAGGAAGTAAAGCAAAATAATCCTTTATAGGTTCAAGATTGTGTAACCATTTTTTAAAAATGAATAGATTATTGAAGAAGAACTTGATTTGAAGTAACCATTTCAACATTATATGCATTATATTTTTGGTTTGGAGGAGGTCATGGAGGTTTAGAAGAATGGATCTCTGTCTGAGGGGAGGAGGGTTGGAGAAGGATATGTGACTTTTTGACTATTTCTTTGGCTCATAAGCGCAGGATCAACTATAGAGTTATCCAATTATAGTTGAAAGGGTACTATCATGGTTTTCGGCTTCTACTTCTCTCTCTAAAAGGCTATTAAGAAGGTTGTGATGGGGAAGGGTTTGATGGGTTAATATGATATAGAGATTGAGATTGAATTAGGAAACTAAATATAAGGCATGGGGTAAGTTTCCAATCATTTGGACCTGAAGATAGCATATTTTTTCAGCAATATCTACATTGTCTTCATGAGGGAGCTCAGAGGATTTGTCTATTTGAACACAAATTCTTGCAAAAGTAAGGCGGGCTTTCTCAAAAGTGAGATTTTTTACGGCTAGAGGTTGACCCACCAGGCTAGCAATCTTGGAAATTTTATAGGGGATTCCAACATGAAAAAGGGAGCTTGTCTATCATGATCCAAATAGGAAGTGAATTAAATTCATCATTTATAGATTCAAAATTGTGTGACTATTTTTTAAAAATGAATGGCTTGTTGAAGAAGAACTTGATTTGAAGCAACCAGGTCAACATTAAGAGTATAAGATTTTGGGTTTGGAGGCGGTTGTGGAGGTTTAGAAGAAAGTATCTCAGTGTTAGGGGATGGAGGGGTTGGAGAAGGATTTGTGACTTTTTAATTGGTTATTTGGTTCACAACAGTAGGATCAATTGTAGAGTTGTCCAATTTATGTTTAAAAGGGTGTTGTCTTGGTTTTTAGCTTCTACTTCTCTCTCTAAAAGGCTAATGAGAAGGTTGTGATAGGGAAATATTTAATGGGTTAATAGGACATAAAGATTAAGGGTGAATCAGAGAACCACATCCAGGGTATGGGGTAGGTTAACAATCATATTGGACTTGGAGACTAGTGACCTTAATTTCATCAATCCCGGGTCAAGAAGTTTGACTTGGTCAAATTGACCAAGCCAAGCCCCAAGACCACTTCTACTAAGTTCAGTGGGTCAAATAAAGTTTGTTGAGCCCTAACCCAGGCCCTAGGTCAACCTGGTTGACCAGGTCAACCTGGGTTGACCCAAATTGACCCAAACCCCCTTTTCTTGATTTCAGATCAAATCCAGAGCTTCTTAAGATCAAATCTAACCTCCTTTGGACTCAGTGGATCAGACCCAATCCACTGGACCCTGACCTATGTCCTGGGTCAACCTGGTTGACCAGGTCAACCCAGGTTGACCCAATTAGCCTGCATTGGTCAAATCAAATTCAAATCAAATTCAAACCTATCCTAGGTTCAAACCTCTCACCTCTTGGACTCAATGGACTAGATTGACCAAGTCAACCTTTTACTTGGTCAACCCAAGTCTTATTGGGTCAATTTTAACCCATTAAAGCCAAATTAAACCCATTTAATGCATTGATATAATTCCAAATCATCCCTAATTCAAAACCACAGCAAAATTATCACTATTTTCCTCATAATTGATGATGGATTCTATCTTAACCGTTGATGCAACGCTTAGACCTATAAATAGGGTGTTTAGGATTTCATAATGTTCTCTCTTGCAATTACTTTCATCATAAGCTCCCCCACGTCGATTACTCTTTTGTGTGAGCTCTCCCAATCCTTTCCCACTTATCCAAACCCAAACCCTGCGTCAAACACTTGCCGGCGGCAAGATCTCCGGCTAACCGAGGACAAGGACGTTCCAAAATATTTTGCGTTCGATCTAGGCATCAAGAGCTCAAGATTTCTTCAACAATTAGGAGCGTGGATAGTCTACAAGTGCAACAAGCCCATATACAGTCCAAATCATCCATTTAATCAAGGTATAATGCTAACCCTAATCTAGGACACCTAGATCTAATTAGCTCATTACATAGTGCATTTCAAAATGGAAAAGCACTCCCCCACGATTGCTCTTCATTCATAGGCTTAGTGTTTAAAATTTCATTAAATTCCATCAAGCCATTTGCGAGAATGAGAAAAAAAAAGGAATTAGGGCTACGAGTTATGCCTTTCACTCGCTGAGGATCAATCCAGACCCTTGATCTCATGATCAATGATCGGGATCTGGTCATTCCGCGTTTCGGATCAACCGCGGGTTTTGATCTTGCAGTCTCATTTTTGGTCCGACGGGATTTGGACCATCCACTTGAAACGACAGACGATCAAAAGACTACAGGAGCTTGCTGACGTGGATAAGTCACGTCGCGTTTGCGATGTTTGATTGTCGCAATCATGTGATAATAATTGTAGGTAGCGCAAGCCAGGTAATGATTACCCATGATATTATGAGCCAATTAGAGAGTGTCGCGTGGCCTGCCGCTGCAACAACTGCCTTTTTTAATTAATATTAGTGTTAAATTATTTTTAAATTCTTTTTTAAAACACTTTTCTACAATAAATCATAATAAATTAAATTTTAAGCCAAAAAATGCATATAATATATCAAATTGTTTGTATTTTTATCCTCTTCAATTTAAAATTTATTGAGATATTATGTATATTTTAAGTTATACTAATTATTAAATATCTATTATATTTAATAAATAATTAATTATAAATAATTGAAAATATATACATTTTATTTATTTAAATTATATTTTAAAATATAATATTTTATTATAATTTCAGAAGCATGTTTAGTTATATTTTAATTTAATATTTAAGTATTTTTGAGTAAATATTTAATATTACTAATACTTAATTGTTATTTATTAATAAATATTAATAATTATTATTTTAAAGATATATAATACATAATATTATTTTTAGAGGGTATTTTCTTTAATCTAAAAATAATATTAGCTAATTATTATTATTATTATTATTATTATTATTATTATTATTAATACTATCTTAAATATATATATATATATATTTGGCAATAATTATCTAATCATTATCTTTGAGATTATTTTAAATCATAAAATTTATTTTTACTATTTAATTTAAATTGATAACTATTTTACTATTTAAATTATTTTAATTAACTAATTACCTATATGGTTTAATTAAAATATAATTACTTTCCAAAATTACAAAATTTATTTTAAAAAATTATTCTAAATTTAGAAACTTTAATATTTATTTTAGCTTAATTTAATAATTATTTTTAAATAGTAATTATTTTAAATTATGTTAAAATTACATTTAATTACTTTAAACTTCAAAAATTTATTACTATTGTGTTTTAAATCAAAAAAATGCGTATAATACCTTAAAATTTTCAAAAATAATTTGTATTTTCATTTAAAATTATTTTGAGATATCAATACTTTTTTTGGTTTATTTATGTATTATTCAATTAGTTGATTTTTTAAATGGTATATAAATAATTAATATACTAATTATTTTAAAATTAAAAATTATTTTGAAATCATTTTGAAATCTCGTTCGAGTGACCAGTGAATCTCCCATCTTTTTATGTATTTATTTTCATTAAATTATTTTGAATTACATTATTTTCTAAAATTTACTTAATTAGTATATGTATTTTAAATTATTTTAAAATTATATAGATTTTCAAATCCTTAATTTTGGGGGATCCATTCATGAAATTTTAAACATTTATTAAGATTATGAATAATATTCTTGGGGGTGATAGATTAGTGAATGATTGAGCTTCATTCATTCACTAATCACTTTATTATTTTTTCATCATCTTTTGCATGTGTATGACGTACAAGCACTTAGTTTAGGCTCTCCTAAATTTTAGGATTGATGTGTTTACTATTTCTATGCATTCCACTCATGTTATCCTAAGGGTTAGTCATAGATTATTTTTTGAAACCTACTTAACGTAGTGACACCCTGAGGATAACAATTAAGAACCAATCTAGCAAATTTAGAAAAAATTTAGGAGCTAGGACAGATCTCTGAGTGATATGAAACTTTTCAAATTTGAACTTAGTGATATCCTAAATTTCCAAGAATTTTCTAAAATTTTTTAAGAGCCTTTAGACCCCTTACTTAATGAACCATAATTTAACCCATTAATTAAGCCCCGATAACCTTAGAAAATTATAATAACTGTATTTAACTTCAAAAACTACCCATAATATCTCAAACTCTTCAAGACTTAATACTTAATCTTAGATAATTAGGGATCCTTAGTTGGACTTCAATCTGAGCCTTAATTTAATTTTAATTAAAAATCACCTCTTGGCCTTAATTAAATATTTAAAATTATTAAAAATTCCAATTTTTTTTCAAATACTTGGGAACACTTCTTTAGGTAATTTATGACCTTTGGAGGTGATTCCAATCAATTTTGAGCTGATTTGGATCAAAACTCCTAAAATGTCATTTATGAAACAATTTTAATAATTCATTAATCGTCCAAAACTTCTAAAATTCATAACTTTATCCAGAGAACTCTAAATCTAGAAAACTCATAGCTTAATTACTTCTATGAAGACCTAATATTTAAGTAAAATACTAGAACCCCTAGCCTTAACCTATTTCTAATAATAACCTTTTGGATCCCCTTAGCCTAGCATATAGAAGGACCCCGGACCTTTTAAAATCGACTAATGCTACTTAAACTTCTAAGATTACTATCCTAAGTATTAAAATAGATCTACAAACTAAATTAACTAAAATAAACTCTAATTCATTAATACTTACACCTTAATCAAAATTTTTCTTTTTGACCTTCAACAAACTTGAACTCGAGATAACTTAAATTAACTACCCTACATAGGACCTATCCAAAGCTACACAAGTCCATTACACACACATAGAATTATTTTCTAGGGCATCACTTATAGGTCTAGGATTAGAGTCGGTGTTTTACTTTTTGTTGCTTCTGTGATGTGATACAATTGTGTGTGGCACGAGTGCTAATTAATTTAATTGTTCTGGTTTGTTGTGATGATACTTATTTTATTATTATACTTTCTATACTTTGCTTGTGATGAGATTTGTGCGTTAGATTTCCCATGGACTAGGGACGCTTTTGATACTAATTCAATCTTTTGTAGGTGGCCATGCTCATTGAGTGCTAATAAAGGGGACCAAAATAATTCAAGCTTTAATACTAATAATATCTTCTGCATATGCCCCAGAGACTACTTAGCCCCCTTAAAATTAAAAGAGCGTAGCCAAGTGTATTTCCATTTATACATAAATTATTAACTACTTGGGTTGTGTTATATTTAATTGCTTGGATATTTTGTTAGGATAACTTTGCAGGTTCCGTTTGAGTCTAGATTTTTTCTTTTTTAATGATGCAATTTGTAATTTAATCTTGAGTTGTGAAAGTCTTCAAAAGCGAGGCATTTCAAATACTCGGTACCTAAAGAGAAAAAGAAAGGCCCTATATAGGGAAATTCTTATTCATTTGGGTACCTTTTTGGAGGACGGACCATACGGAGCCCGAAGGAGACGATCCAAAGGGAGATGATCCACCTGAAGACGGAGACTTGAAGATGAAATGCCTTACTTTTAAGACTTGCATCATTCAATAGGATTAGAATCCAGGATGTTGTCGGTGGGGCCTGACCAACATTACTTTTCTATAGATCCTGGGTTATACTTATATGACACTTGCCGTGGACTTTGGACTTTACTTTTTTATATTTTATGGATTTATATTAATGTGTTTATTTTGTGTGTGTATTAGAAATTTTATGCTTTTTCTAGGTTTATTTCTTGCATGTGTTTGACTTGATTTTTGCTAGGCTCTTTAAGGACTAAAAAATATTTTTCTACTCGTAATTAAAAATTAATATTTTAGAAATTAAATAACATAGAAACTTAATGACCTAAGAAATAGTAAAAATTGTCCGGGGTCACATACATTTTATTGTATTCTTCTCTTTCCTTCTAATAAGACACTTCCCTGCCTGCGGGTAAAGTCAATATAATCTGGCCTATGAGGATGAGGTGCCGAACCTAGGGAAGCCTAGTCTCTTCTAAAAATTTATTTCTATAAGCCTATTTTTTAAAATCTAATGCATACTTAATTTGAGACCTTAACCAACATACATCACATTAAAAAATCAACCTAATTAAAATTTAATTACATTAGCTCTAGGAGCATTCACCCTATATAAGTCCAAGGTCACTTAAAAAACTCTTTAGACGTCGGCCTTATTTTAAAAAATACTAAACCTACGTATCCATGTTTCATAAAAGAGTGGACATCATGGACTTTACTCATTTAGGTGGTTTGATGGCATTCCTTTTCAAGCAGGATATCAGCCCAGATGCATTAGTTAGGATACGAGTGTTAATGCTGGGTAGAACATTAAACCCACCTTAGATCTATGATTTAAGGTTGCTACATTAGGTGTCTCGTAGTAGGCCTAAACAGTAGGTAAGTTCTTTTTTTTTCAGGGACTATAAATTCTACCTATCTGAGTAACATGAATGATGTCACTTTCATCTTTTTCCTCTGTATGTTTTGAGTGTATGAGTTTCTTTCTATTCTCAACCGCCTTAGTCTCTCAGGATGCTTAAATGAACTATGCATCTTGACTAAGCCACTTGAGCCCTTCTTCCCTTTGAGTAGGAACTTCTTAGTCTCCCTTTTGTGTCAATCCCCTTTTTAGGAAGAATATATTGGATACTTAATCGAGAGTATTCTCGGGCTCCCCCTGAGATATAATTAATCACGGAGTCTTAGACCCGTGCGAAACATAATTTCATAATAAATAAACTCCACTCGATCTCATGTATCAAGTGAGGAAAATCCTGTGACACTAATCAGGTAATGCATATTATCACCCATCAGGGTGTGTTGACGAGAGTCACTATCCTCAATGGTTGATCATATGTAGGATCTAATCTGTCCTCCCATTAGCCTACTTGCGAATAGAGCGGAGGCCTGCAATCATTTCTATCCCTCAGGGTGGTGCAGTCGTACACCCTCTGCACTCAACCACGACAGTGTCCTTTCGAAGGTCCATATAGACAGCATAACTTTCCATGAACATCTATGTTGACTTTGTTGAGTCCAGTAATTAGGATGTTAAGCCTAACTAAATGTCCCAAGGCTAACCAAGAGGGGGGGTGAATTGGTAATTTAAAAATTATACTTCTACTCTTGGATTTTTAGAAAACCTCTTTAATTATTAATGCAAGTTAAATTTAAAGTTTAAAAAATAAACTTTTCAACCAGAGTAAACAACTTGCAATGAAATTAAATGCGGAAGAAAAATAAGAAAGAACACACCAGATTTATAGTGGTTCGGTCAAACCTTGACTTACATCCACTCCCCGGAGGCACCCTCCGAGTATTTCACTAATACCATAAAGTGACTCTCCTTTTGCCCCCACAGCAAGGCGGAGAAGCCTGTACAAAATCACTTTCACCTTCCCCGGTGCGGCGGAGTAGCCGGGTTCTTTGACACCAAAGAGATCTTCTTCTCGCCAAAACTTCCCTCAAGACGACCCTTGAATCCGATGGTACTGAAGTGCACGTTCGCCGGAGCAACCGTGTGAATATCCCCTTCACACTCCCTTGAAATCCCCTCCAAGGATCTTCTCCCTCTCAAACTCCACCCTTTCCTCTCTCCCTTTCAAGTTCTCTCTTCTAGTTTTCTCCCAAAGAACGAAGACACAATGACTGTCAAAGATACACTTTGTCGTCCTTTTACACTTCTTCAAGTGTCGGCAGAGAACTGGACCAATGTTGTTGAACTTCACTTGAGAGCCTTCAAAGGAGATGGGAAGAAACAAAGAGATCTTCTTCTTCAAGTAACCTTGTGAATCCCTCACAAACCCCTCACTTGATCTCTCACTCTTCACTCTTACAATCTCTCCCAAACTCTCACACTCAATGACCCATCTCAAGAGAAAACAACTTCAAATGCACTTGTAATAGTTTCTAGGACTCCTTATATAGAAAGGACATGAAAACCCGCTCAAAAAACTGCTAAAAACAAGTTTTTCTACGCATCGAATCGTCCCGTACGAACCATTTGTTCATCTGTACGAACCAATTTCGTCCAGGACGAAATTGGTTCGTCCCGGGACGAAAAATTTCGTCCGGTACGAACAGTTATATCAAAAGTTGGTTCCGAAAACTGCAGAACATTGCCAGAAACTGCCATAGTCGGCTCCCATCGTCCTGGACGAACTGGACTTCGTCTGGACGAAAATTTTACAGAGAACCCATCGTCCTGGGACGAAAAATGATTTCGTCTGGACGATCAGTCCTTAGAAAAATTTTCCAGTTCAGTTCCTGTCCGTTCTATTGCTCTTACAAGGAGATAACTGATCTGATCGTCCCGTATGAACAATGTTCGTCCCGTACGAACAATGTTCGTCCCGTACGATCAGTACAAAAACTTTTTCAAGATCTCCTTTAAGTGTGTGTATATTTATTCACTCAATTACAATCACTCCCTCTCAAATTTAATTCAAATAAAAATTACAAGCTTCAAATTCACAAAGTATCTCATGCTGAATCTGATTTGAAGTCTTCGTAGTCTGGGGTTCGATTTTCCTGAAATATTAGTACACACAAGAGCAAAAACAAATCTTCCAAATAATGTTAGGAGATAACAACACATAAAACAATAATATTTGGAATCATCAAAACTATACAAGTTGCAATAATGTAAAATATGCAAATAGCAACTTTCCTAACAATCTCCCCCTTTTTGATGATGACAAAATAATTATTGTTTGTATAATTTGAAATTCTAAGAATCTCCTAAACTCCCCCTGAATTAATGAACATATGAAAATAAGGAGGCATTAAAATTATTTTTGTTTTCAAAATTTTTAGAAATACAAAATAAAGAAAACAAACACACATACACTAAACAAAATAAACACACAACGATACGAATACACAAGACACAACAAACAATTTCTCCCCCTTTTTGACAACATCAAAAAGTGAAGAAGAAAAAGACTAGAAATGTAAGCAGACATATGAAAATCATTTAAAAATTTAACCTTTAAAGTGATTGACATAAGGCATGCAAATAAAACTAAAATATTAGCCAAATCATAAAATTCATTGAATTTAAGAAGAGATATAACATAGAAACTAAAAGGAATTAATCAACACATGAGTATATTTAGACATTTAAGATAGAGAAAATCATTGTAAAAATGATGATATAAAAAATTTATATTTCATATTTCAATATGTAATATAAATGTACATAAGATCAATTTTGAATTAAGAGATTAAAAAATTAAGGAAAGAAATAACTACCACATGTGGCGCTTTGCGCATCTTTTTCAATTTTGTGGCACATTTTTGTGCATCTTTTCACTTGTTGGGCTTATTTTGTGCCTGTTTTTCACATTGCAAATCTTTGCACATTTCTTTTGATTTTTTTTGTACATTTGTACAATTTTCAAGAGTAATTGTATTCTTTCCAAAATCAATAATCTAAAATTTCAAATCTTTCTAAGTGCATAAATATTAATTGATAAGTGAAATACAAAATAAGAAAACATCACAATTGCAATAATAATATTAAAATTAATGTAGTCTAAATAAGAGACATGAAATTGACAATCTTAATAATATCAAGTTATAAACACAACTTAAATTTAGAAAATTAGATTTTCTAATGAATTCAATTTTATGTTGCAGTTCAAAGTATAGCACTTGTAAGATCAAAAATTTAAGGGTTTTTCATATAGGCTAACGAACATTTCAAACAAATAACAAAAACAACTAAACATCCAAAAAAAAATCTAAAGCAATAAAAGAATAGAAAAACACTATACAAAATACAAGTACACAAACCAAAAAAAATCTTCATATAACATTCCAAATGTCTCACAACAAGAAACATGGAATCCGATATGAAAATATCTCAAAATCATACAAACACACAAAAATTAAAAATAGAAAAACACATAAAACAATTAAAAATAAAAACACAACTAATAAAAAACATGCATACAAAAACACATAAACAAAGGGTTTAAACATTATTTTGCTCCTGGTCTGATGATTCAGAAGCTAGATCTGCCCAGGAGATTTTTTGCTTTTCATTATTTTCCCATTTTATAATTTGCTTAGCTTTGCCCTTTTCTTTAGTAGGAAGAGTTCTCAAATTAGGGCACTGACTTTTCAGATGTCCAGATTTCCTACATCCAAAGCAAATAATACTTGAAGAAATCTGAACATTCTTACCATTTTTACCTTTATTCCACTTTTGTTGATGCTTATGCTTGTGCTTTAGTGAACTTTTCAATTTGTTTGTTAAGTCATCGCTTTCCTCACCAACTAAGCAACTTTTCTCCATGTCTTCCGCTTTTAGCATTATTGTTTCACCTGCATCCAAAAGTCTTTGACTCAAATATTGCTCGTAAGCAATGAGTGAGCCAATCAAATTATCAATAGAATATTCATTCAAATTTTTTGATTCGCAAATAGCAACAACTTTGGCATCAAACTTGTCAAGTAAACAACGTAGAATTTTATTGACTATTTTAAAGTTTCAAAATTCTTTACCTAAAGCATGCAATGATGTTACAATTTGAATAAACCTAGTATACATGTCTAAGATCGTCTCATAAGGTTTCATGCTAAAGAGTTCATAGTCATGCATCAAAAAATTCAACTTAGATTGCTTGTCTTCACTAGTACCTTCATATGTAAGAAAGTAGACATTCGAATTTTCCAAAAATCAAAAGAAATATTTTCAAATAAAGGTGGTCTAACAATTGAATATCCTTCTAATATTTTATGGTTTCTAAAATTAGCCATACTCATTTTTCAAAAAGTAGTCTAAACTTATGATTTTGAAACAAAGCTCTGATACCACTTGTTGAGTCCAGTAATTAGGATGTTAAGCCTAACTAAATATCCCAAGGCTAACCAAGAGGAGGGGTGAATTGGTAATTTAAAAATTATACTTCTACTCTTGGATTTTTAGAAAACCTTTTTAATTATTAATGCAAGTTAAATTTAAAGTTTAAAAAATAAACTTTTCAACCAGAGTAAACAACTTGCAATGAAATTAAATGCGGAAGAAAAATAAGAAAGAACACACCAGATTTATAGTGGTTCGGTCAAACCTTGACCTACATCCACTCCCCGGAGGCACCCTCCGAGTATTGCACTAATACCATAAAGTGACTCTCCTTTTGCCCCCACAGCAAGGCAGAGAAGCCTGTACAAAATCACTTTCACCTTTCCCGGTGCGGCGGAGTAGCCGGGTTCTTTGACACCAAAGAGATCTTCTTCTCGCCAAAACTTCCCTCAAGACGACCCTTGAATCCGATGGTACTGAAGTGCACGTTCGCTGGAGCAACCGTGTGAATATCCCCTTCACACTCCCTTGAAATCCCCTCCAAGGATCTTCTCCCTCTCAAACTCCACCCTTTCCTCTCTCCCTTTCAAGTTCTCTCTTCTAGTTTTCTCCCAAAGAACGAAGACACAATGACTGTCAAAGATACACTTTGTCGTCCTTTTACACTTCGTCAAGTGTCGGCAGAGAACCGGACCAATGTTGTTGAACTTCACTTGAGAGCCTTCAAAGGAGATGGGAAGAAACAAAGAGATCTTCTTCTTCAAGTAACCTTGTGAATCCCTCACAAACCCCTCACTTGATCTCTCACTCTTCACTCTTACAATCTCTCCCAAACTCTCACACTCAATGACCCATCTCAAGAGAAAACAACTTCAAAGGCACTTGTAATAGTTTCTAGGACTCCTTATATAGAAAGGACATGAAAAACGCTCAAAAAACTGCTAAAAACAAGTTTTTCTGCGCATCGGATCGTCCCGTACGAACCATTTGTTCATCTGTACGAACCAATTTCGTCCTGGACGAAATTGGTTCGTCCCGGGACGAAAAATTTCGTCCGGTACGAACAGTTATATCAAAAGTTGGTTCCGAAAACTGCAGAACATTGCCAGAAACTGCCATAGTCGGTTCCCATCGTCCTGGACGAACTGGACTTCGTCTGGACGAAAATTTTACAGAGAACCCATCGTCCTGGGATGAAAAATGATTTCGTCTGGACGATCAGTCCTTAGAAAAATTTTCCAGTTCAGTTCCTGTCCGTTCTATTGCTCTTACAAGGAGATAACTGATCTGATCGTCCCGTACGAACAATGTTCGTCCCGTACGATCAGTACACAAACTTTTTCAAGATCTCCTTTAAGTGTGTGTATATTTATTCACTCAATTACAATCACTCCCTCTCAAATTTAATTCAAATAAAAATTACAAGCTTCAAATTCACAAAGTATCTCATGCTGAATCTAATTTGAAGTCTTCGTAGTTTGGGGTTCGATTTTCCTGAAATATTAGTACACACAAGAGCAAAAACAAATCTTCCAAACAATGTTAGGAGATAACAACACATAAAACAATAATATTTGGAATCATCAAAACTATACAAGTTGCAATAATGTAAAATATGCAAATAGCAACTTTCATAACAGACTTCATCAATGAGTTTAGAGGATTATCGATTTGAATACAAATTCTTGTAAAAGTAATGCGGGTTTTCTCAATAGTAATGTTATTAAGGGCTAGGGGCTGACCCACCAGTATAGCAATCTTGGAAATTTTAGAGGGTTTCTAATAGAAAGTGGGAGGTTATTGATCTTGATCTAGAGAAGCAATGAAGCGAATTCATCATGTATATGTTTAAGATTATGTGGCCATTCATAAAAAAATGAATGACTTACCAAAGAAGATCTATATTTGAAGCAACCATGTCAATATTATACGCATCAGATTTTTGGTTTGGAGTAGGTTATGAAGGTTTAGAAGAATGGATCTTCATATGAGGGGAAGGAGGGTTAGAGAAGGATTTGTGGATTTTTGATTGATTATTTGGTTCATAACAACAAGATCAACCATATATTTATCCAATTTATGGTTGGAAGGGTGTTATTGGAAGGGTGTTCTCGGGGTTTCTGGCCTCTTCTTCTCCCTCTAACAAGCTACATAGAAGTTTGTGATGGGAAAGGGTTTGACATGTTAATAGGACAAATAAATTGAGGGTGAACCAGGGAACTACATCCAGGACATGGTGTAGGTTTCCAATCATATTGGAACAAGAGACAACGTAATTTGCTTGTAACATCTACCGTGACTTCATTAGGAGGCTCAAAGGATTTGTTGATTTGAACACAAATTCTTACAAAAGTAAGGCATATTTTCTCAGTAGTAAGGTTATTAACAACTATGGGTTTACTGACAAGGCTAGCAATCTTGGAAATTCTAGAGGGATTCCAGTAGGAAAGAGGGAGGTTAAGTGTAATATCTCGTTTCCTTACTGTTCCTCTCTGATTTGGATTTTCCTCCCAGAATCGGCCAGGACGAAGTTTGGATCGTTCAGGCCGATCAGTGCATTGAAAACAGCTGATTTCTGGAGCAAATTCTGGACAGAATCGTCCAGGACGATATTGAGATCGTCCAGGACGATCTGCACTGTTCCTAAAATCGTCCTGATCATCGCCCTGGAGTATCGGCCAGGACGACCAGAATTGGTCTGATCGTCCAGGCCGATCGAGACGATCGGCCAGGCCGATCCATGTATGATATAAGGAAATGAGCTCGTTTTGAGGAGAGAGAAAATCAAAATTAAAAATCAGATATTTTGTAGAGAGAGAAAGAGAAAGGAAGAAAAGAGAAAAGTTGATTTTCGGAGACCGCGGAGCGCTTTTCGTCCGACGCTGCTGTTGGGAAAAGTGTAGATCTCGTGGTAAGGACTCCGAACCCTGTTTCTGTTTTTGAAGATTTTGTGTTTTGACCGAGTTATGATTTGTTTTGTGTTTTCGTAGTCGACTTTTCGACATGATTTTGATTTGACAAGACTTTCACCGCACAACTTTTAGTATGTTATAGATATGATTATTGTACACGATTTGACTGTATTCTACGAAGATTTTACCAGTCGGAATTGATTCTACGTGATTTTAATCGAATAGAAAAGAATCAGGACTTGATTTGATTTGATTTCTATAGGACAATAGTCTTGTAATGATGTTATAGATATTCTACTGTAATTTGGAAAGATTTGGAAATTGTGTCTTTTTGCAGGATTTTTGTGTAAATTTGACCGACTGCCGTTACTCTGCCCGATTTTCGTACGATTCCTGAATTGTATGAAATTGATAGATTGATTAGATATGGATATGACTATTGATATGATTGCTTTAATATTGACTATTGAATTGCTTATTGATTGAATTGACTATTGATACTGATCGCAAGTGGAACCTGGTTGAACATTGGTGGAGATTGATATTGATACCTGTACAGGATGGTGGGCTGACGGGCTTTCCTTTAAACATTGATTATTGATTATTGAAGGGAGACATAAGGAGTTTATTGATATGCCGACGGGCGAAAAGAGTAACGACTCTTATTGATTGAACCAATGTATTATCTACAACAGCAATATGGATTCTACAACAGCAACATAGCCAGTAGATTGTACTTGTTCAGTATATAGTATTGAATTGCATGTTTACTGTATTGCTTTATAGATTCATTGATTTAAAGATTCCTACTTTATCGACTTTGATTGGATTTACTAGATCGTACGACTTTATTGATTTTACTGATTGATTTCTGTGCATCGACATTGAGCATTGATATAGAATTGGATGAATATAGATACTGTATTGATAGCATGGACATGGACATCGTATAGATTCAATTGATATTGCTGCCTATAGACTTATAGATTCACTGCTACTACTGTTCTTCACTGTATTGACTGTTTTATAGATTCCTTGTCTCGTATCGCTTTTCTCAATTGATTTCATTGACTAAATCGCATTGCTTTCATTTCATTGTTTTGACCGTATCGATTTGATTGACGACGTTGATTGATTTAGTTGATTATCGAATTGCCTGCCGCTGCATTGATTGGTTTTATTGACTATTGATTTCCGCTGCATTGACTCATTGACCATTGACTGATTCGGATTGATAGATTGACATGCATATTGATAGCATTGCCGTGCTTTGATTTCAGTTATAGGTATTAGGTGACCTGCTGGGCTTTGTAAAGCTCATTATATGTGGTTGATATTTTCAGGTCAGGGCTCGGGAGCAGGAGATAGGCTTTGATCCAGATCTACAGGTTTTAGTTCTTTTGATCGATAGATGATTCTTTTGTACTCAGGACAGGATAGCTTTTCTACTTGTATTGACAGTGTAGTTCCTGAGTTTTGTACATGATGTTTTGAGATATGAATCGACTTGTATATGGATGTTTTAAATTTATAGATGTTTGATAGATTACAAGTTGCTGGTTTATAGATAACTCTGGTAAATTGTTGCGAATTGATTGACATTCTTCCAAGTTAGATCTCGGGGCGTTACAAGTTGGTATCAGAGCAATGTTATTGGAAGAATGGATTGTTACCAGAGTTGTAGGTTTGGATTGAGAGATTGGGTAGATTGGGTAGCTTTAAGAGCTTCATTGGCATACATCATTGCATATGTGTATCATTTGTTCTGAATTGTGCAGGTGAAAAGATATGGATCCTCCGGCAGAATCCAGTGTACCGAATGAGCAACACAGCGCATCTCCAATACCTTCAGAGAGTATGATGCAGTTAGCTACTGCGATTGCACATGTTATGGGGGATGCCCAGAGCAAGATGAGTGGGAGCAAAGAGGAAGAAGTTGATAGACATTTGCAGATGTTTCATAAGCTGAAGCCTCCGTTGTTCAAAGGGGCTGTAGGTCCACAGGCTGCTGATGATTGGATAATGAGGATAGAAAAGATTTTTGATAGTATGCAGTGTCCGGGGAACAGAAAAGTACCATTGGCAGTATTCATGTTGGAAAGTGAGGCAGAGAGATGGTGGATCGGACAGCAGAGAGAGAAATTTCAGGGGAAGACCAATGCTGAGATCACCTGGGATGAGTTCACTACAGTATTCAGGATGTGGTTTGTACCACCGTCAGCTCAGCGACAGATGCAGGAAGCTTTCATGAGATTGGAGCAAGGCCGCAAGTCAGTGATGCAGTACGAGTCCGAATTTACTGCACTTGCGAGGTACGCTGCTCACTTGATTCCTACTTCTGAAGACAAGTGTTATAGATTTCTGCACGGATTGAATAGAGAGCTGAGGCAACCACTTGTACCTTTTCGGATCCACGAGTTTTCTGAGCTAGTGGAGCGGGCCCGATTGATAGAAATTGAGTTGACGACACCGGTATCGAGGTACGAGGATACCAGGAGGAGGAGAGATAACGTACGACGAGATAATTCTGGTAGAGACAGAGATAGAGAGAAGAGAAGCAGGTATGAGGGTTCGAAGGGATCTGCATCGGGATCTGTGTCACGATCTGCATCGATAGTATCATCTGGTGGTTCTGGCACGTGCATTCACTGTGGTAGACGACATGCAGGTCAGTGCTACCTATTGACGGGTCAGTGTTTTCACTGTGGACAGCAAGGACACAGAGCAGCAGATTGTCCTCAGAAAGGACTGGGTGGAAGGACTGGTTCTGGCACGGGTACAGGACAGCAGAGGACTGTTGGCTCGAGGGCCTACAGTGAGAGATCAGGGAACCGGATGGATGATAGGACTGTCAGAGATCAGAGGGAGACAGTTGCGCCACGACCTTCTGCACTTCCTCCAGTGGTGCCACGCATTTACAGTCTACAGAGTTTACAGCATCAGGATCAGCAACGACCAGAAGATTCTACTGGTAAGATTGATTTGACTAACCGGTTGATATTGACATATGAACATCGCATATTGACATTTGATTGATTGCATTGTGTGTTCTGTATGGATTCCGACGAGTTTTGATTTAGATTTGGTTTTCGATCGATTTGTTTTGCGTTGTTTTTGCTTCGTACTTTTAGGGAAATGTCGGGATGACATTTTTCTAAGGTGGGGAGATTGTAATATCTCGTTTCCTTACTGTTCCTCTCTGATTTGGATTTTCCTCCCAGAATCGGCCAGGACGAAGTTTGGATCGTCCAGGCCGATCAGTGCATTGAAAACAGCTGATTTCTGGAGCAAATTCTGGACAGAATCGTCCAGGACGATATTGAGATCGTCCAGGACGATCTGCACTGTTCCTAAAATCGTCCTGATCATCGCCCTGGAGTATCGGCCAGGACGACCAGAATTGGTCTGATCGTCCAGGCCGATCGAGACGATCGGCCAGGCCGATCCATGTATGATATAAGGAAATGAGCTCGTTTTGAGGAGAGAGAAAATCAAAATTAAAAATCAGATATTTTGTAGAGAGAGAAAGAGAAAGGAAGAAAAGAGAAAAGTTGATTTTCGGAGACCGCGGAGCGCTTTTCGTCCGACGCTGCTGTTGGGAAAAGTGTAGATCTCGTGGTAAGGACTCCGAACCCTGTTTCTGTTTTCGAAGATTTTGTGTTTTGACCGAGTTATGATTTGTTTTGTGTTTTCGTAGTCGACTTTTCGATATGATTTTAATTTGACAAGACTTTCACCGCACAACTTTTAGTATGTTATAGATATGATTATTGTACACGATTTGACTGTATTCTACGAAGATTTTACCGGTCGGAATTGATTCTACGTGATTTTAATCGAATAGAAAAGAATCAGGACTTGATTTGATTTGATTTCTATAGGACAATAGTCTTGTAATGATGTTATAGATATTCTACTGTAATTTGGAAAGATTTGGAAATTGTGTCTTTTTGCAGGATTTTTGTGTAAATTTGACCGACTGCCGTTACTCTGCCCGATTTTCGTACGATTCCTGAATTGTATGAAATTGATAGATTGATTAGATATGGATATGACTATTGATATGATTGCTTTAATATTGACTATTGAATTGCTTATTGATTGAATTGACTATTGATACTGATCGCAAGTGGAACCTGGTTGAACATTGGTGGAGATTGATATTGATACCTGTACAGGATGGTGGGCTGACGGGCTTTCCTTTAAACATTGATTATTGATTATTGAAGGGAGACATAAGGAGTTTATTGATATGCCGACGGGCGAAAAGAGTGACGACTCTTATTGATTGAACCAATGTATTATCTACAACAGCAATATGGATTCTACAACAGCAACATAGCCAGTAGATTGTACTTGTTCAGTATATAGTATTGAATTGCATGTTTACTGTATTGCTTTATAGATTCATTGATTTAAAGATTCCTACTTTATCGACTTTGATTGGATTTACTAGATCGTACGACTTTATTGATTTTACTGATTGATTTCTGTGCATCGACATTGAGCATTGATATAGAATTGGATGAATATAGATACTGTATTGATAGCATGGACATGGACATCGTATAGATTCAATTGATATTGCTGCCTATAGACTTATAGATTCACTGCTACTACTGTTCTTCACTGTATTGACTGTTTTATAGATTCCTTATCTCGTATCGCTTTTCTCAATTGATTTCATTGACTAAATCGCATTGCTTTCATTTCATTGTTTTGACCGTATCGATTTGATTGACGACGTTGATTGATTTAGTTGATTATCGAATTGCCTGCCGCTGCATTGATTGGTTTTATTGACTATTGATTTCCGCTGCATTGACTCATTGACCATTGACTGATTCGGATTGATAGATTGACATGCATATTGATAGCATTGCCGTGCTTTGATTTCAGTTATAGGTATTAGGTGACCTGCTGGGCTTTGTAAAGCTCATTATATGTGGTTGATATTTTCAGGTCAGGGCTCGGGAGCAGGAGATAGGCTTTGATCCAGATCTACAGGTTTTAGTTCTTTTGATCGATAGATGATTCTTTTGTACTCAGGACAGGATAGCTTTTCTACTTGTATTGATAGTGTAGTTCCTGAGTTTTGTACATGATGTTTTGAGATATGAATCGACTTGTATATGGATGTTTTAAATTTATAGATGTTTGATAGATTACAAGTTGCTGGTTTATAGATAACTCTGGTAAATTGTTGCGAATTGATTGACATTCTTCCAAGTTAGATCTCGGGGCGTTACATTAAGTATCTTGATCCAAAGGCAGTTAAGCAAATTAATCCTTTATAGGTTCGAAATCATGTGACTATTTTTTTAAAAAGGACAGCTTACCAAAGAAGAATCATGCTCCACCACTCTAAAACATCTCAAAGTTTCGAGGGGATGAGAACTTGAATGTAAAAAAATCATCATTAAGAGAAAGAAAGGCCGCCGACCAATAACATGAGCTCCATCCTAAGTTTCTTCATTAAAAAAAAAAAGAGAGCGATATCATGAAAGGCTTAAACAAAGGAGACTAGGAAAGATGAAAGAATGGGGTTTTTAAAGTTCAATATTCCCTTTTAGTTAATAAAATGGGATATTTAAGCCTTAGGTATAGAGGATACAGGAGCTTGCTAAGGAGAAAGAGAAATAGGGTTTAAGGGTAAAAAGTTGGTATTGGTTAAGACTCTAAAAAGATGAGTATTTTATGAAGGCCAAAGGAGATATGCTTGTCAAATGGACTTGAAAGGGATGTTTTAGGGGGCAGGGGTTATTTCATGGAAGGAATTGAGGGATGTTGGCCTCCGATTCTAAAGGAAGAGGAAGGGAAGCCAAGGGAAAGGGGAGGCAACTAGGGTTTCTCTTGAGAGTTCCAAAAGCTTTTTTAGGATATTTTTACGAGGGATTTACATACACAACATTTAACACACCTAGTTACATATTTAATAACTACAACTATTAATTTACACTACCCACACCCAAAATCTCTTATTTCTTCACATCCCGCACTCCATTCCGTCTCTGTGATCTACACGTGTGCCAACTCCCATTCCCTCGCAGATTCATCTCCTTTTCCCAGTTCTCCATCGATTTCTTGCGTGAGAAGGCACTCTGATGCTTAAGAATGCCCATTTTTTATGAGAATACCCTCCTACTCCTTCGTCATTCAATTGTTGTTGTGAGTTTTGAGTGATGCCCTTCTTTTGTTTCTTGCCATGGGATATATATATATATATATAATTTTTGTCTTCTACCATTGTGTTTGATGATTTTTTATTTTAAGTGGTAGTTGTGGTGAATGATGGTGAATGTATTTGGTTACATTAAATTTGAGGTATATTGGAGTGAAGTTAAAGGTAAAGAAAGAAGAAGATATAAGCTCGTAAATAGAAAATGATGAAATAAGAGTATGTTCTGCTTAATTTTTTTTATCTTTAGAGAGAAGTTTGAAAGATATGTCCATGATTAATTAGTCATGAGTTTAAGTTACATAACCATGGTAATCCTACTTCTCCCAAAGTTTACAAGACAATTTCAAGTGATACTGAGGTGATGCAAATGATATGACAATGTACTGACAGTCAGCGGGTTGAAGTTATTATTATGTTATTAGAGGATGCAAAGGCCGCTATGAACTTTGAAGGTTTAGAGCATTGTCCTTGCAGCGGTAGAGTTATTAATGTTGTTTTGAACAACATTGACTTTGAAAGCTTAAGAAGTGATCAGCTTAAGCGACCAATTAGTGATGATAAAATATTAGAAATTGAAGCTTGCTTTAATGATGCTAGAATCTCCAAGTAGTTCCTACGATCCACCGTAAATATTAATAACTTTGGGATAAATATAAAAGCTAGCAATAAGTCTAGAGTTATAGCAACATGCTCGCATCGAGGGTGCATTTGGAGGGTACGTGCATCATTATGCATAGATGATTAGACCTTTGAAGTTAGGAGGTTGGATGATACGCATTTGAGTCATGGCATTAATAGAGCTAGAAATAAACTTGCTACATCAAATTGGGTGGCTCTTTAAATATAGCATATTATGAAGAAAAATTTGGATATACTGCCGAAGCACATTAACAATACTGGGTGGCTTACTTGGCCACCATAAAATAACTTGCAAGAATCCTATATGAAAATCATTGAGGAATATATGTATTTGGGTGAATTTTGATAAGTTATTTTTAGAAGCAATTTTTTAATTGCTTTATAGAGAGAACAAGTTATGTAATAGTTTCTTCATGAAGATAACAAATTATGTAATTGTTTATTCTCAAAGTGGACAAGTTATATAATAGTTTTTTCACAAAGATCAATGAAATCATTTTGCACTATTTTAAAAAGCACATGCAAGAGCTCACATTGCAATGACTCTTATAACTCATGATATTACAACATCTATTTTCAAAAAGCTCACATAAGAGTTCAAATTACAATGGCACTTACAAATCATTAGATTACAAACATTTATTTTCAAAAAACTCACATAAGAGTTCACATTAAAGTGATAGTTATAACTCGTGATATTATAACAAGAAAGTTAACAACTAAAGTACAACCAAAATAACTAATAACAACTTGATTTGAAACAAATCATGCTTCACAGACTTCAAATTCTCCAAAGTCATCTCATGTAATGGTCTTGGTATCAAATAAATGACTTATGTTTGATGATGTTTGTTCGGCTTCATCAACTCACCTAAAGAAATTACAATCATCTTTTGTGCTGGTGCGAGGGCAAAGATAAAATCTTTGGTTGCGATTCTCACTATGATATGTTTTAAATATAACGCATTGCAAGTTTTAGCAAAAGAAGATTTGTGGCATGTGCATGCTTGTAAAACCTGTCGAATATATAGAGCTCATTATGTAAAGAGCAATACATGAATAAATACAACTATAGAACTTCAAATAACATGGAAATAAACCAAGTGAATTCAACACAAATGGGAGACTAGAGAAAAAAATAATAACTTCAACTAAAATCTCATGTGCATGCATCCAATGAGTTATCATCGGACTCAGACATAAGCAAGATTCATCTATAGAGATGAGTAGAGACTAGAGAAACAAGAACAATACAGGTTGTTTCTCCTATTGTTGATCTCATGACCCTCCAATGATCCCACGAGATGCAACTTATGGTTGCAACATAGATCATCCAAGTAGGGAGCCATCCAACATAAACCACTTAACACAAATAGAGCTTTTTTTCATAATTTTTTGGTTTTGCGTAACACACAAATATAAAAAACCTCCACTACAAATATAGAAAACCTCAACTGCAACATACTTATAGAAATCATCCACTACATTGAAAACAACTTCAATGAAAGAGTTGCAAAACTTCTTATTCCCTCACAACTCCAGCACAACACAAAACAGAAGGCGCTCTCATGAAAGCCAACCTGCCAATTGACCAATTGACCCATCATAGTGAAATAAAGGCAACCAAAGAAACCCAAATAAATATATGAAAGCCAACCAAACACCAATCCACTACATTAACATGTAACAAAAAATACCATGTAAACAAAAAAGCATAAGTCGTCGTTCAACAAAAAGAAAAACAGAGGGTGTTCTCAAACAAGTATTTCATTCAACGTCTATCTATGAACTAACAAGGAAAAAACGACTGAAGCAAGAACTAGTTCTTACCGAATAAAGATTGACATAGTTGTACAAAAATTTAGAGTATGAATCATACCAACGCATAACTCAAAACTCACAGGACCAATAGAGCAAGGAAGAAGGAGCGTGAGTATTAAGGGCATTAGAAATGGGCATTCACAAATATCATAGGCATGGGCGGACCCACGCTCACCTCAAAAAAAAAACAAAAGTACTAAAAGAGGGTAATTTTGGTATTTGCCCCCCTAAAAAACATATATTTGCCCTAATTTTATTAGTCTGCCCATCCCGCCTATTTTAGTCGCCCTTTCAGCCTTTCATGAAATTTGGTTTGGTCACAGCTTTGTCTTCGCCGGTTCGCCCTCTCCTCTTCTTCCCATTTGCCGAGAGATAGCAAACTCCACTTTTCACAGTCTTCTTCGGCCTTCGTAGACTCGTAGTTGCAACTCACACGCAAGGTCCGGCTCTTCCCCTTTGCAGTCGCAACTCGCAAGCAAGGTCTGGCCTTCCCCTATTTCGTACTTCTTTTTTGTATACCAAATTATTTTCTGTTTCACTTTTTGGTTACAAATATGATTTGAATTAAGTAGGATTTTCATGTGATTATTTTCTTGTTCCTTTGTTCATTGTTTGGTTACATGTATAAGTATTCTTTGTTACATTTTTGTTTTAGGAGATTTCTAAATGTGATTAAGATTTAAGACCAATCCAATTCAAAATTGCCATGGCTGACATTTGGACTCTCGTGATTTCAGCACAATAAAATCTTTTTAGTTGGCCCTTAAGAAGGTATTTTTTGGCGAAATTTTGGCTAATTATTATTTTTCTCTTAGGTAGATACCGTTTAGCTAATTTATTATTATTTTTTCTAAGTTAGAGTCTAGGTTCAACATAACTTACATGATTATACTCCAATTTTTATTACTAAAATCAATATTATATTGAAAGATAAATGATAAAAATTTTCTCTCATAAATTTGATAGCATTATATTTGTTAAATTAAAAAAAAAATATTTTATTATTATTACTATTTAATAATAATAATAATAATAATAATAATAATAATAATATTATTATTATTATTATTATTATTATTATTACTTTAATTAATTAAAATTTTGCCCACCCTGAAATATGAGGCTGGATCCGCCACTGATTATAGAGTTTTCTCACGCAGAAAATCATCGGAGAACAGGACGAATGAGATGAACCTGGGGATGAAAACATAATGAAACGCGGGATGTGAGGAATAAAAGATTTCAGATATTAATAGTATAAATTAATAATTTTAGATATTAAATATGTAAATAAAAAAATTTATAGTCTAACGTAGGTAAATTCTTTTTTTTTTTTTTTTTTTTAATTTAACTCATTGAAAAGTATAGCATTGTCTTTCCTCTTCCGCTACTTCTAGAGTTCGTTGGCGGCCAAATCTCGAGAAATAATACCCCACCAACCTTCTGGAACCCGGTGGCCCCCACTCACCTATTATCTCCTTCATTCGCATGCGGGACAGTCCCTTAAACGGCTAAACCCTTTTCTTCGTCACAAAGTATTCACTCTTCGCTCTCAATGCAACCGCGTTCGCGTTTTCTCTCTCCTTCTCCTTCCTCGAAATTCTCCTCTGTTCCACTCTATAAACCAGTACCTCTCTCTTCTCGCTTCCTCACCCAACATCAGACCGAGATAAAGAAATGGAGATCAGTACTCACAAGGAGCAGTCTTCGTTCAGGCATTTCAGCGAACAGCTTCGGCTCGAGACCGCTGCCTTTTCCAGCCTCTCCATCGGCGACAGCATCTGGAGCGATCCCTTCCTCCCGGAAACCGGAAAGACCCTCGATGAACGCCGGAACTTACTCTCCGTCGCCGCGCCGGAGTTCACCCCCGGCGGGCTGGGAGTCCAAAAGCTCGCCTTTACCAACTCCAGCCTCAATCGGATCAAAAGCAACGGCGACGAATACAGTTCCATGGACGGGATCAAGGATGGGAGTTTCTCAAATAAGAGGTTCGAATTTACCAACGGAAATGGATTGATGAAGAATTATTACTTCGATAAGTCATTTGGGAAGCATGTGAACGGCAAGAAGAACAACAGCAGCAATGGTGCTGCTGGGAGGAAAAAGAATGGGAATAGTAATAATGGACTCAACAAGAACAGCAATCATAGCAGGGATATCAATAGCAACGGTAATGGAGGAGGGGTGGACAAGCGATTCAAGACATTACCGGCGTCCGAGGCGCTGCCAAGGAACGAAGCTGTTGGAGGTTACATCTTTGTCTGCAACAACGATACTATGCAGGAGAACCTAGAGAGACAGCTCTTTGGTATGTTTTTCCTCTCTCCCCTTAATCAACCTAATGAGCTAAAGGCCCAATTTTTATGTTGTTTTGGGGCCTTTGAATTGGGATTTCAACACAAATATCCCATTTTCTTCATTGTGTATTCCATAATTTGATTCCAAACAGTACAGTATTTACTTGTTATAAAATTATGGATTTTATTGGCAGGTTTGCCATCAAGGTACAGGGATTCAGTTAGGGCAATAACACCTGGCCTGCCTCTCTTCCTCTACAATTACTCCACGCATCAGCTCTATGGTATCTTTGAGGTATTAGCTTTAATTTTGTTAGTAGTATATTTTCTTATTTCTCTATCAAAGTTTCATTGTTTCTTACGCTATGGCTGTTGGAATTTGGTGCCAGGCTGCTAGTTTTGGTGGAACAAATATAGATCCGTTAGCTTGGGAGGACAAGAAGAAATCTGGGGAATCTCGTTTCCCTGCTCAGGTAATTTGAAATTTGCAGGAATAATTCTGCACCATTCAAGAGCTCTACAGTTCTTTTCTTATTTTGATTCATTGTGCTGTTTTACGGCTTTACAGAGATGTTGCCATATTTCCTTCTCTACTGAAGGCGATTGCTATTTGTATGCCTTTTTTTTTGTTTGGTCATAATCATGGTAGAAAGTTTCATCTTGTTGAAAAATACAGAAAAAATTTGGTGCAAAATGAACACAATTAGTAATGGTTTTATTCTTTCCAACCAAATAAATTCAACCACTTTCATCATATGGTGGTTGGTGATACATATTCTAATATTTCATTAGCATGATATAGACTTCCTTCCATATTTTTCTTCTCTATAAGATATCGAAAACCCTCATGGTTAACTTCAAGGTAAAAAATAGCTTTCTTAACATTTAATTTATATATTATTGAGGTAGTTTTAGGTTTTCTTCCATATTTTTCTTCTCAACTTTTGTACTGCTTTTAAAAGTAGTTTTCTAATATAATTTTTTTTACTAAAAATAAGTTTTATAAAGTAGTACAAAAGTTGTCCCGAATGAAACCTTAACCTCCTCAAAAAAGCTTGTGGCTGTTACAAATTCGCTGCAAGATTGTCGTTGTTGTTGTCCCACTATATGGGCCTTTCGTAGCTATTTTGCAACTATTAAGAAAGGTTAATTATGGCTTCGTTTGGGACAGCTTTCTTGCTGCTTGTGAAAGCATCTTTTTAGTACAAAAATAAATAAATAAATTGTACTAAAAGCTATTTTAAGAAGCAGTCAGAAAGCTGTTCCAAACGAAGCTTAAAGTACTATTTTTTGCCGCCATTAAAACCGTGCTAATATGGATCTTTTGCAGGAGTTTTAACTCTTACAAATATGCGATATTATATACAAAAGATTGAGCATTTTAGAATACTCTTTCTTGTAGTAAATGAAAATTTTTTGGCCTTTGTATTTAGGTGAGAGTTGTGACAAGAAAACTCTGCGAACCATTGGAGGAGGATTCATTTCGCCCCTTTCTTCATCATTATGATGGCCCCAAGTTTCGGCTAGAGCTTAGCATCCCTGAGGTATATATCTGCTATCCAGCACTGAAAACTTTTTAAATTACTAACTGAAAACTTTAATGAAGCATTCAGTTTACTGATATTCAAAACATTTTCTTGCAAAGAAATTCAAAGGAGAGCCTCATCTTCTTTTTCAAATTCAACACTTTTACAGGTTTTTATTGCTTTACGTCCTAAAAAAATTTCCCTTTTTTTTCTGATTTCAGGCTCTGGCACTTCTTGATATATTTGAAGACAAGTATGTATAGGGCTGGGATTACTGGCAAAGCAGGGAGAGCAGCGGCATCCAACGCATTGTCAAACAATTTAGCTTATATAATACCTAAGAGGTGTGCGGTGTATGAGAAGATGATCGGCAAATAACATTTTTTGAGTGGTGTATATGATAAAGATATTGAAAATGTATTGATAAAAGTGGATATAAAAAATATTGCTCAAGTTGTATATTTTATTTCATTAGGGTGATAATGTACTATAATACCCACATTGTTTTTCTTGATTGGTGAGCTAGTACAGTTGTGAACCATCCAATACGTGCTCTATTCCCCTCAGGCAGCAACGCCTCTTAAGTGGGACCCAATCAAGTGCGAGCTAGGAGGTTTCTGGGGTGAGTCTCTTCTATGTCAGTCGATGATTAGTCACGCTGTCAAACGTCATTTCGGGAGTGGCAACGAGTGGATATCTCATTCCTTAAAAGAATATTGTATATTGGTTCTCTGATCTTTTGCATTGAACATAGGCTTCGTTTGAGATAGATTTTTTACTGTTTTTTAGAACATTTTTTTAGTACGAGATTAGGGCTGTTAATTCGGGTCAACGGGTCGGGTTCGGGTCCAACCCGAGTTGACCCGGGTGTATACGGGTTTACCTGAACCTAACACGTTTAGCTAAACTGGTTCGAATTGCCAACCCGGACCCGACCTGGTCGGGTTATCGGATTGACTTGACCCGACCCGACCCGTGAAACCTAACCTATTCGACATTCCTAACATGTTCGCTACATATGAGGCCAACGACCGAGTGCAGCAGACGAGGCGTCGAGGCCAGTGCGGCAGGAGAGGTGTCGTCGCGTCGAGGCCAGCACTACAGGCAAGGCATCGAGGGCTCGTGGCCAGCACGAGTGCAGCATACGGGTGAGGCCAGTGCTGGTCGAGTCCAACGCGGACGTGGGTGAGGCCAGCGCAGCGGGCAAGCCAAGCAAGGGTTGCAGCGGTGCGGCAGCCGGCACGTGCCACGCGGGTTTGGACTTCGGACCAGATGCGGCACTGCAGGTCAGCGGCACCACGAAAGCCATTTTTCAGGTCAAATTGGGTCGACACGCAGGTTTTCGGGTCAACCCGAATCCGACCTGTTTTTTAAACAGGTCAAAAATCCGAACCCATACCCTACCCATTTCACAAACAGGTTGACCCAAACCAAGATTTTTCTGGGTCGGGTTTCGGGTTGTGTCAATTTTTGACACCCCTATACGAGATTTTTTTTTTTTTTTAATTTGTATTAAAAAGTTGTTTTATAAAGCATAATGAAAGTTGTCTCAAAAGAAACTTTAATGGAAGTAATTGTTACCATTCATGAGTGGCAAAATTTGCTCACATATATATTTTTTAAAACACAGTTTTTTTTTTCATTTTTAACTTTTTTTTTTTTTCAGTTGTTGAAGAATTAATGATGAATGTTTGGAATTTTCCTCTTTGTAGGTTTTTTTGGAGTATATTTAGGTCAATTAAGATAAACTCACACACATATTACATACATAAAATTTAATTTTAAGACCTCTTAATTGATATTAAAATTTTTTTACCAAAAGACTTCATCTGGATGGTTAAACCTCATTGATTACTTCTCCTAATGACTGATTGGCCTATGTCTTTTCCAGTTCATCTGTTTCCCATCTAAAATTTAACATTTTAATATATAATTAAAATAATTATATTTAATTAAATATAATTCGGCTAAAAAAAATATTAAATCTTAAATATTAGATTTATAAATATCTTACAATTGCGTGATATGCATGTAATTTTTTTTTTTATTATTTAATTTAATAAATTGTGCTCAATTTGAGGCTAAAAATTAGATTTTTTTTATTTTCTGATTTTATTTTATGCTAGAGGAAATATGAAAAACAAGCCATAATATTGGAATTTTTATTCCGTCAGGTTACGTGACGTAGAGCTACATCAGGTAGCCTATAATATGTCGCCACGTGCTCTTACTCTTTATCGCGCGGCCCGACAACCCGACCCGGAACGGACCCGGGAGTTTGCGTAGCTCGGTATTGCTAGGTATTGGTCGATTTTGCTCGACAAAAACGAAAAATACCATTATGTGAAGACCAATACCGAGCAATACCGAATTCTTTTAGGTATTGCTCAGTATTGGTCTTCACAGAGCGGTATTACTCGTTATTGCCAAGCAATACCGAGCAATACCTAGCAATACACGAACATAGTAATCCCGGATTCGATCCGAGTTGGGTCTTCGGGCCGCGCGGTAAAGAGTAAGAGCATGTGGCGACATATTATAGGCTACCTGACGTAGCTCTACGTCAGGTAACCTGACGGAATAAAAATTCCTAATATTGGGAGTGATTTTTAGGAAAATAAATCATCGATATAAATACAGATTTACAAATATTAGATTGTTTTGTTAAAATTTTTTTAATTAATCTTTAATAAAAATAAAAATTAAACAAATAATCAGATTGTTGCGTCCAGGTCCGACGTCGGATAGAAACTTGGCGAAGAGTGAAGCCGGAGTTCTCCTCTGCTACCAAAGATGTTGGACTTCTACCCGACGTCGGACCTTCACTCTTCGCCAAGTTTCTATCCGACGTCGGACCTGGACGCAACAGTTTGGCGCCGTCTGTGGGAACGTGGTTCCCGACTGGGGGGCTCAAGTGAAAGAGAGAGAAGAAGAAGAGAAGGAGAAGGGGAAAGGGGAATAGGAGATTCCTCACCTCCTTAACCACCGCCGCTGGAGTTTTTCCTGTCGCCTGAAGACGCCGGAGCTCTGCCGGATTTTTGAGAAACGCCAGGAATTCGCAGAATCTTGTAAATTTCGTGGAAGGAACAAATTGTACTTGGATTATCCCAACTTGTGGGACGAATCCGCCATTTGTAATCTACAAAAACACTAGTGAAACTTTGCAACTGGGCGAGGCCCCGTGATTTTTTCCCTTTTTGGGTTTTCCACGTAAAAACTCTTGGTGTTCACTCCTCTTTTCTGTTTGTGTGTTAAACTTACGTGCAACGCTCGGACGCGAATTTACAAACTCTACCGCCGCGTATTTTCTAACACACAACACAGATAAATCAAATCAGTTGCCAAAGTTTTTATTCAAAACCATTGTGGGAAACAGCCCATCTCTATATACTAAGCCTAGGGCCAACTAGCTAGCAAGAAGGAAACCACCCTTCTTAATAAAGGAATCACTTACAACTACATAGATGAAGCTGTCATCACCCACCCCTCATCATCTAACACTCATCGCCGTCACCTTTGTTGTGTTTACCAACCGCCATATATCATCACTGTCACAACTCATTGTCATCCTTTTTTTTTGGTTAAAATCCACGGAGAAGCCTACACATTAATGAAAATAAAATGATTACAAGTTCTTAAGGGATCAAAAGCTCTCTAAAAATATATTATTTGAAAAAAAACCTAATAAGCCTATGATCTAGCTACTACAACAAAATGAAAAACAAAATGAAATGCCAGAAAGCACACGTAGAAGTCAAAAGCAGCCCAACTTAGGAGAGAAAAGATAACCAGAGACTCTCAAAGGAAGAGCAGCAGCACAACTAGAGAGATAATAAAATACTAAAATCTGAACGAGCAACTAAATAAAAGCCCACAGCCAGAAGAAAAGCCACCAACATCAAACTCCCAACAAGCAGCTATAAACATAGAAATGCAATAGAATCATGAAAACAACATTAGGGACAAATGCAAGGAATCCATGGCAACAACCTCCAACCACAACAGACCAAATCATCCAGATAAAGACAGAAGAAAGGGTACAAACAGATAACCATAGAAACAACCAGCAACAACCCACTATAACCACAACTAATATCTCACAAGATCAAAGTAAACACATAAAAGCAATCACATAAGACAAATCACCATTACCAGTAGAATTTCGAATGAGTTTTAAATATTTTAGGCTTTCCTTCAAAAACCATAAAATCTTGCGCCACATTTTTTTTTATTTCTATTTTTTTCAGCAACTTTTACAAAATCATTATTGTCAACTTGAACAACATTCATATCATAATCATCATGGGAACCAAAACAAGCATCCACATTAACCTCCCCAAAATCTCTAAGCAGCCGTCATCCACTTGCCACCAACTATCACCATTATTAAGCTTTACATCACATTTATTTTATTTAATGCAAAATAAAAAAGATAATGACCTAAATTCATTTTATATTCATCTAAATAACTCCAATCAACATTTTCCTCCGGATGGGTCGGTACTTCGTTTGGGCATACGGGAGAATTCTAGCGGCCACGGTTCCAGAGGTAAGCATCTTCGAATCAACAGGGTATGAATCAAACAGCTAGTAGATGTTCTTCAGCTGCTGATGAAGCAATTCATGGTGTGCTATCTTTCTATACATTTTCTTGAACGATTCATTTTTTAGTTTTGTGATTTTTTTTCAGGAAACTGGATCATCTTGTCCTCTTCTGAAACTAGGATGTGAAATTGAGAATTCTAGATTGGCATCCGGCCGTAAGAGCACTAATACTCCTTAATTTTGTATTTTAGTTCTTTGGCCGGTGGGGTTTGTTGAAATGCTAAATGGAGTTCATGTATTGAAGAAGAAATATGATGCAAACGGTAAATTTGACTTGGATATTTATCTATTGGTTTGCTTTTGTTAGATTTTAGAGAATTAGAATATTGTTTTTGGATATTACTTTTCATGCAGCAATACTGTTACATCAATCTGCTTTGTAGGTCTGAGTGAAGTTTGATTTATTTTTGACAATTAAGATTTGCTAGTTTGAACTGTGATCATTCTAATTGGCAGTTTTTACTCATTCATCTTTTTTTTTTTCTTTCTTGTTTACTACTAGGGTGGAATCACAAATGAAAGAAGAGGAAGAGCTTGATCTGCCACCAGTGTCAGATCCTGTAATTGCAAAACCAGGCAGTATTGTTATACCTGCCTCAAGTTGTGGTAAGTTGAATTTGCTAGTAGTTTGATTTTCTGTTATTATGTGACGGTAGAAACTCCAAAAATCTTATGAAAGCAGTTCACTTTGCAAAAATTTAACTTTTGTCAGACAAACTTGGCTATCATAGCTTGATTGTCACAAAACTATTAAGTATTTTCTGAGCATTCTCATTGTCTTATTTGTGAAACAATACAAGCTAGATCTCATACATATAATTTAGAATAGCTACTAAAACGTTAATCTGTATTTAGTTTGGGCGGAAAAAGAAACAACCGAAGTGCCATTTCAAACTGAATTTGCTGGCTTATATATGTGAAGCCAAGAGAAAATCGAGAGGAGAACGGAAAATTTTGAAAGAGCACTGAAAGAACATCAAGAAGCTAGAATTGCACTTCAATAGGACAGCCTGAATATCGCATTTTGAGTCCTGTTGCTGGCTGGAAAACTAATCTAAACCTGAAATCCAGTAAGCCGATTGTTTTCTTGCACTGGAATTTTGCCAATAAAAACTGGAACTTTTGAATTCTTGTCCATTGAATGAGTAACTTTAAGGGGTAGGGGGAATAGTTCAAAGGCTAATGAAACAAAAATTGTAAGTTAACCACCTCATCTGATGAAACTGCCAGTCTCCATAACAAAAGAAAATTTTGAAATACAACTCCCACATTCATAACTTTTTATGCTCCCTAAGCAAGAGAAGTCTTGCTCTCAGAGTCTTAAGTTACATCATTATTTTAATAGTTCTAATGCCAGTACAAATATACTCACTACAGGAAAAATGTCAAAAACTGGCGGTTTTTTCCGGCGGTTACTATGGCTAAACCGGCGGTTTTCCTGTTTACCGGCGGCTTGGCGGCGGCATTCAGGCCGCCGGTAAAAATGGCGTAGGAAACTAATACCGGCGGTTTATTTATGCGGCGGTTTTTCGGCGGCTTATACCGCCGGTGACAACCGGATTTTCAACCGGCGGTTTTCCGGCCGTCACGCCGCCGGTTAGTTCACCGACGGCAAACCGGAGGTCATATTACCGATGGTCGTCCGGCGGTTAAAGCGGGCGTCGTGTGTTCGCTAAACTGCCGGCAAGCGCCGGTGGACCGCCGGTTAAATTACCGGCGATACCCGGCGGTTTTAGCCGTCGGTATTACCGACGGTGTACACCGCCGGACGTCCACGGTAACACCGCCGGCAGCCGTCGGTAACCGCCGGTTAAGTACCGGCGGTGTAATGACATTACCGGCGGTTTAGTATTGTCCGTCCGGTATCGTAGTTTCCGGCGGCCAAACCGTCGGTGGGCCGCCGGAAACCTGTAGCACCTGCAAAAAAAAATTTGACAGCATTCCCTCTATTTTAGGGAGGTTCACCCTAAATTCTAAACCTGCAGAAAAAGCAATACATTTTGGGCAACACGCCGCTATATTCATCAAAACCATAAATTCTAAATACAATCACAAGTTTCAAGTTCACAATATTACAATCATCAAACATAAATGTTACAATCACAACTTCACAAGTTTGTTCATCATAAGGTTACAATCACAAGTTCACAAGTTCTAAATACAATCATCAAACATAAAAAATATCTAATCCTCAGATGTATCCTCACTGTCTGCAGATGGCTGCTCCTCTTGCTCTTCTTCCTCTGATTTAAATCTACCCAAATGATTACAACATTATCTCTTGCATTACTATCTAAATCATCCAAAATATCTCTAACACTTGTAAATGTCTAGTGAGAACAAATAATCAAAGAAAAACCATAAAAAAATACCTTAAAATACAAATCTAGGATTGAAAATTGGAAGTCGGCGGTCGGTTTGGGGTCGGACTGGGTCGGCGGTCGGACGTCGGAGTTTAAACGTCGGCGGTCGGATCTGGGTCGGCGGTCGGAGAAGCTTCGTCGGCTTTGGTCGGAGAAGCTTTGTCGGTGGCGGTCGGACGAGCGGAGGCGACGGCAGAGCGACCGAAACGAGAGAGAAGGAAAGAGTAAGAATGAAATGTGAGTTGCGGGTCTGGTCGTATTAGGACATTTACCGACGGTTTTCCGGCGGTACGGACCGCCGGTCAAAAATAACTTGTCAACGGCGGTCTAGGTCGCCGTTAAACCGCCGGTTCATATTGAAGTTCGGCGGTTTACCGGCGGTTTATCGTACCAAAATCATCGGTTAGGCCGCCGTTAAAAGCCGGCGGTCCATAAACCGCCGGTAATAGGCATTTTTCCTGTAGTGACCTATATAAAGTCAGAGAATAAAGCAACAATGTAAGTACAATAAAGGAGAATGCTATCAATAATGAGGATATATTACAAGAATCAATCTTATAAATTCCTAATAAATATTAAGCATATATGATAATAATAATATAGTAATAAAATAATTGAATAATTCTAACACCCTTCTACAAACTCATGATGTTACAATAAGAAGCATGTAGAGTTTGTATGGTGTAAAGAGGAACTAAAAGATCCAAGCCAAGGGCTATTTAACATCTTTTTCAAAATTGTAGGTATGAGTCAATTGACATTAGAATGATATTTTTCTTCAAAATATAGAGAACAATTGAGAGATTGGCATAGGGTCAAACATTTGCCATAACCATAAGTGACAAAATCATCACGAGATCTTCATAGGTTCCTTAAGGGATTTTCATGGGATTCTTATAGGATCTTTATGAGATTCTTGTGGGTACTTCGATATAGGAGCTGAAGATACAAAAGATAGAAAAGTGGAAAACATCCAAGTTTGCGAGAGTAGTAGCATGCATATGGTTCAACAAGATGAATTACAGTGAGGCTGACAAGGTACGGGTGGATAGATTGCTAATGGCTACTACTGGGATCTCAAGCAAGTGTAATGAGGGAATGAATCATAATGAGGTGGGAGTAGGTGAAGCGGCTCATGTGAGAAGGCAAAGTGTAGAGACTGAGCGAATAGCAGCGAAGTGTGGGCGGGCGAAAATATCCGCTCTAGCATGAGAAGACCAAGTGGGTGAATCGCAAAGTGGTGAGTCCTAGATGGGTAAATTCCATGCTATTATATCCATGTGAGATCTTTCGTGGAATTCTCGTGAGATATTCAAGGCTTAGAAAGGTGGCTCTGATGCCACGATAGAAATCATAAAAAAGTTGTATCTTTATTTAAATAATCCTAATGCTACTAGAAATATGCCTATATAAAGGCAAGAGAATAGTGCATAAGGAAAGTACAATAAAAGAGAATATCTTCTATAATGAGGATTTATTATAATAGTAAATTCATAAATTCTTAATAAAATGAAGCATATATAAAAATATTAATATGATAGCAAAATATTTCTAATACTCTAATAAACTGAAGCTGAGGTACAAGTTTTGTTTGTTTCTTTTTGGTACTTCATATATTGCTTCATAATCATATATTATACTTGTTGATAGACCTTCTTGATCTTGTCAGCTCATCTTGCCACCTTTATAATAAATTATGTTGTATTGGTCGTCGATATAAGCTCTAATAGGGTAATGGGATTTTCCCCATATATACACTGCTTCAAAAGGACTTCAACCCGCCATTTGGCTAGTTGACTAGTTATAATAAAATTTAGCTTGGCCTTGAGTAAGATACCATTGCTTGATATAATTGCAAACAAAGCAATGCAACAAGTTTCTAAGGCGGTGATTCATAGTCTTTGTATGTTCATTTATTTATGAATGTGTCATCTAGCTATATTGAAGTTTGGTTTCATTTTCTACCACAACGTTCGCCAAAAATGGCTAAAAAATTGAACATCACCATCATAGTAATAGATTTGGAAATACTAAGCAAGCACACAATCTCACAGAAGTAAAGATTGGTAATTTGCAAAGCATCATGTGTCTTTTGACAGGGAACAAAGTACGTCAATTTGGTGAACTGATTCACCACTATCATACTTGATTTTTAAGCTTCTTTATGTTTGGAAGACCTACATCAAAATTCAAGTTTGCATCCATCCATGGTGACTCAGGGATTGAGAGGGGAGCATATAACCTTGTTTGCTAGCTTCTTGTTTTGCAATATGAAAAATCAAACATTCTTTGATTAGTTCGTTAACTTTTTTTTGTAAAGAGGGCCTATACAATTTTCTTATATTAGGGGTCTTGCCTTGTCTTGCCCAAAATGGGGCTATAAGGCCTCCAACTTGGAACTCAAGTAGGATAATTTTCAAACCAAACATCAAGAAATTCACAATATGTTTAAAATAAAAACAAATATCTATCTTAAAAATGAAAATACTATATGGTATAGACCTGATATCGCTTTAATTCCTTGTCAAAATCTTCATCTTTAAAATGAAGTTTTGTATCATCTCATAGACTAACCACTTTAGCATACCTAAATGAACATGCTGGTAGTTAATGGCATCAACAACTTGATTTTGGACACCCAATTTATACTTTGAGATATGGTAAATTAAGAAAAGATATTTATTCTACTTGTCATGTCGATCCTTAATCTTACTTTGGTTATGCAGGTAATTGAGAGTCACATGTTCATAAAATAATATAAGCTTGCTAGCAAGAAGGTTGTGATTCCAATGTTCCAAGGCTCGAAATAGGTCATATAATTCTAACCTCATTGAGTTGTTTGTTGAAGAAATTGACTAAATGATTTCCTTGACTTAGAGTGGCCCTAAACCTCACATTGGAGGCATTACAATCTACCTGGAACACATTGTTGAGATTTGAAAGAGCTAAAATGGGGCCTAAATGAATTTTTATTCCAAAGGCATTGAAGATAACTTATGCCTCTGGCGTCTTAATGAATTTGTCCCTTTTGAGTAATTTTCTCAAAGGAGCAACCATAGAACTAAAAGATTTGATTAAGTGCTCGTAAATTAACACAAGATCTTGAAAACTCCTCACATGCGAAAAGGATCGAGTTGGCCACAACTCCAAAATAGTTGTTTCTTTTCTCTATTCATCTTGATTTATGCACAACAAATAGTACACCTTTGAAAGTGATTCTCATTTGCTGATAAATGATATTTTTTTAGGTTAGCATACAACTTTTTTTGTGGTAATGTTTTAGATATCCATTGGAGATGCTGCAACCGATCTCTCTTAGGACAACTATGCACGAAGATGCCATCAATGTAAACCATCTTGAACTTTTTATGGAACGGTAAATATCCTTGCATCGCAAGTCATGTAAAAGGTGTTCAATGCATCGGAGAGGCTGAATGTCATCACCATCCATTCACATAATCCATCCCTTATTTTGAATATCTCCTTCTATTTATCTCCATACTTCATGAATTTGATAGTACCTGTATCCGCTACACAAATATATCTTAATGAAAAGCATCACCCCATGAAGTTGATCAAACAGATCTTCTAATATTGGCGATCTTGTTCATGGCTTGATTGCCAACATACATTTGCCATCAACCATATTTATTTGGAACGAAAAAGTTAGGATAAGGACTAGAACTATCTCATTTTAGTCCTTTAATTTGACGATAAGTTATTCCACTTTTCGATGCAATTCATTATACTCCTTAGGATGCATTCATTACATCAAAGGATGACAACCCTCAAAGTGAGGTTTAATGCGTGTCCTACATCACATATAGTAGGAGAACTCGTAGGAACTTAAGTGGGAAGCACATTTAGCTATTGTTGTAACAGCGATTGAACGTCCTTCAACAATTGGCGCAGTTTTCCATGACTCAAAATTTCCTTGCCAAGCTATCTGTTGTTTTTGCACTCATGGGCAGCTATTGAATCCGCTGAAACTCTATCAAATCCTCTTTTTTAGCTTGAATCTAGGCCTTTCAGGTCAGGAGTGAAAGAGACAGAGGACAAAATCAATAGTAGAATAAGGTCCATGCCCTGCTTCTTCTTGGTTCTCTTGAAGAACTACCAAGACATAAAAGTGCTTTGAATCTTGCATGTAATAACCGGTTCTTCCGGCCGGTTCAACCGAACCGGCCGGCCTGCCTTTTAAGTCCCGCGAACAGAAGGATCGCGGAACCGAACGAATCGCGCGAACAGGAAAAGGGGCGGACGGTCGGCTTCACGCGAGAGCGAGGTAGGTTTCTTCTTTCTCCAATTTTAGCAAGTGATTACCTTCTAGGATAAGAAATAACGATTCCTTTTCATTCTTATCGTTATCAGAGTATTATTTTGGGAGAGATTGGAAGAACGAAAGAAACGGTCGAGAGAAAGAAGGAGAAAGGTTTGTAGAATTTTCTTCCAGATTTTTTTTTGTATAAATTTCTCTCGTTTACTTCATTTAAAGTGAACAATACATTTCTTAAAGGTAGAGGAAGAGAATTGAAGCAAGAGAGAGAATTTTGGAAGGGGAAGAAGGATTTTGGGAGATTTGGAAAATCCCATTGTAAGAAATTTCTATCATGAATATATTCTTGAGTTTTATTTGATAAAGCAAATTCATGAAAACTTTATTTCTTGATGATAGAGATTTGGAGAGAGGTTCGAGGTATCACCCTTCGTCGAAGGCCTGAAAAGTTCAAAGTGGGTAAATTATATTATTTTATGTTTTCTTTTATTCATGATTTCAATTTTCTAAATAATTGCTTAAAATATCGTATCATAAAATGTTGAAGACAAATCCTTATGATGTTATAGTCTTAAGAAAGAATCCATCTATGATAAGCTTATGAGAAAGAAAGAAAATGACTTACAAGGATACATGTGATATATGTTATATGCAATGATAACTATAAGGATGAAAATGAGAAATGAAAAGAAATTAAAGGAAAAGGGTATTACAAAATGACAGGAGTCACCCCCTTATGGTACTGGCTGGGGACGCCGTACCCGTGCACGAAAAAGGAAAGGAAAAGGTTATGGAAAAGGAAAAGGCTATGGAAATGGAAAAGGAAATCAAATGGAAAAGGTTGTACCTTATGGTACATTGAGACGGTGCTCCTGTACAAAGCAAATAGAAAGAAAGGAAATATGAATGAAATATTAAAGCTATAAAATGTTTTAAATCGTTTTGAAGGAAATTATCTAGAGATGTAAATTATTGAAAAGAATGAATTAATGCAAAGAAATAAAATGATGTCTATTAAAGAATAATAATGATTATTAAATAGTTACCCACTGAGTTTACTTAGTAAACTCAAACCATAAGTTTAAATGTTTCAGGTAAGTTCCTAAGAGAAATAATGGCTGAAAGAGAAGAACATGTTTACAGAAGACGAGGTGCAAATGACAACAGGTAAAATAGATTTTTTGTGTTTAGTGGCTTTTCAGTATTTTGTAAAAGTTTTGATGATGAGTTATTTTATACTTTTGGAAATGTATTATCGTCCGACTTTTCGTACCCGCCTCGTTAGATCGAGCATCCGGGACGGGTCGTGACAAAAGTGGTATCAGAGCCAATTAAGATCTGAATTATACTGAAAGAGCCATTAGGATGAATATCAATGATTGAAAGTTTAATGTGAAATGAATATTTATTGACAACAGGAATCAAGATAATCCTAGAGAAGAGGAAGTGGGAAGATCAGTGCCTAATGTTAATGTTAATCCTGATGCACTGGCACAAATGATGACAGCTGTAACTCAACTGATTCAAGATACAAGAAATCAACCATCGGGGAGTAGTAGTGGTGGCGGAATAGTTATGGATAAATATCTGAAATTATTTCAGGATATGAGACCACCATTATTCAAAGGTATAGAAGGATCAATAGAGGCTGAAAATTGGTTGCTGAGGATTGAAAAGATATTAGAAGGAATGTACTGTCCAGAAGAGAGAAAAGTTTCCTTGGCAACGTTTGCATTAGAAGGAGAAGCTGAAAGATGGTGGAGAGGCTTGTATCAAGAAAAATTTGAAGGAATACCTGGCATGCAAATCAGATGGAATGATTTTACTCAAGTGTTCAGGGATTGGTTCGTACCTCCTTCTGCGAGGAGGCAAATGCAGGACAAGTTTATGAGGTTGATACAAGGAGACAAATCAGTTATGCAGTATGAAGCTGAATTTACAACGTTAGCCAGATATGCTCCTCAGTTAGTACACACTATGGATGATAAATGCCATCGTTTCTTAGCTGGACTGAAGGATGCAATTAGATTACCCCTGGTTCCTCTTGGAATTGAAGATTATACAGTGCTGGTTGAAAGAGCTAGAAGGCTAGAAGCAGACCTACAAAATACTCAAAGGAGACGTGATTTTCAAAGAGGAAAAGTGGGGAAGTTATAGAAACCCCTCAAGATTCACATGGCAAGTCTAATTCACAAGGTGGAAAGTTTAATTGGAAAAAGACAAAGTCCAGTAGCAGTGACAGTTCAAGTGTGAACAGTTGTAGCAAATGTGGAAGACAACATAAAGGAGAATGCTTATCTGGTACAAATACTTGCTTCTGGTGTCATCAACCAGGTCATATAGCTAAGAATTGTCCTACCTTGGGGCAAAGACCAGCAGGAGAGTCAAAGATGAATACTGGGTCTCAGAGGAATGTTGGAAGACCAAGAACAGTGGAATCAGCTGCATCTACTCCAGGATCAAGTCAAAGTCGACAGAATACTCTGCCTAGAGTATATGCACTAACTCAGAAGGATGCTAAGGATTCACCTGAAGTGATTACAGGTGATAAGAATGAGAAGTGAATGATTATGTATTTTGAAAGTATTATTAAAAGAATAATGTATGTTTATGTTTTCTTATGAAATTTTATAGGTATAATTATGATGCAAGGAAAGCCTGTACGGATTCTATTTGATACAGGAGCTTCACACTCCTTCATTTCAGAAGAATTGATTAAAAGTGTTGGATTGAATGTTTGTGAAATCAATGTAATGTTGAAAGTTTTAATGCTAGATGGATCATTTATAAATGTGAAAGGTGTATGTAAAGTGACTTTCAAATTAAATGAAAGAGAGTTTGAAGCTTCAATGAATGTTTTACCATTGCAAGAGTTTGATATGATATTGGGAATGGATTGGTTATCAAAGCATTTTGTGATCATTGACTGCAACAAAAAAATTTTAAAGTTTAATTTTCCTGGAGAAAAAGAGTTGAAATTCTATGGAGAAAGAGGAGTTTCTTCAATGATAATCACTTATTTGAAAGCATACAAATTTGTATCCAAGGGATGTCAGTGTTTTCTTGCTCAAGTAAAGGATACAAATAAGGAAGTTAAAGAGTTGAAAGATATACCTGTAATCAGAGAATATCCAGAAGTGTTCTTAGATGATTTGCCAGGATTACCACCAGAAAGAGAGATAGATTTCACTATTGAATTGATACCGGGTTCAGAACCAGTGGCAAGAGCACCTTACATAATGGCAGTCAAAGAGTTACAGGAGCTGAAAGGTCAGTTACAGGAATTGCTTGAGAAGGGGTTCATCAGGCCAAGTTCCTCACCATGGGAGCTCCAGTACTGTTTGTAAAGAAGAAAGATGGGAGCTTCAGAATGTGCATAGATTACAGAGAATTGAATAAGCTTACTGTTAAGAATAAATATCCATTGCCCAGGATTGATGATCTTTTTGACCAATTGGAAGGAGCTACAGTTTTCTCTAAAATTGATTTGAGATCTGGATATCATCAGCTACGGATTAAGGAGGAAGATATAGCAAAGACAGCTTTCAGAACCAGATATGGTCATTATGAATTTGTGGTAATGTCATTTGGGGTGACAAATGCACCAGCTGTATTTATGGATTTGATGAACAGAGTTTTTAAGCCATTCCTGGACATATTTGTGATTGTGTTTATTGATGATATTCTGATTTATTCAATAGATGAAGAAAGCCATTCCAGTCATCTGCAGGCAGTGTTGCAAACATTAAAGGAGAACAAGTTATATGCCAAATTTTCAAAATGTGAATTTTGGTTGAGCAGTGTAAACTTTCTGGGGCATGTGATTAGTGGAGAAGGAATTTCAGTGGATCAAAATAAAATACAAGCTATATCAGATTGGCCAAGGCCAACGACTGTTTCAGAGGTGAGGAGCTTTCTTGGACTTGCTGGTTACTATAGGAGATTTGTAGAGGGGTTCTCTCAGATAGCAGTTCCATTATCCAGATTAACCCAGAAAGCAGTGAAATTTGAATGGAGTGATCAGTGCGAAAGAGCTTTCCAGAAGTTAAAGAATTGCCTAATGACTGCTCCAATCTTAACAATTCCATCAGGTTCAGAAGGGTTTCAAATTTTTTTGCGATGCTTCCTTAAGGGGACTTGGTTGTGTGCTGATGCAACATGGGAGAGTGGTGGCCTATGCTTCAAGGCAATTGAAAATTCATGAAAAGAACTATCCCACTCATGATTTAGAATTGGCAGCTGTAGTTTTTGCACTTAAAATATGGAGACATTATCTGTATGGGGTCAGATGTGAAGTGTTTACAGACCATAAAAGTCTCAAGTACATTTTCAATCAAAAAGAGCTTAATTTGAGACAGAGAAGGTGGTTAGAGCTCATTAAAGATTACGACTTGGACATACAGTACCATCCTGGAAAGGCAAATGTAGTTGCAGATGCACTTAGCAGAAAAATCTTTGGAAATGCAAATTGGCTAATCACCCAACAGGAGCAGATTATCAGAGATATGGAAAAGTTAGAGATTTCAGTAGTCAATCAAAAAGGAGACAAAAGATATGATGTTGAATCAACTGATGATTCAATCTACCTTGAAAGATAGAGTGCTCAATTCATTATCTCAAGATGAAAAATTTCAGGCCATCATACAAAAAGTACAAGCAGGACAATTAGAGAACTTTGTTATTGATGAAGAAGGGTTATTAAAGTATAAAGACATGATTTGTATTCCAAATGCTGGAAGCTTAAGAGAAGAGATATTGCAGGAAGCCCATCTCTCAACTTATGAAATTCATCCAGGCAGTACAAAGATGTATCAGGAACTCAGAGGTTTATTTTGGTGGCCGGGATTAAAGAGAAGTGTTGCAGAATTTGTAGCAAAATGCATTCCCTATCAGATGATAAAAGCAGAACATCAAAGGCCAAGTGGACAACTGCAACCCCTACCTATACCTGAGTGGAAATGGGAAGAAATTGCGATGGATTTTGTAGTTGGATTACCTAGATCAAGGCAGAGTCGAGATGCAATATGGGTTATTATTGACAGATTAACCAAATCAGCTCATTTCTTACCAATCAGACAGACAGATTCAGTGGAAAAGTTGGCAAAGCTATATGTTGATGAAATTGTGAGATTGCATGGGATTCCAAAATCTATAGTTTCAGACAGAGATGCCCGTTTTACTTCTAAATTGTGGAAGAAAATTCAAGAAGCTTTGGGTACACGATTGACTTTCAGTACAGCATTTCATCCACAGACAGATGGGCAATCAGAAAGAACAATTCAAACTTTGGAGGATTTAATGCGATTATGTGTATTAGATTTTGGAGGAAATTGGGAGAATCACATACCATTGATTGAATTTGCTTACAACAACAGTTTTCAAGCTAGCATGGAATGGCACCATATGAAGCCCTTTATGGAAGAAAGTGCAGAACACCCTTGTGTTGGGTAGAAACTGGTGAAAGAAAGATAATTGGAACTGAATTGGTAGATGAGGCTACTCGCAAAATCAGATTGATTAGAGACAGATTAAAGGCAGTTCAAGACAGGCAACGGAGATATTATGATGCTAAGCACCGACCAGTGGAATTCGAAGTTGGAGAGTTTGTTTTCTTAAAAGTTAGCCCAATGAAAGGTGTTCAAAGGTTTGGAAAGACGGGGAAGTTGAGCCCAAGATTCATAGGTCCCTATGAAATCATTGAAAAGATTGGGAATATGGCATACAGATTGGATCTACCAGCACACATGCAAGGAATTCATAATGTGTTTCACATATCAGTGCTTCGGAAGTATGTCTCAGATGATTCAAAGAGAGTACAGTCAAAATCCATTAACTTGCAACCTGATTTGAAATATATAGAAGAACCAGAAAGGATATTGGAATATGATGTAAAACAGTTGAGGCATAGGGAAGCAATTCCTTTTGTGAAGATTTTATGGAAACATGGATTAGAAAGAGATGCCACCTGGGAGCGAGAAGCTGAAATGAGGAGTCAATATCCTCATCTTTTTTAACTAAGGTATGTTTCATATTACTTGTTTAATTTCGTGGACGAAATTTTTTAAGGAAGGGAGATTGTAATAACCGGTTCTTCCGGCCGGTTCAACCGAACCGGCCGGCCCGCCTTTTAAGTCTCGCGAACAGAAGGATCGCGGAACCGAACGAATCGCGCGAACAGGAAAAGGGGCGGACGGTCGGCTTCACGCGAGAGCGAGGTAGGTTTCTTCTTTCTCCAATTTTAGCAAGTGATTACCTTCTAGGATAAGAAAAACGATTCCTTTTCATTCTTATCGTTATCAGAGTGTTATTTTGGGAGAGATTGGAAGAACGAAAGAAACGGTCGAGAGAAAGAAGGAGAAAGGTTTGTAGAATTTTCTTCCAGATTTTTTTTTTGTATAAATTTCTCTCGTTTACTTCATTTAAAGTGAACAATACATTTCTTAAAGGTAGAGGAAGAGAATTGAAGCAAGAGAGAGAATTTTGGAAGGGGAAGAAGGATTTTGGGAGATTTGGAAAATCCCATTGTAAGAAATTTCTATCATGAATATATTCTTGAGTTTTATTTGATAAAGCAAATTCATGAAAACTTTATTTCTTGATGATAGAGATTTGGAGAGAGGTTCGAGGTATCACCCTTCGTCGAAGGCCTGAAAAGTTCAAAGTGGATAATTATATTATGAAATTCAAAATAGCATTTTCTTTTATTCATGATAAAATTCTGTAACAATTTTCTAAATAATTGCTTAAAGACTATCGTATCATAAAATGTTGAAGACAAATCCTTATGATTGTAAGTATAGTCTTAAGAAAGAATCCATCTATGATAAGCTTATGAGAAAAGAAGAAAATAACTTACAAGGATACATGTGATATATGTTATATGCAATGATAACGACATATAAATAGGATGAAATTGTTATGAGAAATGAAAAGAAATTAAAGGAAAAGGGTATTACAAAATGACAGGAGTCACCCCCTTATGGTACTGGCTGGGACGCCGTACCCGTGCACGAAAAAGGAAAAGGAAAAGGTTATGGAAAAGGAAAAGGCTATGGAAATGGAAAAGGAAATCAAATGGAAAAGGTTGTACCTTATGGTACATTGAGACGGTGCTCCTGTACAAAGCAAATAGAAAGAAAGGAAATATGAATGAAATATTAAAGCTATAAAATGTTTTAAACGTTTTGAAGGAAATTATCTAGAGATGTAAATTATTGAAAAGAATGAATTAATGCAAAGAAATAAAAGGAATGTCTATTAAGAAGAATAATGATTATTAAAATATTTTACCCACTGAGTTTACTTAGTAACTCAAACCATAACAGTTTTAAATGTTTCAGGTAAGTTCCTAAGAGAAGTAATGGCTGAAAGAGAAGAACATGTTTACAGAAGGCGAGGTGCAAATGACAACAGGTAAAATAGAAATTTTCTTTTGTTAGTGGCTTTTCAGTATTTTGTAAAAGTTTTGATGATGAGTGAATCTACACTTTTGGAAATGTACTACCGTCCGACTTTTCGTACCCGCCTCGTTAGATCGAGCACCCGGGACGGGTCGTGACATCAAATGCGATGATTCCCATTTTTAAGAAAGAAAAGTGATGCACAAAAGTTCTCAAATTATAAAAGAATTAAATTAATGTGTCAAACATTAAAATTATGTGGGAGAGTTTTTGAGCATAGGTTATGATATGAAACTAATGTTTCTAAAAATCAATTTAGATTCATGATGGGTAAGTTTGTTATGGAAGCTATACATTTATTGAAAAGTTTGTTAGAGAAGTATAGACATAATAAGAAAGATCTACATATGATATTTATTGATTTAGAAAAAGCATATGATAAAAAGTTCCAATAATTAGATTTATCTTCATAAGTGCAAATTAAAAATAAATTATAGCCATTGTATAACTTCTTTAGATATCAAATCAATTTCTTAGTTAAGTTATTATTGTGTTTCCTAGTGATCTCAGCAACAATTTTTTTTTACTTGATGCCAATAAAATTAAAGGTCTTTCAATTTTCTATTAACACATTAATAAAATGGGTTCGACTTTTTTTACATTGGCTGGCACCTTATTAAGGAAGAAGCTAGTTCTTGAAATTATTCTCAATGATATTTGAAGATATTGTTAAAATAGTCAAACCATTTCCCTATCTCACAAAGCTTTTACTCAAAAAGGGGATTTTATCTTACCTTAATAGTATCCAAACTTAGAACAATATTTTGATTAAAAAGAAAAAAATGTCTCAACAAATATTCATTCAATTAAGGCTTAAAAAAAGACTAATCGTGGAGCCCGACTATTTCTATTAATTTTGTGTAGACATATAAAAATTCATGATGAACATGTGAATATAATGACATAAATTTTTATTAGTACACTTGAAAAAATACATATGAATAAAATAAATAAAATCTAAAAACAAATATTTATAAGCATAAAATATATATTCATAAAATAACAATATCTTCCATACACCATTTAAAACTTGTGGAATTAAATTTAGAAACGTCTCAACCCTTATTTTAACAAACTTATAATCAAATTTAACATCCCGATCAACAGAACTGAACAACACTATAATTGAATCCTACTCTAAAGACCCTTAAATCAAGCACTTGAAATGTTGTTCGAAATATTGAGATATCAATTGAAGGATAAAAAAATCACCAAATCTTGCATGCTTGTAGAAATATAGAGCATCTCAACAAGAAGAATCCAACGAGCCCAAAATCACTTAATTACGACATCATTAAAGCACTCAAATATCCAAAAAAAAAAATTATGATCAAATGAATCAATATAGGTCATTTAATAAAGCGTTTTGGAATTAGGCTAGGCTTCTCAAAATATTATTCTCAAAAAAATTATAACTAGACTTCATTCTTTACATGAAAAAGAACTAGGAGTATGGACCTTCGACTTGAAATTAGAGAGAGCTCTATTTTTGAATTGTAATTGTCGAAAAGCCGCAATCTTATTGTTATTGTCCGACAACAGTCGTAAAACTGCCTCCATTTATTCGTCATCAAACTACCACGATTTGACCACCATTATCGAACTGCTACCATTTAGCACCATCTTCGAATCACCATTGTCCGACTACCTGCGCCCAACTACAAACCCAGAGCATTGTCACCCACTACAATCCCACCACCACTGGTCACACAACGATCTTCAGACTAGCATTGTCTAGTTACGATATGCCGACTATAATCTGCCTATTGTCACCGAACCACACCAATGCCAGCTAGCTCCATTACCCGCTATGGCCAAATGCAAATAACATCAAAGCACACCATTGCCTATAACTAATGTATGTCATTGATAGCAACGCCAAGGCCTGTTAACACCAACTCTAAACATCAACAATAAGATTTATATTTAACTTCTTAATCTCTAAACTCTTCTTCTCAAAGGAGAACGACCATATACTGTCACGACCCAGCCCCAAATACTCGAATTAACTAGACAAGAACATAAATCGAACGGTATTAACATTCCATTCTTTTCAATGAACACATTAACATAAAACCTCTCAAAGCAACTCAAGAGCTACTATAACAAAGATATTTCATAAAATCGATTCATTTTACTTTTTAAAGCTAATAATTGCAACAGTCATAATTTACATGTTTTCATTATTGCGTCGTCTTCTATAGATGTATTATTCTCTTTCAATCATTTCTAAATCTTTGGAAACTTACCTGAAAATATTTATTTAATACAATGAGTTTACAAAATAAACTCAGTGGGTAACTTCTATAATAATCAACATGTTTAAAATACAATATATATAACATTTGATATATGTCTATTCAATTAACATTTGATATATATTTTCTTTCTTTGGTTCATTTGATTCCATTCAATTCTTTATACATATCATATTATATTCATGTTATAAGTGTATATTCCTTTTTCTCATTTAATTAGTAGAGGAGCATCGTCCAATTATACCAAAGGTACAACCATTTCCATTTCGTTTATCTTTTTCATAACATTTTCTTTTTTACGTATACGGGTGCATTGTTTTCCCAGTCAGTATCATACAGGGCTAAACTCCTGTAAATTTATATGCTTATCATTTTCTCTTTTCGATTTATTTTTCATTCATTCATATATTATTTTCTTTAATATATACTTTCTTAATGGATATAAGTATCATATATGTGTATAATTGCTTTCTAACTTTACTTTGTATTTCTTTTACATTCTTTTACATATTTATGTCACATTTACCTACTTTATCATGATAATTGATGCATACTATTATATATACAATTGAATTTTACATTGTTTTCACTATTATGAATAAAGCAATGTAAACTTAAATGATATATATGATAGTATGCATCCATTATAAACATATATGATACTTATATGTATTTAGAAAGTATATATTAAAGAAATAATATATGAACGAAGAAAAATAAATGAAAAAAGGAAAATGATAAGCATGCAAATTTATAAAAGTTGACCCCCATATGGGTACTAGCCGGAGAAGCAATATACTCGTGCACACAAAAAGGAAAAAGGTTATGGAAACGAAAAAGGATATAAAAATGGTTGTATCTTTGGTAGATTTAGATGATGCTCCTATACTAATTAAATGGTAAAAGGAATACAAACATATAAAATGAATATAATATGATATGTCTAAAGGAATGAAATGAACTAAAGAAAATAAATGTATATCAAATGTTAAATAAATAGACATATATCAAATATTATATGTATTGTACTTTATACATGCTAAATGTTATTGAAGTTATCAATGTAAGTCTACAAAAATTTAAAATGGCTAAAAGAGAATGGTACGTCTATAGAAGACAGCGCAACAATAAAAATAAGTAAATTATGATTGTTGTAATTATTAGCTTTAAAAAGTAAAATAAATAGATTTTATGGAATATCTTTGTTATAGTGGCTCTTGAAATGCTTTGAGAGGTTTTATGTTAATGTGTTCATTGAAAAGAATGGAATGTTAATATCGTCTGATTTTTGTTCTCACCTCGTTAATTCGAGTATCCAGGTCGGGTTGTGATATTTCTATCAAAAATGTAATTTTAATCTCTAAATTCTTCTTCTCAAAGAAGAACGACCATATACTATCATATCTCAAATCTCTTCCAACTTCAAACATGGAATCCATCCTAAACAATTTATGTCTAGTGCATTGTATCAAAACCTACCCTAACATGCAACAACCTTTAGTTTGAGTAACGATTGAAACATAAAATAAATGTTTCTTTTGTTGAATTGTAAGATATTAAAATAAAAATATTTTTCAATGAATTTACATCCGCATTTGATGCATGTGAATTTAAACAAGATTGCAAAAAAAAAAAACATGTTTTTTACATTCATGTAATTAAAATAGGGCATGATTGATACCTCTTATCACATGGCATTTTATCAATTTATCACTCAAATAAAAAGAGCAAGGAATAACAAATTAATCAACAAAAAATAGTGGTTCACTAACCCTTTGTTGTTGCTTTAGGAGAAGCTTCATATTTCTGCATTCATAATTGTCTCCTAGTTGTACAGGTCCGCCAAAACTGCCATCACCACATCTGCATTGGAAATTAAATGAACAATATTATAGAATATTTGAACGTGAAAATCAGATGCAATAATCAAAAGGTACACCCAAATTGGTTGTTAAATCCTGAATAACCCATATAAGATATGGAAGTTTTTACGTGATAGAAAGATAAGCCAAATCCATACCCAACCCAGCAATTTCTACAAACATCTGGATCACATTCTCTATCAGCAGCAAAGCAAGGACATTGACGACTGCGACATTGACTCTTAGCACAATGGCATCCTCTAAAACGGTTCTTGCAAATCTTTGGACACCTATTTGCCAACATCACAAGTGAACATCAGAAGTCGCCAAGTCTTTCACAAAACCCACAAGATCAGATAATACAATATTACCATCATAGCAGAAATACATTATTATCATCATTATTATAACGTGAGAGGCGTAAAATTTAATAGTATTATTAGAAATGAATGCATGCTAAAGAAGAGTGTAAAATGAGAAAAGTAAAGAAACTACAAAAGCATATGATTTTTTTTTTTGGGAAAAATTTGGGCGAAGCCCATATATTAATAAAAAAGATTACAAGTAAACAAAGAAGTGACTAAAGCCAAAAAGGCTGGCTTGAAGAAGCCCAAAAAGAGACAAAAGAAAAAATTACATGTAAATGGCTATCTGATAAAAATTAAGTATCAAAAAGCCATCAGAACAGTAAAAACTAAAAGAAAAGTTTCCAACAACTTGAGCCCATAAAGCTGAAGCCTGAAGAAGATCCCGGAAGAAACAGCCTCAAAAATCTGCAACAGAGCTGAAGAAATTGAGCAACGATCCAAATCATCCAGCAACTATCAGCACAAAGAGAATTCCCAAAGATCACATCCAGGTAGCCAGCTAAGAACAAAGCTCCCGATGCTAACTGCCTGGACCTGGACTCAGAGATAAACAGTGAAAAAGGCAAACATATCCCTGGTTGCCAATAGACCATCCAAGGGATATTGCAAGGGAGCATCATCATCGTCCAGGCAGTCCCAAAAAGCATATACCCGAGGGACCCGAAAGGCACATGATCCTCATAAACTTTATGCCACACAAAATAGAGTCTCCAGTACCACAGAACAAGTTTAACCAAAAAGCATATGATTTGGTATGCTACTAATAATCAGACAGCAGCAGAGAATTTAAAAGAGAAAAAAGGAAAAAAAAAAAAAACAGGCACGACACATATGTTCATCCCAGACCCTAAAAGAAAGCATTTTTAATTAAATTATTCCAACATGTTTGACAGTGGGATCAGTACCACAGAAAAATGGGTATAAAGCTGTTGACGGCATGCACTTTGATTCACACTGCAATATGCAACTTGAGCATAGAGCACCCTAAACTTAATAAGTATCTTATGAGAATAAACTAAAAACAGCTGCTTTTTGAGGGACTACTTCCCGAGTAATAAAACTACAGTGAAAAGTTCAATGAAGTCAGTGGAAACAGTACTCTCCTTTGAAGATCAGCATGATTGAATTTAGGCTTTATTTGGGACGGCTTTCTTTCTACTTTTTAAAGCAGCTTTTTAGTAGAAAAAATTTAATTTTTGTACTAAAAAGCTACTTTAAGAAGCAGTAAGAAAGCCGTCCCAAATGAAGCCTTAATCTAAATTTTTTCTCTATATTGTATAAAAAAAAATACATTTTTTATGCAGTCACTAGAAGAGGTATAAAGCAACAGTTTTTGCACAGAGGGATATGGTGAGCCCGCTTACAAAAGGAAAAAAATGATTTCGGGGCCTTTTTAATATGCAGAAGCCATAGTTTAATAATTTTTACAGCCTTAGTTAATTAACTGCTAATATAAAGTCAATTTGATTTAATAAAATAGATTATAGCTTATAGATTATCACAGGGTCATTGTCAAATTTAGTTTAGAAGACCATGCTCATAATCATTATGCAATTTACACTGTCCTTGCAGCTAAACAGATATTAGGTCCGGGGTCCCTTCTGTCTGATCACATAAGCCTCTCATTTTGAAAGACCTTTTTGTAGATACAACATCCTTTATTAGTTGCAACTAAACTCCTAGCGAGATGGAGAGGATGGGTGGTCGCCAATGGCAAACCAGCCCACCGCCTTATAATGCAGAGTACTGCAGTGGATAGAAATTGCTAATAGTACTCATTCCTACCCAAAATTTTTTGTCGCCAAGGCAAAAGGAGGCTAATAGAAACTCGTATGCCATAGGATGGAGTTTGGGGACTGTTTTGGGGGAATTGAAGATGAAATGGCTGCTGAAACTGTTTTTATCTTCAAAAAAATGAAAGAACAGAGACAAACTTACCCACAGTACTTTTCACAGCAAGTTCCATTCAGAATGCAAGGGCACTGTTTTCCACAAGCAGATTGACAACCACAAGGGTTATACTGCCGACAAGGCTGATCTTTCCTCTCTGAAATCCTTTTCCTGATGGAATGGTAACCAGCAGACTTCCAGGTATATTTCAAGCGACGAACTCTACCTCGTCTCCTGACGAACCTTGACCTAGCTCGTACATCCATGCCCTGAAACCACCAACAAAAAAGTAGACATTCAGTATTTGATTGTATGCATAGACGTATTCAGTAGGAATACTTTTTTTTCTAAATTATTGAAGTCAACCTTGGCATGTCCTTCAACTAGAGAATGAGAACCATCAGAAGCACAATACATTGCTTTATTTTCAATGAAGTTCAAGTAGTGGTAAATCTCCATGCAAGTTTTCAGTCCACTTAAAAGATTTCTAGCAATTAAACAGCTGTCCAGACAAGAAACCACACTGTTAGACGCAAAAGCATCAAATAACCAATCTATGAAGCTTTTGCACGAAGTGCAAAATGGATTACGCAATTCAGTTGAAGAGAATGAGGATAGATTTAGAGAGTTTAACCTATACTATTAGTTAAACATAAACACTTAAGCCCAGGTGAAGATGATGAGCCTTCTAAATAATAAGACATGAACAAACTTTAGCCAAGTACAAACTATTATGTTCACATGGGCTAATCTTCCGCAGCCTAGCAGTTGCAAAAGATACGTCAGGAGTAACACAATTGCTAGGCAGGTCGAGATTTATAAGAATGGCAATGCATAACACAATTTAGGAAAGTACAAATTTTGACGGGTCAACAATCGCAAGTTTTTCAATATACATGATACATACCGAGACAATCAAGAGGATGCCATATGTTTCAATATAATTATGTTATGAGAGACGGTCAACATAGAGCAGTTTTTAAGATATAGAATCTACCAAAGACACTCCACAGCAATATATACTAATCAAAAGGAGCTCCCGAGTGTTCTTATAGATTTTAAAAAGATCCTATTCTCATTAGGGGTGTTAAAATACCTGTTAACGACGAATGGCGCACCATGGCACAAAGGTCCCTTTGGAGCCATGGCGCATAGCGCACGGCGCGGCGCACACCATTTTGAACATGGCGCAAACTATATAAGAATTTTAAAATAATAAGCATGAATATGAAATATCATTAAAAATGAAAGACAAGCTATTCAAGAGACAAGAATTCACATTTAAAGTCCTCATCCCTTCCTCCTCTCCTATAGAGTCCAATGTCTCCCAATCAAAGCATGCACTCATGAAGAAAACTTATAAAAAAGCATGCACTCATGAAGAAGCAGACTAACACTAACAAATATTACTAAAGATGGTGAATACAACAATATGCTGGGCTGCCGGGGGTCTAAGGGGGCGTTGCCCCGAGGCGGGGTTTGACCTGCCCAGTCAAGTCGCAGGGTCGAGAGGCAGCGCCCTTGCAAGGGTTTCCGGGGGCAGCGCTCATGAAGAAAATTTTATTGACATAAAGAAAATTTTATTTGTAAGAGTAATTTTGAAGTTCTGCTTATTTTTAAAGTTCGTAAGTCGTTTGTATGAAAAGATACATAGAGTTATCGAGCGGTACCGAGCATGTACATAGCGGTACTGAGCATGTACCTAACAGTACCGAGCATGTACCTAGCAGTACCGAGCATTTTTTTTTTATTATTATTATTTTAAGATGTGGACGCCTCTAAACCATGGTTGCTAGTGAAACACTTCAAGTAGCAATCAATAAGAATCATACATGTTAAGTTATAAATTCTTGTAAAAAATATTCATAAGTATAATGAAATTTAAAAACAATTTGGCGCACTATTTTGCGACATGCACCATGGCTCACATGTGGTGCAAATAGCGCGCGCTATTTTAAACACATGCGCCTCTCCATGAACATGGCGCCTTTGGTGCGTCGTGCCGTGCGCAATGGCGCACGCTATTTTGCGCCATTGACAACTAAGGGTGTTAAGTATTGATATGTCATCAAAAAATTATCTTGATCAGGCACGAATCTCAATGCAAAACCAAATTGGAAACTTTCAGAATTAAAATTGGGACCATCCGAACTCCGATTTCAGCAAACTTACAGTCAAACAGAACGTCTCAGAACTACGAACCCAACGACACCAAATCCAACCCAATCCGATCCCAAATGGGTCCAAATGAAGGGTTAGAAGCGTTGTTGGAAGGTTCAAACCACAATTTGGATTATCAAACGGTTTCCAATACATTTCACAAGATATCTGCTCTTTGTGAGCGCAAATTAATCTCCAATTCAACATCCTAGCCAAATTGTTACGAAGTGTGGATGAACTTTAGTTTTAAGTTTTTTTGTGATTAAATTTTCATTTAAATGTTTAAAATTTGGTAGATATTAAATTCTGAAATTTTAATAAGCATAGCCCTTTTTGTCATTCCAAAACAAGCATCATTAATTATTTAATGCCTTCCCTTCAAAGAAGCAATGATGTATTGTATTAGAAGATTGCCCTCTAGCAACATGGTTTGAAATATCTTCTTGTTCAGAAGCTCTTATATGCAACATGGAGTGGTGAAAATCTAATTAAGGCTTCCTTGATTTGTGCATGGTCGTAGAGCTAGGGATTCAACTGGTGCTTGTAGCAATTATATGTGATTTAGAGTTTTGTGTAAGGTTCAAAATACATGAGCCAAGTTTTGGCATGATCTCAATAAATGTAACGAAACATGGCAAAATAATCCTTCGTTAAATCTCTATGGTGTCAATAATTCTATGAAAGCCCCTATAATGATGATAGTATGATTTCAAGCAACATAGGAGTTGCCCTCACCTCAACAATTGCACAGTTGCATGACGACCCTTTGAACCGATCGTAGAACCGCGAACCTTGAACTCTTCCAAAGGTTAACAGGTATTGCGATTGCCCACACCTTGGGTCTTCCTTCTCTCAAACACTCAACATTGAGGGAGACAAAGAGAAATCTGAATTTTCATTAATCGATCATCATCCTATAGTACAAGAGAGCTAGCCTATAAATAGGCCTCATAAAAAGAAAAATAGCAAAGACTAAAATGCCCTTCGGGCTACAACACCACATGACCACTCATAAGGGTAAAATTGAAAAAACAGTAATATAAAATAACCTAGTACATAAGACATCAAAAATAAAATAAACTCTAGATCGTTGTCGTTGATCTTCTGATGTCCTCATCAATGTCTTCAAACAATTAACTGGAAATAGCTCAAGTGTTCTTAAAACTGCAACCCTACAGACAGAAGACAGTGCCACATAGGACGAATGCGAAATTAGCCCCACGGTATTTCGGGCCCTACGAGATAGTGGAAAGGATTGGAGTTTTGGAGTACAGGTTGACCCCTGACCGCCACTATACACCCAATATTCCATATGTCACAGTTGAGGAAAGCTCTATGGGAGCATATAATTAGTGCAGAGTTACTAGCGAAATTGATGGAGGAGTTGGAAGTGGTCTTAGAACCACTGGAGCTAAAAGGTGTGAAATCATGTAATGAGGGGAATAAAGAAGTGGCTGATAAAATGGAGAGGCCTTCCGACTTCGATGCCACTTGGGAACTGTATGAGAGGGTGAAGCATCAGTTTCCTTCATTTCACCTTGAGGACAAGGCGAGTTTTTGGGAAGAGGGGCTAATGTTAGACTAGCTCAAGGGGGCCGACTAAACCAATCTATACTGGACCAGTTCTGATCTATAGGAGGCGGACCCGAGGGGGGGGGGGTGGGGCGCGGAACCAAGGAGAGTCAGGGGGGTTTGCTAAGTAGATGGGGCCCACACAATAATTGAGCTTTGTGTTTGAGGGAAATTTCAAATTAGGGTTGTTTATGAATTAAATATTTATCCTTTTGCTTTAATTAGTCTTGTCTTACTAGGGTTAAGGTTATCTGAATTTGAGATCTTGTGTTTGATTTTGGGCTCTAGGCTTTAGCTAGAGATTTGGAGAGTGAAAACTTCCTTTCGAATCGAAGATTCATTGTGTCGGGTTGTTTCTTTTATTTTCCCACTCAATTCTAAGTGATTTTCTTGGTGATTTCTCTCCAAATTCTGTGAAAACAATTGTGTATTGATGATTTTCTCTGAATTTCTGCATTATTTTCTATTACTTTGGGTTGTTACCTATTAAAATACAATACAAAACTAAAGAGAAAATTGGATCCACAAATCAGAAGAACAAGGTCAGGACAACAATTCATAGTTTATAGTACACCCGATCTAGAAAACGGTCTAAGGATTGAACCAAGTCATGATTATATTAAAAATAAACCTATAACATTAGGTTTTTTGTAAACTAGTTTATTATTACTTTAGACAGTTGACCCTCTTTCTTTTCATTTATACAAGCCTATAAATAAACCCCCTCTTGCTATAATTAAAGTTATGGAAATGAAATTCTGATTTTCTCTCCCCCTTCTTCTCTTGTTCCTCTTCTTCCTCTAGGAGTCTCCACCTACTCAAAAGGTATCCTATCATTCTTGATTCAATCAAGAAGTATAAATTCACCCAATCTTAAATTGCAAGGAAAGAAAGAAAGCAAGGGAGAGGGAAAGAGAGAAATCAAGAAGTGCTAATTAGCTAACATATAACACTAAATAACATAAGGAAGAATGATACTCTCATTTACCGAATGGACTATTTAAATTATTGCAATATTTTGTAAACATATTAGATGAATCCTTTGATAAAAGAAGTTGAATTTATGTATAATTGAAAAGAGGATAAGAATGAATTTAAACAACCGCACAAGAATGGCTGACCTGTTTCTACCAAAAATTTCTATGCCTTTTGAGACAAGACCCTTCTCAAAGGTCCTCCATGACTTGTAGCAGCTATCACCTTTGTATATATTCTCACCAACAAACTCTTTTCTTGAAACTTCATCACCATCAGTGGCTGGTGTCTCCTTGATCATCCCGGTATGAGTTTCATTGGGAACTTCAGGACAAGTTGAATCAAAACCATCATGCAGTACCAATTTCTTTTTTTTGGATTTTTTTACAGCTTTCTTTGAAACTTTGGAAGGCAATGATGAAGCGGATCCCTTTTTACCATAGCATATTTTTGACCGAAGTTTCATGTCTTGCTTAGCAATTGATCCCTTAACTACAGAATCCGAGTCTGATGGTATCACTTGCTTCTGTTTCTTCCTTAAGGAACCTAACACACGCTCGGCAACTCTTTTGTTATTTTTCTTCCCACTTTTTACACCAAGATTAGTCTTTGGAGGTGATGAGTGATTAACGGTCAAATGCTCCTGGCAATGCCTCACTTCAGACTCGCTACTTTCGGATACAGCCCTTGCAGTTAATGAAGCACTTTCACTTTGATTGGACCTTACTCTCCTTCCAATTGAGGAACTACAGGATTTCTTTCTTGGCGAAAGATGTGTTCCAGCACTTCCATTTGAATTACTAAGTTCTTCAGGTACACGAGGCATCTGAGAATTCACAGTTGCATTGCTCTCTGATTTGGAGGCCTGACAAGAAAGTGCTTAGAAACTTCATAAATGTTCACACAATCTATAGCATAAATGATCAACAAGATTCAGCAATAGTATAAATAATGACTAATTCAATAAAATCATCAGTATACAAACTTCATCAATTATAATCAAGCCTACAGAACGCCTACCAGCCTATAACAATGGATGCCACATGGAGATCCATCATCTGAGCAGCTCCATGGAAGTTGTTTTTCTGACTGACAAGGGACAACCATAACCACTAAAGATTTAACATGCAAGGATACAAATTTATTTTCAATCAACTTACAGGAAATACTAAATCCTGAGAACATCCATGCAATCTACAATCAAAAACCTGCAGGACACACACCAGGAATCAATAAGAAAATGATATTACCAGAGTAGGATAACAAGCAACGGCGAAAACATAGATAAAGAAAGTATCAGGGTGCACTTACTAGACACCTTCTGCAGAAAAGGTTATCAAAGGAATCAAGAGCAGCATCCATATCTTTTTCCAAAAATGAATCTTCAATCTTGTCATCTTTTGGAACAGTTCTACCACAATTGTTACTTCTCTCTGACACAGAAATATTCTCGTATCTTGCCTGTATAAGATGTTTGGTGTTGTTTCATACGTCTGTAAATGCCAGCACAAAATGAATGGCAAAGACCTAAGCCCAAGATTACAGTAAATGGATATTCATCACATTTAAAAGGTAATCCAGGGCAGTAATAAAATTAACGACAGAAATAGTTGTGCAAAACATAGAGAAGTTCAGTTTGAAGAAAATATCACTAACGATACCTTGATTTCACTAGTACCCTTATCAAGGCACTGAGACAATGACTCAAGCACAAGATCAGAGAGGCCTACTTCTTGGATAGTCAGCCTGGGTTAAAATCCAAATTATTAGTTTAGATCTTGAATACAATAAACAATATAATTTGAAATTACCAATCAAATTTGAAATATATAAAGCCATTTGAGAGAATATTTCAAGGCCAATTAACAAAAAAAAACTTTTGCAAGCATGAAGTAGATCTTTGATAGTGCTCTAAATCATCATGAGGTGGAAAAACTCTTCTATCAATTATGCAATGCTTACTACCTAGGGAAGACTGATTCATAAAGCAGGAATATCTTTTTATAGTATTTACCATTAAATCACTAAGTGATCAATCTTTGAGAAACCTCCTCTGCATATTGTTTCAAATATATTGAAAAATATACAATTTCTTAAACAATAGCATGTCCCCTAAGTAATACACATCCATAGATCAAGAACTTTAAATGGGATTTCAAGAAAATTTGCTTACAAACCCCAAAATTTCAACTCTCCCCACTCAGCAGAAACAGTTCATTAGTTCCAAGATCCTCTAATATCTGCTGTGATGACCAACATTATAATTTCATACTTAATGGCCATTTCAAGGCAACTTTTTCACAACTTTATTTTTCAAAACACAACAACAAAAACATCAAGTCTTTATCCCACTACGTGGGGTCTCAACTACATAAAACCTTTTTTCTGTTGTGTCATGTTAAGAGTCAAATTCTCATTTAAATATAATAAAAAAAATATCATTTATAATACTTTCTAACCAAGTCTTTTTAGGTCTAACTCCACCTTTCTTAACATATGTCAAATCAAATACATATACTCTGCGAACCGGGTCATCAGAAGGCCGACGTTTTATGTGATCAAATCATCTAAGGCGACTCTCTCTAATCTTATCCACCAATAGGGAAACCCCAACCTTTTCATGTATATACTCGTTTCATATTTTGCCTATAGGGGTAAAACCACTCATCCACCTAAGTATCTTCATCTCTGAAACACTTTAACTATAAATTATGATTCTCTATTAATGGCCAACATTCTACGCCATAAAGCATTGCAGGTCTCACCACCATCTTAAGAAATTTTCTCTAATGTTTGAGGGGTACTTTTCTATCACACAACACTGCAATGGGCCTGATATATTCCTCCACTTCAACCATCCAACCTAAATTCTACTAATAATATTTCCATCTATTTCACCGTCACTGTGAACATACCTAAGATATTTAAAAACATGTATTCTTTTTAATGACTTGATTGCCCAAAGTCACAATCCCCACACTAGATATATTATTACTAAAATTGCACTCAATTCAAAAGGGTTTTAGATCTACTCAAACAAAAACCTTAAGACTCTAAAATTGACCTCTATAATTCAAGTTTTCCTTCAACTCTTATGTAGTCTTATCAACAAGAAGAATATCATCAGCAAAAAGCATACAATAGGGTGCATATGATACACCTTGGTATCAAAAAACAATCCACAAACAAGATGACTTAAGCACAAAACATATTTTTTTGCTAGAAAAATAAATAACAAGAAGAAAGATACAATTGATCCTCTTTCAAGAGGAGGATCTTCTCTACCAAATCCTAGACACCGTTAGGATCCCTCACACAAGAAAGAACTACAGCACTCAAATAAAAATCTATATAAAAAAACTAGCCCTAACCTTAGACTTAAATAGAATTCCTCCTTCCCTCCAAAATCAATCTCCTTCCCAATAAGTTTCCCTCATATATTTGAAATTCAATTAGGAAAAGATCTCTTAATTGATTCCCTCCTAACATAATATTTTATTTCTTTACTGGGCCCCACCTCCTCAGTCGCCTCTCTCTCTAGGTTTGTCGGCCCCACCTGGGCAATAATCGGCTGAACCGACTAATCCAACATCTCGCAGGTCCAGCTTGGTGCAAACCCCCTCTGCTCCCGTTGTATCAACATTCTCTTGCAAACGTCTAGTAAGGAAATCCATGACTAAAGCAAAAAATATATGGGCTTAAAGTTAAACCTTGATGTAATCGAACTAAAATAGGAAAATACTTGGTCAAATCACCTTGTGTTTGAACAAAATAGACATAATTTTATATGACTATAACGTTTTTGTTGTTTTTCAAAAATTCCTATGTTGAGAAGTTACTCATTATTATCAAATATGCTTATAGTATTATAACAATAAAAAAATAATAATTGTTATTAAAATTTTTCAAAAAGAAAAATTTTTATAACACCCACAATAGTTAAAAAAAAAACTCATAACTATTTTACAACTAATATAACGGTCCTAAACATATTTTAGGTTCTCTAGCAAGGAAACATAGCTTTGATGTCCATATGAATAAATTATATTGAAATAAAGGAGGAAATTTGCATGCATATTTTCATCTTTATATGCACGCACCTTTGACTTGTGTGTATTTATATCCAGTTAGTCTAAATAGAATGACAAATTTATGCGTGCAACATGAGCATGCATTGATCCACTTGCATATGCATGTAAAAATTATGTGTTCCATGGCTTTAAAACATGAAGCCTTAACAAAAATCAAGATAGATGCACATAATCTAGAATATTTTTCAATGGTGAGAGTGAGAACAATCTTTTTTTATAAGGGATTGTTTGGTTGGAAAAAAAATAATGTAAAGTAAAGTAAATGCATTACTTATTCACTTTTTGGTGTTTGGTTGGATTAAAAGTAAATCCAAGGTAAAGTAAAGTAAATGCAGTGTATTCCATTTTAGTTCATTTTTTAGGTAAAGTGTTCTCGTCCAATTTGACCGAGAACACTTTAAACCGCTCAAGTGCTACCTTGACCGCCTATGACGGCCACCGCCTACACCGCCACCTTCTATCCGCCGCCTCGGGCACAACATTTTTATACTTTACATTGCATTTTTATTTCAAACCAAACAAAAAATTTTAAATTCACGCATTCCTTTTACACTCGTCCAAACAACTATAAATTATTTCTTTTACACCGCATTCCTTTTACATTGCACTCCTTTTTCAAACAACTAAATAACCCCTAAATATAACAAGGCATTATCATAAACATAGCACCATTCCAACTTCTGGTTTTTGGCATCATAAATCCTTATCTTCTAATTCTACTATGTGCTACATCGAACGCAAGGGCTAGCAGTACAACTCTTTCTAAACAGTTTCTAGGCAAGTAACATGTGGTCTCTTTACATTTCATACCTTTCATATTATTTTTATGACTGAACTTTTTTATGCAGTTTATGTTACCCATTTGACAAACAAAATTGCGTAGCTATATTTTCTACAACCTAATCAATCTATTTATTACTCTCATCCACTACATCAATCCTGATTTTTTCAACTTGATCATCTAAATTTTCAATTTACACTTAACAAGGTTGTGCCTAATTTTTTTGTTGCCCTGACTTGGTAATCGTCAAAACTTCAAGTTTAATTGATTATATTAGTGTTTTATGAAGTTTATACTTAAGTATGAAATATTTTCTTATCAAATTATACTCTTAAGAGAAATTGTTCAATCTATCAACTCAACTTTGACTCTACAAACCATAGTTTTATAGTCTTATTTATGTGTCAACCAATTTTTGCACAACTCTCCTCAATATTTTGTACATAAAGCCAAAATTTAAAAGAGACATTTCATATTTTTAAATTGCACAATATAAACTCGATTTTTCGTCTATTAATTTTACCATTTTTTTAAATTTTCTCCATTATTCTAACATTTTAATTGCTTAAAAAAGGAGAAATTATTAAAACTATGGAATGCACAAACATCAAATAGAAAAATAACATTTTTAAAGAATTTCTAAAAAAGCACTTCCACAATTTATTATATCAAAAAGGAATAAGTGAAAATTTATCTTTGATGTGGCTCTATTTGTGAATGAGAACCCCTCAAGTCATTATATAACAATTTTTGACACTTGTCACTATTCCATCGTATATGTCATTAACAACCTCAGAATATATTTTACAAGAGGGTTGAGCCAATAGTAGTACAATTCATAACTACAAATGGGCCCATCCACATTACTACTTAACATGGCTCCAAACCAAACTTCACCCTGCATAATAGGTGACTTCTCTTTTTATATTTCATTTGACTTCCA
>CM028359.1:22075221-22160361 GCA_016618105.1 Dendrobium huoshanense | reverse complement strand
CACAATTCACTGAGATTACTTGAAATAGATGATGCTAGACATGCAAATAAGGAATGCAATTTCGAGGTGAAATTAAACAAGATAATTAATAAACAAGCCTGCCCGCACCGAAAATTCCCACTTACCAGTCGAAACAAGAAATATGGCGTTTTTGGCTCGTTAGGGCTTCTTACCGAAGAGGCATGGTAAAAGATAGAACGATTACCTGAGACGAAGGACCCTCAGAGAGATTGGAGTAGAAACGAAGCTTCTTCGCGGTATTAAAATGCGCCTCCGTCTATCGAGGGTTTTGCAGGAACGCCGCGCTGGGTTTTCGAAACTGATGGCCCGAACGGGTAGAGAAACGAGGACGAAAGGCTCCCGTCGATATTTCTATGCGGGTTATTTGAATCCGCCGCGTCCATTCCAATTTCCGATCAACTCTGATGATAGCTTGCTAGGCGATATAAATATACGCGAGCGACAAATTTCTGGCTATCTCATTATGCCTTTATGCTCAAATAAAATTTTGTCAAAATATTATGATTTAATTTTAAATTTATTAATTTTTTTATTAAATATACTACTTAAAAATTTAATTTATTTTGTGTTACATTAATATTTAGATAATTTTTTATTATTTCGATCAAATATTGATCTAATTATTTTTCAAATACTAAAGTCTAAGTTAATTTATTTAATTTTTTTTATTTCTAAAAAATAATAATAAAATTTAAATTTGACTATTTTTAATATTTAAAAACAATTATTTTGCTTCTAAACATTCATTAACTGCTTCATACTCGACATCATATCTAAGTGATAGTGAAAGCACGTGTTCAATATTTTTCTTCAACTTCGGCTTCGTTTGGGATGGCTTTCTTATTGCTTCTTAAAGCAGCTTTTTACTGCTTTAAGAAGCAATAAGTAAGTCGTCCCAAACACAGCCTTAATCTCCACCCTCATGCTTTTCTATGTCTAGCAAGTCAAAAGTATTTGCCAATTATAGCTTGGTCATATTTGAAGTTATGGAGGGTTATAATCATCAAGGGACACATTAGTGAGGTCAACACAAGCATGTTTACCTTAGAGTCAATTATAGAAAATAGCATTAGCAAGTCTGATGAACATGAAGACCACAAGGGAGCTAAACCAAGAATGCAAAAAGGTAGAGGTGGATCCCATTTCTTATTTTATGGTGGGCAAAATTTTAATTAATTAGATAACGACAATAATAATAACAAAAATAAAATAAATAATAATAAAAAAATAATTTGTTTTAAATAACTAACATAATGCTATCAAATTTATAAAAGGAACTTTTTATCATTTATCTTTCAATAACTTATTTGTCTTCAAATTTGTACATAAATTACATATTTATCTTCAAATTAGATTGATGGTCGAAGACCAGAATCAGCAGGGCTAAGTGCGAACTGCGAGTGTCAAGCTACATCTTGAATGTGGAATGCATTTTGGATGATAATATTAGGGTGAAAAGGTTCTTTTGAGGAGGGCAAAATATCAAAAATCTTCCCGTCATTACATTATTTATTTTTTTGAGGGTGTGCCCACCCTGACATCAAGGGGGATCCGCCCATACAAAAAGGGTTTCTTCATAAACTAGATGTCGGTGTAGTAGATGTAAACAACATTATGATCGAACTTGTGATTGGACCTGGCCTAGCACTGTATCATGTGATCATCAAGAGTATCTAACATATCAACATGATAAAGGGGCATGTATTTTTATCAAGGCGTAAGGGGTCATTGTTCAATACTTGAGAATATGTTGATTACTCAACTTGGGTCATTGACATACATGACCTTTAAGTTCGCTAATGCTATCATCTCATTAACAAAATAGACTGAACAAATGGTCTTTCAAAATATAAAATAGCCCGTCACTTGAAAAATAGTTGTAATTTTTAGATATTAAAATGAACACAAAAATATATGAAAGTTCTTTCAAGTATAATCTTTTAAACAAATTTGCATGAAAATACATTGATGTAATTTTCTTTTAACCTATACACCACATTAATAAAATGGGGGAGTACAATAGAACCCTCAATGGAATAAAGTTTTCTCTAATAGAGCTATGATTACTCTTGCAATTAAACTTTCAGTAAAAACTTCATGTCAGCTTCTCATTTAAATAACCATATAGTTTTAACTCTTTAGGCTTTGCTAAGATTTTATTTGGAATGACTTTGTTATTCTTTTCTAAAAACAACTTCTTAGTTTTTTTTTTTTTCGCAAAAAAAAAAAATGCTTTAAAATGTAATAAGAAAGTTGTCAGAAACGAATCCTAAGAGCGATCATGAGAACAAGCATTGATGATATTATCTTGAAAATACTTGGCTCTATTAAGTAAATTGGAATCGAGAAATTATTACGTGTGGAGTCCAAACTTAGAGTTGTGTATGGACTCTGCTTATTTACTAAGTATTTGACAATTTGTTGAGTATTTTTGCTAAGTATTTACTGAGTATTTTTTGCGTATTTGTTGAGTATTAAATACGTAATAAATACTCAGTAAATACGCTGTAAATATACAGTGAATACTCAACAAATACGTAATAAATACTCAACAAATACGCAGTAATATAAAAAATTATATATTGATCACGTGTGAGCATTTCATTGAAGTCCGAGGAATCAAACTGAAAAAATGGACCAAGCATTGTGAATGGCATCAAAATATCCAATGCAATTAGTCTAACAGTTTTTTTTTTAAAATATGTTATTTATTTTAAGAACATCACACATAATGAATAGACGAATTATCAGAAAAAAAAGGAAAATTGCGTAACATATCAAAACATTTTGTGTCAATAAGTGCTATGTCGAGCTTGCAATAAATCGGGTTGTCCAAAGACCTGAATCAGGAACTTTTAGAAGGACCATATTGAAAAACACAATTTTTTAGATTATCTAGTTTGGTGTGAAGTAATTAATTCCTGCCCGTTTTATAACTTAGTTCTTTAATGCAGTTAAAATCATCCAATAAAATTCAGACTAAGGCTTCATTTGGGACGACTTTTTTATTGCTTTTTAAAACAGTTTTTTAATTTAAATTTTTTATTTTTGAATAAAAAGCTGCTTTAAGTCCCAAACGAAGTCTAAGATGAATTTAATCGATAAAAGTTTTGTTTGGAACAACTCTTTTATTGCTTTCTAAAGTTGCTTTCTAGTAAAAAAAATTACATTTCAAGAAATCTTTGTACTCAAAATTTATTTTAAAAAACACTAGAAAAACTATCGTAGATGCAGCCACGTTAGCGATACCAAGCTGCAGTATCGAGCGAACAAGTGACGTGACAAATTCTAGTTGGTCTCCGGACCGCGTTTGACATCCGCACAGAATAACTTTTGCTTCTAGGCTTCCCAAAGAGTCGTCCTATATACAAAAATTGTTGATGAATAAGAGAAGAGGTGAAATTAAGCTTAGTAGGATTCCATTTGAGCTAGATCCACTTACCAATGGCAAGGTTAAAATTAATTATTGCAGCTATCATAAGCACTGAAGTAGAATTGGGTTACTCATGAGAATATCATTAATTTGTGACTCTGAAGAGAGCTTTCTCTCAAAGAAATACCATGTTTCACAATAAGCTTTCTAGACTCAACAATTCAACCTTCAATCTTTGTGTTTATTGTGATTTTGAGGAAACCTCTGGCTAAACCTACCAAGAATATTATTGAGAGAAAGGATTTGGGTTTAATTAGGTCTCATGTTCAAGTCCCTGGTAAGAGATGAGAGGATTTTGGCAAAGAACCCATAGAAGATAGAGTCAGTCGCATTAATAGTAGAATTATCAGACAAGCTTTAGAAGTGGTGAAATTATCCACGATCAAAGGAGTGTACCCAATTTACTTGTGACCACACCATCACCAGTGCACCGGATCCCATCAGAACTTTACAGTTAAGCATATTTGGGCGAGAATAGTAATAGGATAAGTGTACCCAATTTACTTGGCACTGTGGAGATTCCTTGTGGAGTCCAGCAACACAACAGACATTTAGGAAATTTCACCCATATAAAAATATGAAAAACCCAACATAAAAATTTCCATTCTCTTAATTGAAGTAAGCAGAGAATCATAAAAGAGCTTCTCACTCAGTGCACAGCCAACAAGTGAAAGTTCCTGCACTTTAACATCCTCAACAGTATAAGAAATCTCATCTTCAAGATTTTCTTAGAAAAGAGAGTTGGTAATCATGGGATAGCGGATAGCGCAACTTATTTTAGTATGTTAGTCTGAAAGTTTTGACCACCAATCAAGAGGTCTTGGATTCTAGTCTTACATATATGTTGTGTATGTAAATGTATTAATTGGCTTAAATTAAAAAAAAAAAAAAATCACTGCATATAGAATTTTGCGAGGACAAGAGCGATTTCTAGTTTAGTTGAGAGGGAAGTGTCCCTTGCTTTCTAGCTCCAAGTAAGTGATAACTGGTGGACAAAGGCGGAGAAGCGAAGCCCGATTTCCTGAGTGAAGTCGTCCTCTAAAGTGGGAAAAATTATTACGTGCGGTATCCATACGCATCTAGAGGACAATCCAGACACGCCACATCATCCAATGCACTGGATGACATGACGTGTCCGAATTAACCTCCGGACGCGTGCGAACACCGCACAGAATAATCTCTTTCCTAAAGTGGAGAAAGAGATGATAGACAAGATTTTTAACTATCATTATATCTAGGATCATCCATTGAAATTTAAAGGAAATATATCTCATTCATCCAGCATAAATAATAAATTTTACACTTACAATTTCACAAAGTTATCCCTCCCATTATCACCACATTACATTAGCAGAACAAAAAATATAAATAAGTATATATAAATCAAATATAAAGCTTTTAATAGATATAACCTTTTTGTTTGCATCATTCTCCTCATAAGTTAGCAACGAACAGTTAGAACTCCCAAAGAAACAAACCCTAAAAAAAAGCCCAGAGACAATAAGACATAAAAACATCAATCCAAAAGAAAAACAAATAAAAAGAAGCCAAGAAGCTCAGGTCCGACCGGCTTTAGCTTTGACTGCCACTCGACTTGTCCCTTTTCCTTTACCTACAAGACAGAACACCATATAATAATAATAATAATTTAACGAAGGCCATAGTATCCCTTCAGAAACGTAACGGATATCGGGCACACTACTAGCAGCCACGGGGAATAAAGCCGACACGGCCGCCGGCGCCGTCGAACACTACCCGGAAGCCCTGCTGCTGAATGTTTCCAATAATGGAAACGCCGCTATCCGTGCCGGCGAACGCAAAGCAGAAAGTCCCCCTTGTATCAACCGGAATCAGGTAGTTCTCCGCCGGCAGAGAGACGTCGGAGCCGCCGGCGAGGTGTAACACAACCGTCGGAACTTTTACTTCCGTCTTCCCTGCGAGGTCGTAGCAAGTATCAAACAGCGAAAATCCTCCCGGGGACAGTTTTAGGCCTGACTCTGTCGCTCCGGCCTTGAACGCATCACGCAGCGCAGCATAGGCTGATCTCGCGAGCCGAGTCACCGAAGTGCCGGAATCGACGATCACCCCTCCCCTGCCAGTCGCCGGATCCAGCCGCAACTCCGACTCCGTCACTCCGGCGACCTTCGTCCCCCCCACACTCAATCCCGTCACCTCCACGTAGTAGAACGTGTCCATTTTCGGATTCCGCAGCATCGGTGTGAACACCGTCAACGGCAGCTTCGCCCTCGGTATGGCCGCGTCGCCGAAGACCACGGAAGAAGTCTGGGCGGTGGAGGCGGCGGAGGTCGAAGATGTACGGTCGACGAGGCAGTACGAGAACCGACGGTTGAATCTGCGGCCGGCTTGGGTCGGGAAGGACAGGCTGCCGCGGCCAAGGCCGAGAAGGCCGGCAGCGGCGACGAAAAGCCCTTCGTTATCATGGCCGCAGCCCAGCGCAATGCGGGCGACACGGACGCCGCTGCGGAATGTGAGGGTTTCGGTCGCGAACTCGCCGGTGGTGAGGGATCCGTCGCCATAGGAAACTTGGTAGAGACAGGAGAGACGATGAGTGTCGCATCCAGCAACGTCAAGGCGGTGGCAGAGATCAGCACCGCAGGGGACGACGGCGAAGGAGCTGGAGAGGTGGGGGTCAAAGATCGGGTCGGATTGAGTGTAACATCGCCGGCATGGAGCGCATTGTAGCCAAACCACGTCGCTACCAGTGTCGAGGACCATGTAGGCGTACCGAGCCGGAGTTCCGATCCCGATCCGCGTGAAATACTCACCGCTGCCTTGAGCAAGCCCAGAGACCACCGCGCTGCTAAAGCTTCTCCGTCCCCGGCGCGAATGATTTCCAGAGACTGGCGCCGGTCCGATGGGAGCAGCCGATGCTAGGGTTTCCTCGATCTTTGACACCCGAGCAGCATCGCGGTCAAGGCGGAGTTGGAAAGCTTGCTCCGGCGTGTGATTACCGGAAAGGAGTGAGTCGCGGTGGGCTAGATCGATGCGGAGAGAAGTTTTGGTTTCAGCGTTGGCGGCCTCCTCCCTTGTTAGGGTTTCCACATTGGAGGTCCAGGAAAGGAGATCGTCGTGAGGGCGGAGAGCTGGGCGAATCTGAAGCGGCGTTACAACTAAGGATTGGTACTCCATGCCGGCGACCAGAATGGTGGGGAGGAAGAGAATGAATAGAGCTATGTTTGGCGGTTGTGCGGCTGCCGCCATGGTGGACGGTGACTACTCGTCGGAGATCGGGCTTGGGCTAGAGAGTGAGTAAGAGCAAGTGCAGTGTTAGCGGCGTGGGGGCGCATGTATAAAAATAGCCGAGGCTGAGGGCTTCTCGGTAATTAATGTGGGCGGTTTAGGAAAAAGAAAACATGGGTGGTAGTTCGGTGGTGGAATAAATATTTTGAGATCGAAATGGGTAAGCCACCGTCATCTTCATCTCTTGGAAATTCGATGAAAAAGCTCCGCTATTTTATTAAAAATTGTTTTCTTACGAAATTATCAAAATTAAAAAATAATAAATTTGCATTATGATTATTAAATTGTTAAAATTTAAATAAAAGGTTAGTACATAAATCCAAACCTATGCAAAAGAGATATTTAGATGACTGGCCTGAGACATTATTGTGTGGAGACGCCTGACAGTCTGGAGACCAATCAGAATGTGTCATGTCATCTATTACACAACATTACATGTTGCGTCCTAAAATATTTATTGTGATAGATAAATATAAAATTTAATGTATTACTTTCGAATGAAGATTCAGCACACAAGAAAATAAAAGAGAGGGTATAACGTTTATAAAAGACACCAGAGTTTTTACATGAAAAACCCACGGAGTCTGGACTAGTTTGAATAAATCCACAATTATTTGCATTCGATTACAAATGAGGCCCTTCCTTGGGGTAAAGGTCTTGAATTGATGTAGCAAATGTACATTATATTACATGATGAGAATTGGAAGAACTAGTATTGAAATATTCGTTAAGTCTACAGAATCATAATTAGAGGGTGACGGAGGTCGGAAAGACCGTAGTTTGATGACGATGGTCGGAAGGACCGTTGTCTGGCGAGGAAGGATGAAAAGATCGTAGTCGACAGGAGATAGTGGTTAGAAAGACCTTTTCTCTAGTGACGGAGGTTAGAAAGACCGTAGCTGGCAAAAGACAGCGGGTTAGAAAGATTATTGTCTAGCAATGGAGGTTGGAAGGACTATAGTATGCCACATAGATCGGAAGGACCGTAGTCGGTAGGAGACTGTGGTCAGAAAGGCTATTGTTTGGCAAGGAAGGTCGGAAAGATCGTAGTCAACAGGAGAGAGTGGTCAAAAAGATTTTTGTCTAGTGAGAGAGGTCGAAAGGATCATAGTAGGCAACGGAGGTTGGAAGGACCGTAGTCGGTAGGAGACAAGAGTCTGAAAGACTATTATTTGGTGATGAAGGTCGGAAGGACCATAGTCGGTAGGATATAGGGGTCAAAAGAATCGTTGTTTGGCGAGGGAGATCGAAAAGATTGTAGTCGGCGGCAGACAGTGGTCAAAAACACAATTATCTGGTGATGGAGGTCGGAAGGACCGTAGTCGATAGGAGACATGGGTCAGAAGGACAGTTACCTAGCAATGGATGTAGAAAGGCCTATAATAGGCCATGGAGGTTGAAATGACCATAGTTGGTAGGAGACAGTGGTCAGAAGGACCGTTATCTAACGATGGAGGTCGAAATGATTGTAGTAGGCAACAAAGGTAAGAAGGACAAAAGTCGGCATGAGATAGGGGTTCAAAAGACCGTAGTTGTAAGGAGGTGGTCCGATGGAAGTCCGAGACTTTATTCAGTGTTCTAGTGGAACTCCGAGTTTCGTCGGTGGTCCGACAAAATTTCGGGTCTCAGTTGGTGGTCTGATGGTGGTTTGGTAGAACTCTTACATCCGGTAGTAGTCCCGCGGAAGTCTTATGTCTAGCAGTGGTTCAGCTAAAGTCTGACGTCTGGCGGTGGTCCGGTGAACTCCGGTGTCGGGCGGTGGTTCGGCGGAAGTCTGGCCTCAGGCGGTGGTCCTGACGAAAGTTTGGCGTGGGGCGATGGTCCAGCAGAACTTTGCCGTCATGTGGTAGATCAGTAGAAGTCAAAGTGGTGGTCAAGGAGGAGCGATGAGGCAAGAGAGATCGGAGCGATCTCCAATCTCTCTCTTGATTCTTTGTTGGGGGTCCCTTTTAATGAGAAAGGGGGCTCTATTCATAGATTTTCTAGAGTGAAATTACTCGTAAATAAGAGGAAGATCAATGGCAAATTGGGAGTTGTTTGAATGGACGGTCGATGTTGACTCCCTTGATTGTGGGCCGTCTACTGGTTATTTGAATGTCTTAGTGATATTGAATTTTTGTGATCTTGGGCTCGATGGATTTGCCTCGTCGAGCCTCTTGATTTGACTATAAGCGTGCCTCGTTTGGAAATTGTTTGATAATCCAAATTGTGGTTTGAACCTTCCAATAGTGTTTTGGGTCTTTGATTTGTATCCATTTAGGTTCGGATTGAGTCGAATTTAGTGTCGTTGGGTTCATATTTTTGAGACATTGAGTTCTACTATAAGTTTGTTGAAATCAGAGTTTGGATGGTCCTGATTTTAATTTTGGAAGTTTCTAGCTTGATTTTGCCTTGAGATTCATGCCCGATCAAAATAATTTTTTGATGATGTATCAATACCGAGCACCAATACTGATCAAAATAGTGACGTGGCACGTTCTAATTGGTCAAGAACGCCGTTCAGTATCTGCATAGAATAACTTTTCCTCCAACCCACTCAAGTTGGACACAAAAAACTCATACTTGGGCCTAGAATTTAAATCTATTTATTAAAGTAGACATATTTGGGTCTTCTTATCTAGAATATTTGGGTCTAGAATTTCAATCGATTGACCCGGTGGTTTTTTTCACCCAAAAGTAACATATTTAATATTAAAAAAAGTCTTTTAATAATCTTTCTATTTTTATTAATTAATATAAACTATATAGTTTAATAGTTACAAAAAATTTTCAATCAAAATGACTTATCAAATCTAGCTTGGGTCATTCATATTACATGTGGGTCAGATTCGGGTCCATCTTTTTGACCCATTTATTAATCAGAACAGGTTCAAGTTGTTTGCATTCAAATTAGATTAATTTCAAGTTGGGCCCTTACTTGACTCATTAGTCTGTTTTGACACCCCTATCTTCATAGGATGGTCGTACATTATTTATATATAATTACTACTAATCCGAATAACAAACCTTTTTAACAACCCATACGCCCGCACTAAACTTGCTAATGCCAAAGATGTGACAGGATACTTAGGTCAATAACACACAAGTACTAGCTGGTAACACCGTTTGTGGGGGCCTTACTAAGGAATTTAATTAGGTCTTGTTTGTTTGGGCGTTTTTTTATCTTTTTTATTTAAAAACGGCGAAATGATTTTTAGGGAACTTCATTTTTTACTGTTTTGAATTTTTTTAATATTTACTTTTCGATTAGAAAAATTATATTCCCTTAATCAATATTTCTAACACTATCTTTTACCAAAGAAGAGGAAGAACCAAACAAACCTTTAGACTTTAGATATGAGGAGGAATAAAAACGTAATAACATAGATAAATCATTAATTAGCTTTAAATTTTTAGTTAGTTAAAAATTAAACAAAATTGTTTGAATAAACTAACTACAGAGAGCACCTTCCAAATTAGGCGACACGAAAGCCGGAGGACACACGTGGTGGGTCCCAACAATTTAAAAGCGAGACGAGTACGTCATGGACTTACACAATGCTTGAAATAATACTTTTTAAATAAAAATTATTTATTTTTCTTAAGAAAATACATTATAAAAAAAAATATAATGAAAATTAAATATAAGTTATTAAAATTATTTTATCTTTATTTATTTAAATATAAGATATTTAATCTTATAATATCTTAAATATAAATTATTTTTAAATTATTTTTCATATTAATATATATTAGTATATAATATAATATATAAGTTATATTAGATATTAAAAAAATGGAAAATATATAATTTTTCTTTTTATAAATTTGAAAAAGTAATAGGGAAAAGCTTGGAGATAATCTCATTACAAATTGAAATTCTCTTATTATTTAAAACTTTAGAGCAATTTTTATTCCCTTATTAGGATTTAATAATGCATACCTAATAAATGAATCCATCATTAATTTTTTATATTAAAAAAATTAAAACATTTAAAGCCCATTGTATTAAAATTTCTTTTTTTTTTTTTTTTACTTTTTTTTTTCTCTTTAAAAAAGTCGAAGTTCCGACTAGGGGGTAAACGAGTCGAGTTTAGGCCCTTATCGAGCTAGGCTCGTTAGTTGGAAAGCGAGCACAAACTCGAGCTTATCTCAGTGTAAACGAGCTCGAGCCGGCTCGCAAGCCATGGGCCAAAATTTTAAAATTTAGGTGAAAATTTTAAAACTTATGCGGAATTTTTAAAACTTAGTCAAAATTAAAAAAAAAAAAAATAAAATGTTTAACATTTAAGCAAATTTTTTGTGATTTTTATTAACTTTTTATATTTGAATTTAATAAATAAAATAAAATTATTTAAAAATAGTAATATTTATTCGAGCCGGCTCGAGAGCTCACCAGCCGATCCGTCTCAAGCTCGAACTCAAGCTTGTTAATTAAACGAGCTTGAACTCGAGCTCTAACTAGACTCATGAGCTCGATAAGTTCATATAGAATCCAGCTCGAGCCGGGTTTGCTCTCCCCTAGCCCCAAAAATACCATTTATTTACACAACAGAGGGTATAAATGCAAAAAAAAAAAGAGGTCAGAACGACATTTTTTGTAAGCACGGAGCCGCGAAGGGGTTTCGTGAAAAGACGGGCTTTGCCTGCTGCGCTTCCCATTTTTTTTAATAAGGGGAATAAATTATAAATGAATTAAAAATTAGATGGATAAATAAAGACGTTGGAGGTCTGATAGTTCGATCACGAGGATACTATTCAATAGGTATTGAGAAAATAATAGATAAAAAAAATGTTTATTATTTATAGAGAAATTATTACATAATTCATAAAATTATCATTATTTATAGAGAAATTAGTATGATTGAAAAATCTCATTCCTCCTATTTTCACTCATGGGAGGTATATGGAACAAGTCAACTTTTCAGTTGATTGCTCTAAAAAAACGTAAATAATTTTATTATACTATTGATACGTCATCTCAAAATTATCTTGATTGGGCACGAATCTCGAGGTAAAATCAATTCGGAAACTTCAAAAATTAATTTCGAGAGCATATGAACTCCGATTTCAGCGAGCTTACAGTCAAACTGAGCGTCTCAAAAATACGAACCCAACGACACCAAGATCAACCCAATCCGAGCCCAAATGAGTCCGAATCAAGGGCTCAAAGCGTTGTTGGAAGGATCAAATCACAATTTGAGTTACCAAACGGTCTCCGATTTTGACGAGCTTATACTCGAATCGAACGGATAGACGAGACGAATCCAACGAGCCTAAGATTGCCAAATTCCGACATGATTAAGACCTTCAAATGGCCAACGAACGGTGCATAATCAAAGGATTCAATATCGACCGTCCATTCAAACCACTCCCTGTTCGCCCTTGATCTCACGCCTATTTACGGGTCATGCCACTCCAGAAAAACTATAAATAGAGCCCTCATTCTACACCAAGGGGGGGAGTGAAGAGAGAGAAGAAGAAGAGTGTTGACCTCGATTTTGCCCAGAATTGGGCTTGGAGAGTTGACTTGGTCAAATTGACCGAGTCAGACCCCAAAACCCTCTCCAATAGGTTCAATGGGATAACCTGAGTCTGTTGAGCCCAGACCTAGACTTTGAGTCAACCTGGTTGACCAAGTCAACCAGGGTTGACCTAAATCGACCCAAACACCTCCTATTGAGCAAAAATTAATTTCAGAGCTCTTCGGGCTCATTTCTCTCCTCCAATAGACTCAGTAGGTTAGACCCAACCTATTGGACCTAACCTTAGGCCTTGAGTCAACCCAGTTGACCAAGTCAACCAGGGTTGACCATATAGCCCATTTAGAGCCCAAATCCATTCAAAATCAAATCCGATTAATATCATGGCTTGACCCTCACCCTCCCTTGACTCCCTTGCTTGGTTTGACCCAGTCAAACTCTGACTTGGTCAAATCAGGCCCTTAATAGGTTAAATAACCTATTTAAGAGGATTTAAGAGACATTTAATGCATAAAAAGGCTCTAATTCAATTCCCTTGGATTCAAAATCAAAACCACGGCCTCCTAAGCCTAATTTCCCTCCTAAATTCATCTAGATTAGAGCCTAACCGTCCCTTGGTGGTTTAGGAGTTTAAATAGGTAAAAAATTAGGTTTTGAAGGATGACTTTTGCTCTTGCTTTCTCTAGAGACTTCCCCAGGCCCTGAGATTTGGTGAGAGCGCTCCCACACCCTTTCTCCACCTTCCCCCATCGAATCCCGACGGACAAAGCTCGCCGGCGGCGAGATCCCGGCGAACCCGTGACCAATTTGCTTCCAGGAATTCTTCCGGACAATCGAGACGATTTTGGGGCTCGAGTTCAAGAGAAGAATTGTTCTAGGCGATTCCACGAGTCCAACAAGCCCAAAATCATCCAAATCCACCGAGCGGATCGAGGTATATTTCAAACCCTAGTTAGAACACTTAGGGTTAATTAGCGTCGTCATTAGGGAATATAAATTCAAATAAAAGATCCCCCATTGATGCTCTTCATACATACTACCTGTGTCTAAAATTTCATAAGATTTCGTCCAGTGGTTTGAGAGAACGAAGCGAAAATAGAATTAGGGTTTCGGTCCGGCGAGAGCAGACCCTAGGGTCGTCCGGGACCGTTGATCCCGCCGATCAACGGTCCAGATCGCGCGGTTTCGCGCGGTCAAGCGTGACCGCTGGCCTTCAGCCGCGGTTCCGTGGATCGGGCGGCCACGTGGCGTGATCCTGGCCCTTGATTCGAACCGCGGGGGATCGGACGGCCCGCCGCCGCGCTGACGTGGATAAGTAACCGCCGCCCGCGGTTATTGATTGCGGCATGATTGCCGCAATCATTGATTGGCAGCGCAATCATCGCGCCGCCTCCAATCATTGGCCGCGGTCCCGGGATCCAATCCCGGGCCGCCACGTGTCATCCGCTCAGCCGCCGCCGCCTTTTTCCTTTAAAATAATTATTTTAATTAGTTTTTTAACCTATTTTAACTTCCAAAATTCGTAAAAAATTCATTTTTCGTCCGTTTTTGACGTATAATACCTCGTTTTGATCGTATTTTTATTCTCCATCTATTAAAAATTTTTTTTTTATTAAAATGAACTATAGATTTTTAATTATTTTAAAAACAGTAAAAAATACTTATTTCTTATTATTATTTAAATTAGTATTTTACTATTCTTATTATATTATTATTCAATTATAATTATATATCATAATTACTGTTATTTTAAGTTATTATTTTATTATTTTGTAGTTATCTATTATTATTATTAAAATTATTACTATTATTATTATTATTTTAAGTATTTGCTATTTTAAACATTTTAATATTATTTTATTACTTTAAAGGTTCCAAAATTGATAACTTTCCCATTTCAATTCGGATTTTTGCGCACAATGTCTTGTTTTGAGCGTATTTTGATTCTACACATTCTGGAACAAGTGTTACTTGAAGTTTTTGGGTCTGTGTGCAATTGTTTTCAAAACAGAAAGCTGTATTATTTTCAAATATTATTTTTATTATACTTAGACTTCGAAATTACATAACTTTGTCATTTTAAGTCCGCTGTTGACACACAGCACCTTGTTTTGGATGTACTGTGAATTCTGCATATTGTAAAACTATTTCCAGATAAAAATTTTGTCTGAATTTTCTGTTATTTCAAAAACAGTGAAACTACACTATTTTAAAACATCATTTTATTATGTTTTAACTTCGAAAATTCATATCTTCGCTATTTTAAGTCGGATTTTGACGTGTAACCCCTCGTTCTTTTCAGAAAAGCGAGTTTTGTGTTTTGAAGCTATTTCCAGCCCCTGATTTTGGCTGTTTTGACAGATTTCTATTTTTGGGGCGTTATTTGATTATTTAATTATTATTTACTCAATTAGTATAATAATTACTTTCAGGATACAAATTATTTTTAAATCGTTTTGATACCGTGTGAGTGTAGCCAGTGGGTCTCCCTTATATGTATTTATCATGAATTGATCTATTTTTTAATTATGCTATTTTCTAAATGTTTATATATTTGTAAGTATTTTAAAATGTTTTAAAATTACTTATGTATTAAATCCTAATTTTGGGAGATCTGCTATTCGATGAAGTTTTAAACATGGGTTCTATGAATGAAGAGAAATCATGGGGGAGTGGGTTAGTGAATGGTTGAGTCCCAATCATTCACTAATCCGTTCTTTAGGTGTCTGTCTTTTTATTTTCGTAGATTGCATGTGTAGGTCGCACCACGAGCACTTAGTTTAGGCTCTCCTAGATCTAAGGACATGGTGTGTCTATTTATTTACTGTGCTCCCATGCATTTATTATCCCGAGGGTTAGTGTAAACATCACTTTAAACTCCTACGACGTAGTGACACCCTAAGGACAAAAATTAAGGACCTGTCTAGCGAACTTAGAAGTTTTCTAGGAGTTAGGATAGATCCCAGAACGACATGAAAACTTCAACATTTAAACTTAGTGACATCATAAACCTCCCTGAATTTTCTAGGATTTTTTAGGGCTTGTTAGACCCCTTAGTTAACTAACCCTAATTAACCTGCTAATTAAGGCCCCGAGACCTTCCGAAAAATACAATAAATACACCATAGGTCAGAAAATTACCCATAATACCTCAAACTGACCAGAATATGACCCTTGACCTTAGATAAATAGGGCTCCCTAGTTTGACTTTAGGTTGACCCACAATTTGACCCTAGGTGGAAATTACCCTTTTGCCCCTAATAAATTATTAAAAAATTATTAAAAATCCCAAATTTTCTCCAAATATTTGGGATCACTTTCTCAGGTCATTCCTGACTTTTGGGAGTGATTCCAATCAGTTTGGAGCTCATTTGGATCAAAATAGTAAAAAAGGGCCCTTTCCTAGTTAATTTAGAAAATTCTCTTAAATATCCTATCTTTAGAAATTCATAACTAATTGTAGAAAATTCCAAATTAGGCAAACTCACTTGCATTAGACTCCAATTAGGGCCTAGTATTTTTATAAAATCTTAGGTTTCCAGAAATAGGCTTAGATTAGAAAGTCAACTTTTTGGTCAACCCCAGCCTACAGTTTAGGGCCCGAAACTTAGAAAATTCATAACTTTGCCTAGAAAACTCCGATTTCAGCCTACTACCTGTCTAACTACTCGTATTATGGTCTAGTATTTTTCTAAGGTGATAGGAGATCCAGACTTAGTCTTTTTACCATAGTGACCTTTTGGACCCTTAGTCTAGTTCCTAGGAGGACCCAGGACTTTCCAAAATTGGCTAATATAACTTTAACTTCAAATATCATCACCCTAAGTTCTTAAAACTGATCAACAAATAAAAATAATCAAAAATGGATCTAATTCACTAATATTTGAATTTCAATTAAAACATCCTTTTTAGACCCCCAACATACCTGAACTCTACATAATTTTAACTAACTATCCCACTTAGGATCTATCCAAACCACACTAGCCTTACACACACATAGAATGGTTTGCTAGGACACCACTTCTAGATATAGGTTAGGCCGCTGGGTTTTATTTTTGCTGTGTGCCGGAGCTTTTCGTAGTTTTCACTGTATGCTGTTTGAAAATTGAATTGCTGTGTTTGCTTACTTTTCTTGCACTCTGTGATGTGATGGGCGCTAGATTTACCCCTAGGTTAGGAACGTCATATATATATATACTGTTCTTCTATGCAGGTGGCCATGCTCAAGCTAAGAAAAGGGGGGCACCGTTATGATTTCTAATATTGTCTTATGCAGGTGCTTGCTCAGCCCCCCTGATATAATGAGGGCTAAAATTATTAAATAATTATAATTGCTACAGATGGAGCTGCTTAGCCCTCAGAGCATGGCTTGGCACAGGGTCAATGGTGTTAGCATTTTCATTTTCATATAAACTGCTTGGGATGATTATTAGGATAACCTTGCAGGTGATTTAGAATTTACTGCTTTTTCAATAAATGTAAATTTGTATGTAATAATTGTTAAGAGTTGTGAAAACAACCTTTGAGTTGGGATATTCTTATCCAGCTTGAATTCTAAAAGAGGAAGGCATCCCTAAGGGGAGAGTCTTCTTCCATTTGGAAGATCGAGCTGGATGGCTTTAGATATCCAAAGAGAAAAAGCAATACCTCCATATTGGGAGAATTGTTTCTTCGTTTGGATATTCAAGCCACGACGGATCCAAGGAGTCCAAGGAGGAGTGATCCAAGGAGTCCAAGGAGAGGATACCCAGGAGATTGAAGATGTTGAAGATTGAAGACCCAATATCCCACTCAAAGTTGTTGGCGTCTGTCATAGGCTTAGAAATCCGGGTTGTTGGCAGTGGTGCCCGGCCACTTTACTTTTCTGCATACCCTGGGTTGTAATTAAAGGGCAGTTGGCCTATGGACATTTACTTGATTAGTTGGATTTATATTGATGTGTTTACCTGATTGTGCAGTAGAATTACCTGCTTTTTCTAGGTTTCTTTCTTGCATGCCGCTCTTGTTTTTGCCTGGATCGTATTAGGCTCTTTAAGGACTGAAAAATCTTTTATACTCATAACCAAAATTTAATATTTAAGTTTTAAATAACATAGAAACTTAACGAACCTAGGGAACTGCCGGAACCGTCCGGGGTCGCATGCATATTACTGCATCTTCTCTCTCCTTCTAATAAGACATCTCCCTGCCTGCGGGTAGAGTCCGGATAATCTGGCCTATGAGGATGAAGTGCCGGACCTAGGGAGACTCAGTCTTTTCTAAAAATTATTTTTATATTAAGCCTGTTTTTAAAATCTAAAGCATTCATGAGCTGACATTTCAACTAGCATGCATTGCATTAGAAATCAATTTAATTAAAATTTAATTACATTAGTTAGGGGCATTCACCCAACATAAGTTCAGGACCACTTAGGAAATTCTCTAGATGTCGGTCCTCTTTCCAATAAATTGTACCTCCCACCCATCTTTCATAATTGACCTGATAGCATGGTTTTGAAGCGATTAGGTGGTTAGCTGGCTCCCCCATCCAGGCCGGGATAAGTCCAGATTTTTGCATCGCATTAGCTAGGACACGGGTCTTAGTGTGTGTCGAACACTAAGTCCAACCTAGATTTAGGATTCAAAGCTACTACATTCGGTCTCGTAGTATGCCTTAAATAGTAGGTATGTCCCTTCCTTTCGGGGACTATAAATCCTATTTATCCGCGTCACAGGATGACGCCACCTCCATCCCTTCTCTCACGCATGTGATTGAGTGTTTGATTTTAATTTCTCCAGTTTCTTTTTAGTACCCTAGAGCCTCCGAATGCTAGTTTGAGCCACGCATGTTGATTCAGCCTCTTCGGACCTTTCTTCCCTTTGAGTAGGATTTCCTAGTCTATACCCTTGTGCCGATCCCACTTTAAGAGAGGATAATGTATGATCCTTAATCGAGAGTTTTCTCAGGCTCCGGCCTGGGATGTAATTAACCACGGGGGCTTGCGCCCGTGGGAAACTTGGTCCCCACAATCTACTAAACCCCATTCGAGCTCTTACATCGGGTGGGGGAAACCCGTGACTAGGTCGGGTATATTACTATCCATCGAGGTATGTTGGCGTCAGCCTCCATCCTCAATGGTTAGTCGTATGCACGATCCAATCTGCCCTTCCAATCGACCCGTTTGCGCGGTGTTCCTTTCGGAGGTCCACAAAGAGGAGAAAGGGGAAAAGGAGATTCCTCACCTCCTCGACCACCGCCGGAGCTCTTCCTGCCACCTAAAGACGCCGAAACTCTGCCGAATTTTCAGGAAACGCCGAGAATTTGCACAACTTCCACGTGATGCTGAAATTCTTCCCAATTTGCAACGGAGTTCCCTTCTGACGCTGAAACTCTGCCCAAGGGAAGCCGGAGTTCTCCTTTATCAACAACAGACGTCGGACTTCTACTCGACGTCGAACCTTCACTCTTCGCTAAGTTTCTACCCAACGCCGGACTTCTACCGATTATCGTACATCACTAGACGTCTACGCAAAGATGGATTTTTTTCCATTGCTGGACTTCTACCTGACGATGTCCTACTGATCTTCGTCGTCAGACTACAGTCCTTCCAACCTCTGTCGCCAGCCGACTACGTGTAATATCTCGTTTCCTTACTGTTCCTCTCTGATATGGATTTTCCTCCCAGAATCGGCCAGGACGAAGTTTGGATCGTCCAGGCCGATCAGTGCATTGAACAGCTGATTTCTGGTGTGTTTTCTGGAAGGATTTCTGCACAGATCGTCCAGGCCGATCGTGAGATCGTCCAGGACGATCGTACTGTAGAAATGATCGGCCAGACAACAGCCCTGAGTGAGGTCCAGGACGATCTGGTTTTGGTCGGATCGTCCCGGGACGATAGCTCGATCGGCCAGGCCGATATGAGTAAGTTATAAGGAAAATCAGCTCGTTTTGAGGAGAGAGAAAATCAAAAGTTAAAAATCAGATATTTTGTAGAGAGAGAAAGAGAAAGGAAGAAAAGAGAAAAGCTGGTTTTTGGAGACCGCGGAGCGCTTTTCGTCCGACGCTGCTGTTGGGAAAAGTGAAGATCTCGTGGTAAGGACTCCGAACCCTGTTTCTGTTTTCAGAGATGTTGTGTTTTGACCGAGTTGGGATCTGTTTTGTGTTTTCGTAGTCGACTTTTCGACATGGTTTTGATTTGACACAACTTCCACCGCACAACTTTTAGTATGTTATAGATATGATTATTGTACACGATTTGACTGTATTCTACGAAGATTTTACCGGTCGGAATTGATTCTACGTGATTTTAATCGAATAGAAAAATATCAGGACCTGATTTGATTTGGATTCTATAGATCGATAGTCTTGTATTGATGCTATAGATATTCTATTGTAATTTGGAAAGATTTGGAAACTGTGTCTTTTTGCAGGATTTTTGTGTAAATTTGACCGACTACCGTTATGCTGCCCGATTTTCGTACGATTCCTGAATTGTATGAGATTGATAGATTGAACTGATATGCATTGATTATGGATATGATTGCTTTAATATTGACTATTGAATTGCTTATTGATTGAATTGACTATTGATACTGATCGCAAGTGGAACCTGGTTGAACATTGGTGGAGATTGATATTGATACCTGTACAGGATGGTGGGCCGACGGGCTTTCCTTTAAACATTGATTATTGATTATTGAAGGGAGATATAAGGAGTTTATTGATATGCCGACGGGCGAAAAGAGTGACGACTCTTATTGATTGAACCAATGTATTATCTACAACAGCAATATGGATTCTACAACAGCAATATGACCAGTAGATTGTACTTGTTCAGTATATAGTATTGAATTGCATGTTTTCTGTATTGATTTACGGATCTATTGCTTTATCGACTTCTGCTTTATTGAGTTTGATTGGATTTACTAGATCGTACGATTGCATTGATTTCACTGATTGATTTCTGTGCATCGACATTGAGCATTGATATAGAAATGGATGGATATAGATATTGCATTGATAGCATGGACATCGCACTACTGCCTATAGATTTATTGTATTGCTGCCTATAGACTTATAGATTCACTGTTGCTACTGTTCTACACCGTATTGACTGATTTATAGATTCCTTGTCTCGTATCGCTTTTCTCATTTGATTTCATTGATTAGATCGTATTAATTTGACCGTATTGATTTGATTGACGGACGATGATTGATTGAATTGATTTATCAAATTGCCTGCCGCTGCATTGACTGGTTTTATTGACTATTGATTTCCGCTGCATAGACTCATTGACCATTGACTGATTTGGATTGAATAGATTGACATGCATATTGATAGCATTGCCGTGCTTTGATTTCAGTTATAGGTATTAGGAGACCTGCTGGGCTTTGTAAAGCTCATTATATGTGGTTGATATTTTCAGGTCAGGGCTCGGGAGCAGGAGATAGGATTTGATCCAGATCTACAGGTTTTAGTGCTTTTGTTAGATTGATGATTCTTTTGTACTCAGGACAGGATAGTTTCCCTTCTTGTATTGATAGTGTAGTTCCTGAGTATTGTATATGTTGTTTTGAGATATGAATCGACTTGTGTATTGAAGTTTTAAATGTTATAGATGTTTGATAGAATGCTTACTGAAGATTTATAGATAACTCTGGTAAATTGTTGCGGAATTGATCGACATTCTTTCCAAGTTTTGATTCTGGGGCGTGACACTACGGTCCTCCTGACTTACGTTGCCCGTCGACTACAGTCTTTCCGACATCCATCGCCCGTTGGCTACGGTTCTCCTAACCTACGTCGCCCGTCGACTGCAGTCCTTCTAACAAAACGAACATGTCAATAGTGATTCTTTGTATTTGCATCATGTAATGTACTCCATAAGATGTACATCAAGCTAAGACCTTCCACCAAGGAAGGGCCTCTCATTTGTAATCGACTGCAATACTAGTGGATTCGTTCAAACTGGGCTAGGCCCCGTGGTTTTTCCCCCTTTTACAGGGGTTTTCCACGTAAAAATCTTGGTGTCTCATAAATGCTAGACCCTCTCTTACTTATCTGATTGCGTGCCGGATTTTCGTACAATGCTAAGATGATGAACTTTATATTTCTCTACTGCCGCGAATACTCCTGGACGCAACAGTTTGGCGCCGTCTGTGGGAACGTGGTTCCCGACTGGGGGAAACTTTTGCTCTAATCCCAAAAGATCACACATAGCATCAATATCATAAGAAGCAGATGCGGACTGGGGGGCAACTTTGACTCAAACCATAGTCAAATAGATCCTCCAATACCTTCAACATCAAGTTGATATTTCAGGAATATCCGAGCAAATGTGAAGATACTTCAAATTAATTGCAAGCTTTATACAATCTCTTGTTGGACTTCTACTCATTGGGCAAGGTCTTAACCTCGACCTCAAAAAGACAATAACGGTCTAAAGATAGACTTTCTTCACTTTTGATTCGGGATATACGTGGCGTTCGCCCCCTCCCAATCAAAACAAAATCAATCCCAGAGGGATTCGATTCGACCTCTTCCATACAGGTTAACGTCGTCGAGCAAAGGCTCCGACATACAACCTCGGAAAGGTCTCACTTCCTTGGTGGATTCTCCATACCTCTTCCACACAGGTTAACGTCGTCGAGCAAAGGCACCGACAAACAACCTCGGAAAGGTCTCACATCCTTGATGGATTCTCCCGACCTCTTCCACACAAGTTAACGTCGTCGAGAAAAGACTTTGACATACAACCTCAAAAAGGTCTCACATCCTTGGTGGATTCTCCCGACCTCTTCCACACAGGTTAACGTCGTCGAGCAAAGGCTCTGACATACAACCTCGGAAAGGTCTCACATCCTTGGTGGATTCTCTTGACCTCTTCCACACAGGTTAACGTCGTCGAGCAAAGGCTCCGACATACAACCTCAGAAAGGTCTTACATCCTTGGTGGATTCTCCCGACCTCTTCCACACAGGTTAACGTCGTCGAGCAAAGGCTCCGACATACAACTTCGAAAAGGTCCTACATCCTTGGTGGATTCTCCCGACCTCTTTCACACAGGTTAACGTCGTCGAGCAGGGCTTTGACGTACAACCTCGGAAAGGTCTCACATCCTTGGTGGATTCTCCTGACCTCTTCCACACAGGTTAACGTCGTCAAGCAGGGCTCCGGCATACAACCTTGGAAAGGTCTCACATCCTTGGTGGATTCTCTCGACCTTTTCCACACAGGTTAATGTCATCGAACAAATGTTCTAACATACAACCTCGGATAGGTCTTACATCCTTAGTTTAAGTCACCAGAATGCCGTTAAGGGACTTCCATTTAACTTCTCCATAAAGTTAAATTTCTACCTAATGTTGAATTTCCTCCTCTCGTTGAACTTTTGCCTTGCAGGACTTTCAACAAACTTTTATCGATCTTCTACCCGACGTCGGACTTCTGCTCGTCAGCGGACTTCTACTCGTCGTCAGACTCCTGCTCGTCGATGAATTCTCATCGGTTTTCTACCCGATGTTGAACTTCTACCCGACGTCAGACTTCTGCTCATCAGCAGACTCCTACTCGTCGTCAGACTCCTGCTCGTCGACGAATTCTCGTCGGTCTTCTACCCGACGTTGAACTTCTACCCGACGTCAGACTTCTGCTCGTCAGCGACTCCTACTCGTCATCGGTCTTTTACCCGACGAAGGACTTCTCCTTGTCGTCGGGCTTCTGCTCGTCAACGGACTACTACTCGCCAGCAAACTTCCGCTCAAATGGCATTTAAATCCCGTAACTCCTGCACACGAAGAGGGCGCTAATTCAAGCAGGGAAAGTTTCCCGCTCGCAAATAGCGGAGGCCTCAGCCGTCAGAGAGCCGTGGGGGAGGAGAAGAGATCCCGTAACTCCTGCGCACGAAGAGGGCGCTAATTCGAGCAGGGAAAGTTTCCCGCTCGCAAATAGCGGAGGCCTCAGCCGCCAGAGAGCCGTGGGGGAGGAGAAGAAAATCCCGTAACTTCTGCGCACGAAGAGGGCGCTAATTCGAGTAGGGGAAGTTTCCCGCTCGCAAATAGCGGAGGCCTCAGCCGCCAGAGAGCCAGAGGGAGAAAAAAAGAGGAGTTGCAAGTTTCCTAAGGGCCTAGGAGGCCTATTTATAGGTTTTGGAGAAGACAGGAGGGGACTCTCATTTGTAATCGATTGCAATACTAGTGGATTCGTTCAAACTGGGCTAGGCCCCGTGGTTTTTCCCCCTTTTACAGGGGTTTTCCACGTAAAAATCTTGGTGTCTCATAAATGCTAGACCCTCTCTTACTTATCTGATTGCGTGCCGGATTTTCGTACTATGCTAAGATGATGAACTTTATATTTCTCTACCGCCGCAAATACTCCTGGACGCAACAACTATGTATTATAACATGAGAAAGTTCTAATATCACAATAAAAATGTTATTTTTTTGTCAAATAATTTTAAATAAAGTAACTTTAATAATTTTAATAATATACATTTACGTTCATCTAGGCAGTGTGAATCAAGTGAAGACTGAACTAAATTGATGGAACCACGAGTCGAGACGATTGAATCATCTTAAATCGGATTAAACTCAAGTCTTCTTTACTGGGTTTTTTGTGGGACAGTAAGGCCAATTTAGGCAGGCTCACACACACAACGCATACATAAAACTTGAATTCAAGACTTCTTAGTTGATAGCCTAAGCTCCCAAAAACAGAATAAGGTGAGCTGTGTCTTTATTAGATTTTTTTAAAATCATCATAGAAATCATTTATAATAAAGTCACTCGAATATATTATCAACCAATCAATCAAATGAGATAAGTCAACCTTGAAAGGCCTCATTAGAAGCAATATTTCACTCACAATACTCATTAGATGTACTCGACGAAGAATTAGGGGAACTTGGTTCTTTGAAGTCAATAAGTGTACTTGATCGATTACTGATTAGTAGTGATCAACTTATATTACTCACCTAACATATTACACAAAGTTTTATTTGGGACAACTTTTGTAATGCTTTATGAAACATCTTTTTAGTACAAATATTTGTACTAAAAAAATACTTTGAAAAACATTAAAAAAGTTGTCACGAAAAACCTAAAAGGGCAGCACATCTCATTATTTAAATAAGCTCTTCTTTTAGGGCATCTCCAAAGGAGAACTTCACTTTTCACGGCAAAATACAGCAAAATTCCAAAATGCCATAGTGCTGCTTCAATCTAACGCCATTTTATGTGCTTCTGCAAAGGTAACGATCATTCTCCCTTTCGCGCGTTTTTCCGATTGAGTCACACTGTTCACCCGCAAGTAAATGACGGAAGATTTGTTGTTCTGCTGGAGCGACTGAACTACGCCATACGCTTGTTTTGTGTTTGATTGAAGATGCTCTAAGGTTTATAAAATGATAACTATTGGTAAATCATTTTTAAAGATAGTTATGAAAGTTTATCTCATTTTTAAAAAAACCATTAATCTCTGAATCATTACAAAGATCCTACTTTTTTAAGAACTCGTCTTCGGCATTTAGTCGGGTTCATAAAACTCAAATATTTTTTTAAAAGGAGAGGTTATATATGTAAACCTTTATAGTTTTAGGGTTTAGTCCACAATTTTGAGTAAGATAGTGACTAAAGTGCAAGAGTGCAGTGGTCACAACTCACAAGGGGTGTCGGGAATGCGGTGGGCATAACACATCTGATACGGACGTACGAGACGGCGGCATCTGATGCCGTTGAGGCCACGTGGCAAGCAATTAGAACGGATCGCGACTAACGGATCTACATTTAATCTAATCGGTTTAGATCCGAATCCGGATCCGGATCCGAATCGACCCGTAATTGATTAAAATCACGTGCGCCGTTTTCTGCCTTTAGCGTCGCGAGCACCGCAGGAAACAACGCGGTGCACGGAATGGGTGCACGTGTGTGGGCCCCATTCATTTTTTTCGGTTGATAATTGCCGTCGATCTGGACCCGCATTCGGTGGAGCAATGGATCTGAATTCTGAACTGATGATTAAGTAACCAAATTATGGAATTATATTTGTTGCGTGTTGAATCCTAAATGAACGAATATTAGGATACAGTAACCAATTTATGAAATTAGAATTTTAAAAAATTCTATTTGATTTTTTGTTTTTTGGTTTGCTTTTGATATATCATTAAAAAATTATCTTGACCGGGCACGAATCTCAAGAGAAAATCAAGTTGAAAATTTTAAAAAATTAAATCGGAGATCATATGAATTAAGATTTCAACAAACTTGTAGTCGAACTGAACGTCTCGGAAATACAAAACACAACGACACCAAATTCAACTCAATCTGAGCCCAAATGAGTCAAAATTAAAGACCCGAAGCATATTTGGAAGGATCAAACCATAATTTGGACTACCAAACCGTTTCCAAACATGAAATGCTTATAGTGGAATCGAGCGGCTCGACGAGAAGAATCCAATGAGCCCAAGATTGTCAAATTTTGAAATCACTAAGACATTCAAATGCCCAATAAACGATCCACAATCAAGGGATTCAACATCGACAGTCCATTCAAACCACTCCCAATTTATCCTTGATTTTCCTCATATTTACTAGTTATGCCACTTTCAAAAAAATATGAATAGACCTTTCATTTCTCATGAGAGGGGGGCCAAGCAAAGAAGAGAACGAAGAAGATAAACTTGAGTTCTCTTGACACCAGACTCCTTCACGACCACCGCCAGACTTCCACCATGCAGTTGACCGACGACAGATCGAACTTCTGCCTGACTGCCGACTAACCCGGACTCCCGCCCGACCGTCAATTGAAGCCAAATTTTTGCCCGACCACCAAAACATTGCCAGATTTTCGATCTCTGTTTGTAAATGGATTTCAATCCGACAGTTGATTATTGTAATATGATCGTCTCAATTTCAGGGACGAGACAACCACTTGTAATCTAATCCATCACTAGTGAAATCATTTCAATGGGGCATGAACCTGTGTTTTTTCCATTTTTCAGGGTTTTCCACGTAAAAATTATGGTGTTTCGTTTTTCTTCTTTTTGTGTGTTGGATATCAATACAATGCTGAGACAAAAATTTCTAACTCTATCGTCACATACATTCTAGCCTGCAACAACTTTATAAATATAAAAATACAAAATATATAATGATAAAAAAGTTACCATTTATAATGTCTACTTTTCATATTTTAAATACTTTTTATTTATTTATCATACTTGATGCGGGCTAGAATATACGCGGCGGTAGAGTTAGAAAGTATTAGTTTTAGTGTTGCACGAATATTTAGCACACGAATAGAAAATAAAATAACACTAGTATTTTTACGTGGAAAACCCGAAAGAGGGAAAAAACTACGGGGCCACCCCCAGTTGAAGTAATTCCACTAGTGTTTGTTTGAAGTACAGAGGCTGATTCATCCCACAAGTTAGGACGATCAGATTACAAAGAGTTTTTTCTGAATTGAAATTCAGTTACAAAGTTATGCAAAATTATGGCGTCTCCCGAATATCCGGCAGAATTCCGGCGTATTCAGGCGGCGGAAAGAACTCCGACGGTGGTCGATGAGGAGCTGATTCTCCTTCCCCTTCTCTTCTTCTTCTTCTCATCTTCTTCTTCTCTTCTCTTTGCTTCCCTCTTGCTTGAGTCCCCTCTCATGATAAATGAGGGCTCTATTTATAGTTTTTCTGGAGTGGCATAGCTCGTAAATAGGCGTGAGATCAAAGGCAAATAAGGAGTGGTCGAATGGACGGCTGATATTGAATCCTTTGATCGTGCACCGTTTGTCCGACATTTGAAGGCCTTAATAATGTCAGAATTTGGTGATCTTGGGCTCTTTGGATTCGTCTCGTTGAGCCGCTCGATTCAACTATAAGCTCGTCAAAATCGTAGATAGTGGCGACTCAAATTGTGGTACGAACTTTCTAACAACGCTTCGGGTGCTCGATTTGGGCTCAAATTGAGTTGAATTTGGTGTCGTTGGGTTCATATTTCTGAGATGCTCAGTTTGATTGTAAGCTCGCTGAAATTGGAGTTCATGTACTCCCGGATTTAATTTTTGAAGTTTCCAACTTGATTTTTGCCTCTAGATTCGTGCCCGATCAAGATAATTTTTGCATGATGTATCAATACTCATCATGTCTTCAAAAAGTTAATCATTATTTTAAAAGAACCCTCATACAATTAATAGAAGTATTTATATGAGTACAATATTCAAATGTAACATAATAAAATTGCTTCTGTAAAACACTAAAACTTATACATTGATTGTATTAATTTCATCAAGTATCCATCGACGTGCATTCTAATGAGCATTGTTAGGATCTCAAGAATAAAGTTCAAATTTATTTGATTTTTTAATTTGAAAAATAACCTTTGTTAAATGCTCCATCATCATCATCTTTTCCTCAACTTCTACTCTAAGACTTCATTTGGGATAACTTCTTTACTGTTTTGCTTTTCAGACGGTAGCTATAGTTTTTTTTTGGCTATTACTTTTTCATTATTTTAAGGAAATTTTTATACCTGAAAGCTGCTTACTACAACAACTTTCAATAAAGTTATTTTCTCAACAACAACTTTACAACTACCTTTACAAAAAATTGTAACTTTGATGGAAAGCGGATGCAATATCAGCAAAACAAGAGAATGACACAAAAAAATTAGGAAGAAGAACACGTAAGAATTTTTTTTTTTAATTGAAAGAACTAAGAAGAAAAACACAATTTACAGTTGGATCTTCAATTGGAGAGGAAGATCCAGCTCTCTCAAATCCCTAGCCATGAATCTAAGAGAAACTAATTCAAGCATAATCTACAATCACCCATAATTAGCCTTAAATAGGCTCATCTAATTCTCTCCCAAATCAGCAACCTTTTCTTGAATAATTCTCTCTCAAATTTGAATTCAAATTAGATCTCTTTCTCTAATTAATTTCCTCTTAATTATAATTAAAACTTTCCTAAACAATCCTCATTGATTCCTCCTTTCAAATTCAACACCTCTTCGATCATAATCAACCGCTCTCCTTTCAAATTCAGCCAATCTCTTTTAAAATTCAGCACCCCTTCGATCATAATCATCTCCTCTCATTTTAAATTCAACACCCCTTCAATCATAATCAACCCCTCTCCCTTTAAATTCAGCCCATCTCCTTTCAAATTAAGCACCCATCGACAATGCCCAACCCCCTCACGCCTCTCCCCATACCTTTTATCGATCTACTCCCTAGAAATAGACTTTAAAGAAGGTCTTCTCTCTTCTTCCTCCAAGATCTCCACCCTTTGTTATTCCCTTCTCCTTATCAGATTAGAGTTTTCCCACTCCCTTGGTTGCCAAAGACTTCCCTGGCCTATGGTGATGCCGTTTTGGTTTAACCCTTGAGCGACTTCTTCATCATCTCCTATATGATGACAAATTTTCCATCGATCTTCTCGTGGAAGGCTGAAATTTGAGTTTGAAGATTTCAAATTTTAGATTTCAATTGTCTGACCTTTCCTTCAGATACTTATATCTTTTTTCCTACCATATGTACTTGGATTTAAGCTAAAAAACAGTAAAAAACAACAATTTGATGCAAATTTAACATTCAAACAACAAAAAATATAAAGGACGAAGAGAAAAATACAGCAGAAATCAACGGGTAAGATTTATATTTCAACCCAAGAAACTGCTCTGATATCACTTTGATAGAAAGTGGATGCAATTTCAGCAAAACTAGAGAACGACAAAAAATTTAGGAAGAATAACACAAAAAAGAAATTTCATTGAAAGAACTAAAAAGAAAAACACAAGATATTGTTGGATCTTCAATTAGAGAAAAAGATACGGCTTTCCCAAATCCGTAGCTATCAGTTAGAGCCAACTCAACCTAAGCAAAACTAATTCCAATAAAATCAAGCATAATTTGCAATCACCCCATAATTAGCCTTAAATAGGCTCCCATAATTTCCTCCCAAATCAACTCCATTTCCCTAAATAATTCTCTCTTAGATTTGAATTCAAATTAAATCTCTTTACCTAATTAGTTTTCTCTCAATTGTAATTAAAACTTTTATAAATAATTTTCCCTTGATTATTCCTTACATAATGAATGTTAAGTCCCCTAGGCTTTCTCTAAATAATTTTCTCTCAGATTTGAATTCAGATTAGATTTCATTCTTTAATTAATTCCCTCCCCATTTTAATTATAACTTTACTAAACAACTCCCCCTCTCTTCTTTCTCGCCGCCCACCATAGTAGGGCCCACCAACTCCCAAATGTACCCTCAGAAGATAACATAAATAATGTCTTATCTTTAAATATACTATACTCTAACCAATTATCCTTGTGATATCAACTTAGATTGAAGCTTCTATCATTGATCCCAAATTTATTACTTGAAAACTCATGACCTAAGTATAATTTTCAAATTTGATCTTGAATATGAGAAGAATTACACCCAAAAATTTGAGGCTTTTCATCTCCAAGTAGGGATGTAACAAATAACCTTTGGCCTGCGATTGAGCTTGATTAATTAAGCAAATTCAAGCTCGAGCTCATTTATGCGAGTTTGAGTGAGCTTACGAGTTGGATCATTTTTCTATAAAAGAAAGGTAACCAATTATAATTAAAACATTTATTGTAAAAAAAATAATATAAATAATTAAATAGTATGAATTAAGATGAGAAATAATAATAACTCACTTGATATATTAAAGTGATCTATACTTCTAAGCATTTTAAATAACTGTAAACTTAAATTCTTGAATATTAATATATTTAAAGTGCATTATATATTAACATTTATTAAATGAGCCTAATTGCGAGCCAACGAGTCAAGTCGGGAGTCGCTCAAGCTTGACTCATTATCTTATCAAGTTTAACTGAAAAGTCATTTTTTGAGTCGAGACCAAACCGGTTCACAAGCCATGATGACTCAATTACACCCCTACCTCTAACTAATAGTCAATTAATTTCACCTTACTTTGAAGCTGGACTGCTTTTAATTATATATTGCCTCTTAGAAATCTATTTGAAATTGATGGGTATAATTATTGTTCTTTTCTAAATTTGGTTTGGTTGTTATGATTTGGGGCATAAACTAAGATTTTGATGTTCTAATTTATTTATTAGAGACAATTTACATTCTTTATTTAAATTTGAACCTAAATTGACTCGAGTAGGTGGTTAGTAAAGACTACGAAAAATATATCCAATTAGTTATCCAAATGATGATCACCGACAAAATTTTATTCTACGAATTTAGGGGAATTCTTTTGAGAGGTTAATTACTTCATTTAAATTTGACAAAAATTGGCATAAACATAATTTATCATGAAAATATTTCTTTTCTTAAAGAAAGAAATAAATATTGAGAGATCAATGACTCATAAAGTGCCACCGATAGACATGTTTCGTTTGGGGCAGCTTTCTTAATGCTTTCTAAAGCAGATTTTTAGTACAAAAATCTCTAGTTTAAGAAATTTTTATACTAAAAAATTGCTTTAGAAAGTAGTAAAAAAACTATCCCAAATAAAACTATAGTAATTCAAGGTGATCTCAATACATGAATGATTTCAATCCAATGATGATGGAAATAAATAATATGTCGCTCATGATGATCATACCAACTTGAAGAGCTAGCAATGGTTGCTTCCTCCAAACCCTTGCGTGCAAGCAAGCACACACACACAAAAGAGAGATCTTTCAATCAAGTTGTATGGATTGGACTTGTTTGGGATCACTAATGACCCTTGATTAGAACAATCCAAATATTCAAATATTCATAGATCATCTAAGTTTATTTAGGAATCAAAATTCAATCAAATTAAATTGGATTGGGATCTAATCTTATCTTTTTATTCTACTTTACTATCCATTCTTCCCTTAAAAAATCATTTTTGCTTAAATAGAAAACTATGAACTGTAAATTACTATTTATGTAAATTTCAAGTAGATCATTGAAAGATCTGATGGAACAATTTTTTTCGCTACTTTGTTTTTCAGACAACAACCACAATTTTCTCTTTTTTCAAACATTTATGTAGCGAAAAGCTGCTTTTTACAACCATAATAGCTAAGGTTTCGTTTGGAACGGCTTTCATACTGCTTATTAAAATAACTTTCTAGTACAAAAGTTGACATTTTTGTACTTGAAAGCTACTTTAATAAGCAGTAAAAAAATCGTCCCAAACGAAACGTAAATTACTTCCCCCACAACAGCAACATCACAACAACTTTATAAGAAGTTGCAATAATCCCAAACAAATCTGAAGTTGACTCAAATGGCTAAAAAAGTAGATTGAATTGAAGTATATATATAAATGTAAAATTTTGATTGAAATTTTATTTTTGAACTCAATACATAAAGATCATATTAAAATAACCTGTGATGAAAATTGAATTGACTTGATATTGAATCAAATGACTAAGCTGCTCCTAAATCAGATCAAATAATTCCAAAGTCAAACAATTTACAATCCCAGTTTTAAGCAATAGTGCAGTACACCTTGGAACCCAATCAAAACCAACTATGCAAGTATTTCTTGATAAATATTCTTTCTTATAACTTAGAGCTGTAATCATAGATGTTTATTGCTGTATTGTAGAGCAACCACTACTATAGTCAACAAGTAAATGCCTTTAAAAAGAAACTATACAAGGAAGTGGCTTGGCTGGGAGGAAATGGTCCCAGGATTCACAAATGCAAGTGGGGAGCCTTTATTGATCTGCAGAAGGATGGCCTTTGGTTTTGATGATAAGGCATCTTTTGAAGCTTGTTAAAGGGTATTAAATAGAGAAGATTGAGCTCTTTGTAAGCAAATGAGAGCTTCTAGTGGGGGAAAAATAGAAAACAAAAAAATTTATATGTCACATAATACATATAATGATATATATTTGAGAAATTGATTCCTTTTAGACATGTGATGATAGACCATAAAATAGGGATGTACATTTGAGAAATAATTGTGTAGGTAGAATTATGGGTCTTGGCATTATTTGTATTAAGATGTATGATCATGTATATTGCATGTTGGGACATTCGCGATGGTAGAAAAATGAAGATTTTAAAGTCCTGATTTTGTACGATGATCTAACACACTCATATGAGAGAGGAGTGCTAGTTGTAAGAAACACAAAAAAATTTTACATGAAAAATCATGAAAAGGAAAAAAAACCGTTAGGTCTGGCCCATTTAAAGTGATTATACTAGTATTTGAAACCTTTCCTAAGAAGAAGGCATTGATACACAAAAAACACATTAGTTGGTTGAAATTAGAAAAGTCCTTTGACGAGAATACTAGATAAATCCAAGTGCTCAAGTTAAGAGTTAGAGTTGATGTCGACTACATGTATTAATCTTATAAGTGACGATATGTGTTGGCATTGTTAGGAATGGTGGGTGATAAAGTCAATATGCATCTGAGTAGCCATGACATAATGATCAGGAGATTGTAGGTTGATAGATCATAGTCGGGAGACGGTGGCCAAATGACATAGTTTGGCAATGATGGTCGAACGACTGTTGTTAGGTGACAAAGGTCAGATATATCATATTTAACATCCTAGGGTCTAATTTTGGAAGAATTGACTATTTTAATCTCTTAATTAACTAACCACAGCTTTTATGAATTCAACAATATAAATCAATCAAACCAAAGCAACTATAAATTATATACATCAACATATAAAATTATATTCATCCCTCAAAATTCATGTATAGAAGTCAGGAGATCAATCATTATATTTATTTCAACTTTTTAAGCTCAAAATGAACAAAACTATAGAAAATAAATAAATAAAATAAAAAATGAATCTCAAATCAATCCTTAGTCTACTGGATTATGTCCACTTCCCAAAATCATTTACAACCCTAGAGTGAGTTAACAACTTAATAGGTTACCATAACCTATAAATGAAATCAATGTAAGGCACTATAAATAATATACATATAATCATTTAATCACTATCAATATAAATATATAACTATAAAAGAAAATAACAATCAATAAAATAGTAACAAGTCATATGATCAATAAACATTAGTATAATTATAGCTCTTAAAAGCAGTGATCAGTAACCAAGTGAATATTGATAAATAATTTCTATCAATCATGTACCGAGCTATTTTAAAATTATTTATATAGCATCTTATTACATTAGTACACCTATCATTATCATATGCATGTCGTACATTATATATATACTATACACGTATATCATATAAATCATGTGGTTTATATATATACATACAAGCACAATAAATAGGAAAAGACATCCAACTATTTGTAATGTTTTTTCTGTATCAAATCATGTAGGCCAACTCTACAGGAATAAGAATCAATCTCAATCATGTCAATCTTATTTCAAGGAATCATTCATATCACAAGTCATTTAGGTTATGTGGCTTTCATATAAGAAGTCATCACTTTCTTATTATCGATGTATCATATCATATTAATATATCTCCTTATACATTCTTTTTCATGTCATTTAGGATTACACCACAAATCTTATTTAAAAAGAAAGTACGTCGGCTCATTCTCCTACATATGGGAACATGTCTCCAACCAACATGAATCAGTGAAATATTTTTTGTTAGTCTTTCATACATATACATATTTCATAACATATATAACGTAATAAATATCTAACACCACACTTAATGTTCAGTTCACTATATCATATTAATGCATGTAATATTTACATATGAATCAAAATTAATAAAATTCAAAAGAAAATATAATGTGTTCTTTTTCACATGTATTTAGTATAATTGCTAGATTATAACAAGTATGCATGATTGCATGCATTATACATATATAAAAATATTTTACTAATTTTTTCTTAAATTTTTAAAATTATCTAAATTAGGACATTTTCAAAAAAAAAAAAAAACTCAATGAAAATTCAATGTATTCTTGTCAATATGTGCAATGATTAAAACTATCACATACTAAAAGTTATACGATAGAAATTTGCAAAAAAAATCAAGATATCATAACTTTTGTAAGTTTTGACCAAATTAAATTTATAAAATATAAAATACACAAAATCATTGAAATCAGAGGCAGGATATTGATATGCTATCTTGAGATGAATAATTTTCCCAATAGGATCGACCGATTGGCAAAATCAGCTTTATGCCTCCAAACCCTAACTTTCCCCTCCTCTCTCCTCTCTCCTCTTCTCTTATTTCTATCTTATTGCTCTCTGGTTAAAACAAAAAGGAAATTAAAATGCCATGCAAAGTTTTGTAAGTGGAGTTTGATTTTTATAATAAAATAATTTAAGGATGTAAATATAATTATATCAATTGTTCAATTTTTAGCGTAAAATCCTTAAAATTTTTTTATATATTCAAATTAAGGGACCCAAAACTTATAAAAAAAATATTCATTAAATATCCCAACATGTCTAGAAAACTTTGGTGAAAACAATTTGTAGAACATATATCTAACGGCCCCAAAAAATTTCTTATGTACCGACATATGTCAATTTATTAAGAAATTGTAATACTTTCAAAATTAACACTGCCCATAAAATTAGAAGAAAATTATCTTAGTTAAAATACAATAATATCTATAGCATGACAAAAACAGTTTGCAAATTGGACTTATAATAATTACAAAAATATTATTTGACTCGATCAAAATATGGGTTATTATACCATAGATGAGCGTTGATGATCCGAGGATCGAAGTCGAGTGATGATGCTCAAAGGATCGTAGTTGGTAGGCGACATAAGTCAAAGGACCATAGCTAGATAAAGGAGGTCAGAGGACTATAGATGGACGATAATGCCCATGAATAGTAGTCAATGGGCGATAAAGATTGGAAGGAATGTAGCTAGGCAACAATGGTCTGTGGATCTTAGTCAGCGGGCGACGAAGGTTGAAAGGAGTATAATTGGTGGGAGATAGAGGTCAGAATGACCAAAGTTTGACAACGATGGTTTGAGGATCAAAGTTAAGCAAGGTGATTGGAGGACCATATTCGAGAGATGATGATTAGAGGATTATAGTCGAGCGATAGAGGTTGGAGGATTGTAGTTGGCTAACAATGGTCGAAGGACCATATTCAGGCAATAGTGGCTTCAATGATAGTAATCATGTGACAATAGTCGGAGGACCATAGTTGAATGATGGTGATAGATGATCATAGTTAGGTGATACTGGTTGGAGGTGATGAAGGTTGGAGGACTATAGTCGACATGCAATGGAGATTAGGACTGTAATCTCACAATGGGCGATGAAGGCCAAAGGATTGTAATCAATGAGTGATAGAGGCTAGAAGAATCGTATTCTAATGATGGTGGCTATAAGGCTATAATAGGGTGGGCAAAGGATGTTGGAAGTACCATAGTTGGGCGATAGTGGCCAATGATGGCGCACGAGAGGTACTCCAGGATTCTTAAAGCCTCAAAGCTCTCTGAAATTTCAAGCCAAAGTTTAGGCTTCTATTCCAAGCTCCTCTCCCCCCTTTCATAAACAGAGTAGGGACTTATCTTGGACTTTTTTCATTTGTTTGTTCGAACCACTTGATTTAAATATAAATATGTCATATTTGAATATTTTGACATCATTTGGTCATCTAATTACACTTCAGACCATTTATTTGGAGTTATTTAGACTTAGATTGAATCATTTTTAGTGACATTGAGTTCATCTCATCTAGACCTTGAGTTCAATTAGATGTTTATTGAAATTAGAGTTTGGATGACCTTTTATTTAATTTTGAAAGTTTCCGATTCAAATATGCCTCAAAATTCTTACCTGATCAAGATGATTTTTGATGACATATCAATGCAGATGAGACTTTGAATGCAATGAGATATATACCTAATTTGAGGATGAATCTTGTATCTTTGAGTGCTCTAATTAATGCATGGTATCTATTTTCTGTTGGGGGGGGGGGAGTAAAGGACACCAGGATTTAATGTGAAAAAATTCAAAATTGGGAAAAAAAACTACGAAGCCACACCACACCAAGAAAATCATTGTGAAAATTGGGAGAAATAAGTACTAAAAAATATGCAACCAAAGAACACATTATTGACTAAATATGCAACCAAAGAACACACGCAAGCTCTCATCTTCTTTTAATATAATCTTCACAAAATAGAGAGGAGAAAGATGCTATCATCAACAACATCATTACTTTCTTTATTTCTCTTTTTCAATCTTTGCATCATTAGCTTTATCATGATTATTTGGGTCATAATATTCCATCCTAATCATTTTGTGACAATCATTAATGAACAATATAAATTATATAAAGCATAGGAAACAAAAATACCAAACATCTAATTCATTTTAGATGATAAATACTATATTTTTTCAAAACTAAGACTTCGTTTGAGACAACTCTTTAACTGCTTCCTAAAGCAGCTTTTTAATACACAAATTTTATTTTTTTATTAAAAAGTTGCTTTAAGAAGCAGTATGAGCCGTCTCAAATAAAACCTAAGTTGTTATAAAAAAAATGCAAAAAACAATTAATCAATCCCAATAATTTCAAATTAGATTGGATTGGATTGTTGTAATTGAAGAAGATCAGAACCCACTGACAAAATGTCATTCCAACATTAATAGCAGACCAAAAATTTATGCTATCATTACTAACATAAGTGACATCAGTACGATAGAATAACAGTAATAAATTCAAGAATTCTTCTGTACCAACAACATTTAAAACATAGATGCAGAACTTCCAAGGAAGTTTTAAGTAATATTTACCTTCCAAAGCTGGCTAATCATAAAAATTTACGCATCAAGAAGAGTGCTGGGAAACTGATATCCATTCTCCAGCCCATTATTCTTCTCGCCAACCTGATAAAATCTGGTTTCTCGTCGGTTTATTGCTTGTTTAATAGCAGAAAGTCTTGAGGAGTATATTAAAAAATCTGCAGAAGTTAGCTATTAATTTACTGATTTAAAAAGGTGCAATATGATAAATGTGAATCTATTTGAGCAGTATATAGCGTTACTCTATGATGAATTGAACTTCCATATCTGCCAACCTCTGTGTGACCAGTGTTTCTTACTGTGAAAAAAATGCAGATACCAAGCATTTTCAGAGCAATATAGCAGTTGTAAATGGGAGGTGGGGCATCTCAAGCAATCTTGCTCTTAAAAGGTCTAGTTCTCGATGCCTCTCATGCACAGCCTGATCACCTGGAGAATATCTAAATCGAGAAGAAAACAAATATACTTATCAGAGAGCATGGCTGTCATCTTTAATGTGTTTGCTGCACGCATATCGATAATTAATTATTTTTTTAGGAATGGGGGTATCTATCCGCTACCACTCCAAAGGGAGCGCTTGGCAGCGTAACTAATCCCTCGGCGGAACCTAACGAGGCCACCCACCTGCATTGGGCCCACACTTAATTTGCTCCACTGAAGAGGCAAGACCGTAGTAGAGGGGATTCAATCCAGGATGGGGGTTCCCAAACCGTGCTTGCCCCATCAACCACCCTAAGCGTTGGTGGGTGATAATGAATTTATAGAGCTGAAGTAAATGAAATATAACAATAATAATAACAACAACATCAAGTCTTTATTCGTATGTGAGGTCGACTACATGAATCATTTTTCTCCGTTGTGTCCTATTAAGAGACAAATTCTCATTTAAATTGGAGTACATGAAATAAGGGGAAAATAGTGGTAGGCGCACTTAATGCAAATTTTTATCAAGAGTATAAGACAAATGAGTAATGACCAAAAGAAAATGACATTTGATTAAAAATACTAAATAGAGGACATCATTTTATGGTAGGACATAAATGAATTGATTGACATTTTGTAGTACAGAAAAGCTGTTATATTTCTAATCAAATAGCTTTTCTATAATCATTTGTCCAGCACAATGAGGTAAATCTGCATCAAGAGCACCTTGATATGATTTATTTTTTCCATGAATGGGGCTATTCATTAGTAGCAATGGCAACAAAAACGAAAATTAATAGTGCAGCAAAGTTCTACAAGTTTAAAAATCAGGAATTATTTAGGAATTATTTGGGATCATTTTAATTTTATATTTTTCTAAAAAATATATTTATTTATTTAATGTGCTTTTAATTTTTTAATTTTTTTACAAAACAAATTTATTTTAAAACACTTATAACAACTTTGAAATATTTCCATTGCTGTCATTGCCTCACCGGCTACTGCCACTATTCCGCCGGCAACCATCACCATCACCACTAAGTACTAACATTAAATGAATTTATTTGATATTCAATAAAAATAATTTTTTTTTTCAAGATGCCAGACATATTTTATTTCAAATCAAAAGATAAACAAAATGAAATAAAACTAAAATAAAATAGTGAAAAAAAAATAACAATAAAAATGAACTCAAATGAACTCAAAAAAAGAATGATGTCCAATTATGTGAGCCAGATGTTGGAAAGAGAAATGCTTGTATATATATATATATATATATATATATATATATTTGGACAATTACGTGATTCGAGCCCGAATGAGATTGAAAGAATTTCTTCCGTCGACCACTTAGCCGTAGAACCAATCTCGCTTGATAAGTTTAACTTGGCTGCTGTCAACTTGTGTCACAGGACGATAGTGTAGACCACTGCAGGCTAACACAGTAGCAGCCAACAGCATTGTGAATTGAGAGCTCACAACCATGTAAGCAGGCAGGGTAAATCAGTTAAGCAACTTTAATTGTTTAACATATCCCAAAAGGGTAAAAAAATCCTCTTAAAGGCATTTAGCCCGACAAAGTGTCTGAAAACTTAAATACTAAATTATTAACTTATATTTGTTTATCTTCTTTTCTTTTTTAATAAAGGTGCACCCAACATGTCTACTGAGACAAATGACAAATGAGAGCAATTCCTATTCAAAAGCTCTATGAGAAAGAAAATATTACAAGATGTCTATAGAAGCCAAAATTCCACAGTGGAGATAAATATAAAGGTATGTCCTTCCTATCTAACTTGATATGTATACTCGTGCATTTTTTCACAGGTGTCTTTCAAGCACTTAACAGGTTTCAAATAGAAGAACCCATACTTGACTTATCCTAGCAGCAAAGACTCAACCAAGAATGATCACTCATGGCTAGAGGTACGTGACAGCTAAAGGACTTGACCCAACTCAACAAAGTAATCAAAGAAGATCATCTCCAGAATTCTAGGGATTCATACAAGCCCTTCTCGGCCTTGTGAATCCATCTTCTCAAGGGGAGTCGCCCTCCTAAAGCTACTCGCCATAACTCCAATCAGAAGGCCACCAATGGTATTCATTTCTAGTCACAAGAAAGGTTAACCTAAAGGAAGACATAAATACGCTTCCTTAAGCTCGACCAACCAAGAGTTCACAACCACCACAGCTCAAGTGGACTCACCCTTCACATCAGAAGGGCCTAAGAACTGCACTCAAGAGATTGCCAATGCGGCTAAAGGATTCATTGACATAGATTCTTCCAGCTCGACCCATCTAAGGACTCTTCTTCATTGAATACCCACAAACACTCGGCATAAGGAACTTGCCCCGAGGAGAAAGCTAGGCCAAAGGAGAAGCATCATGGTAAGCATCCATTAGATCGCAACACATGTCCCAAGCAATTACAACTGAGTCTCATTTATTGTTCTTTTCATCTTTTTTGGAGTAGTCTTCCATATAGCCCTCGAATTCTTATAATTAAAGGATAAACATGTATACTTTGGATCTTTTTGAAGCTCTATAGAGCTAGTGGAGTATTTTTCTTCTGAGATTCTCTTAGCAATTTTCCCAAACTTCCAAAATCTTCTTCTTTCTTTATAGACTCATCATAAATTCTTAGGTTCATGTCTACAAAGCTTGCTTGCTAATAAGGCCAGATATCATCCACAAATAAAATTGAATAAAACATTCTTTAAGGATCGATGAGCACGAAATGATGCCGAGGACCAGAAGATAAGCTTTGTAACGTAGAAGACAACAAAAATGGGAAGAATTTAATTAACTTATGATTTTATTTTTTATTAATTCTTTTTTTATATAATTAAATAAATAGTGATTTCATATTACAAAATTAACAGTTAATTTTATTGCTATTGAATCCAGAACATCTTTTAGGTACAAAATAATTTATAATTTATATTAAAACTTTAGTATAATCTTACTGTTTAAATTTAAAAAACATAAAAATTAAACTTAACGTTTTCTTGTTGTTTTATAAGAATCTTTTGTGTTTAACTTGTCTTGTTATAATAACAACAACATAAAAAATTTATCCCACTAGATGGGGTCGGCAACATGAATCATTTTTTTCGATTGCATCATATTAAGAGGTTAACTTGTCTTGATGATTAAAATAATTTCTAAATCTTCCTAAATTAAAATTCAACGCATTTACAATTCATTTTTAGTGATTTTCTAAATCAAAATTCCGTTAAATGATTTTAAATCAATGTTTTGAGAAATTGTCTCAGTTTATTAATTTCAATTCATTTTTGAATTTTTTTTTTTAAAATGATTTGTAAGAGATCATAATTCATTTTTGAATTTGATTAAATCTTTTTAATAATTTATTTCATCGCATATTTTATTTATTTTTTATGATCTCATAATTATTTAAATGTGTAATGCTAACAATTGCAATACATGAAGGCTATAGCTTATTCTTCAAGAAAGTTGAGACAACATTAAAAGAACCATCCGACGCAGGATTTCAAAATTGTTGCAGTTATTTTTGCATTGAAGATCCAGACACATTATTTATACGGAGTCAGGTGTGAGATTTTTATTAATCATCAAAGTATAAAATACATATTCACTCAAAAGTTTTTGAATTTAAGGCAAAGAAGATGACCTGAGATGATCAAGGATTATGATTTAACTATTCAGTATCAGCCTAATAAGGCTAATATTGTGGTGGATGCTTTGAGTAAAAAATCTTCTGGATTATTATATATTCATCTTACTTCTAATAAATAATTGATTCGGGATATAAAAAGCTTCAGTTGGAAGTGATTTCTCTTTTTTATAACGATTCTGATATATTAGCTCAGATGATCATTTAACCATCTCTAAAGGAAAGAATTTAAGAATCTCTGCAGTCGGTTAAAGAATATTTGAAGTTGATTGACCAAACTAAATCCAGTAAGAAATTTGAAATGTGAGTTTCTGATTTTAATATTATATTTTGTAAGAATAGATTGTAGTTTTCTGGTTTAAGAGATCTGAGGCGAGAAATTATACATGAGGCTCATTATCCTAGCAATAATATTCACCCAAGAAGCGACAAAATATATAGTGATCTGAAAGGTATGTTCTGGTGGCCTGGATTAAAAAGGGAGATAGCATATTTTTTTGTCTGAAGCAAAACATTAATGACCGAGAAGTTTCTATAGCCGCTATCTATCCCAGAGTGGAAGTGGCAAGAGGTAACGACGGATTTTTCTATGAGTTTTCTCAGGTCGAGATGGTCACATGATGTCATTTGAGTTGTAGTGGATTGTCTAACGAAGTATGCTAATTTCATTCCAATCTGACAGTCTGATCCCATGGATAAATTGGCACAGGTGTATGTGCATGAGATCATTCGGTTACATGGGATACCAAAGGTGATCGTTTATGATAGGAATGGCGTAGTTAGTTCTCGATTATGGAAGGGTATTCAGTAAGGTATGGGCATAAAATTGCATTTCAATATAGCTTTTCATCCACAGGCTGATGAACAGTCTGTGGGGTTATTCAAGTATTGAAAAATCTTATGAGATTGCATTATGAACTTTGCTGGCAGTTGGGAAGATCCCATTCTTTTGATTGAGTTTGTCTACATTAATAGCATTCAATCAAGTATAGGTATAACCCTTTATGAGGCTCTTTATGGTAGAAAATGTAGGACCCCTCTGTCCTAGACATAGGTGGGCAAAAGAAATCTAATTGTCATGTTTGATTGATGTTGCTACTGAAAAGATCTGTTTGATCAGAGACAAACTAAACACAGTATAGGACAGGCAAAAATGTATTTTGATGCTAAGCACGTGATAGTTAAACTCCAGCTAGTATATTTTGTATATGTGAAGATCAAACCAATGAAAGGCATCAGCATATTTGGAAAATAAGGCAAATTGAGTAAAAGGTATGTTAGACATTTTGAAGTCACTGAAAGAATTGGGAAATATATTTACATGCTACAATTGCCAGAGTATATATCTAAAAGTCATAATATTTTCCACATGTCATTTTTGAGGAAATGATTCTGGAAACTATGTATACTGAAGAAGTTGTGGTACGTCCGAATCTCTGCTACAAAAAAGAACTAGAGAGGATTTTGGCTTATGATGTTACAAGTTTAAGAAACAAGCATGTTTCAATAATTAAAATTCAATGAAAGAACAAAACTGAAAGAGAGGCTACTTGAAAGAAAGAATCTAAGACGAGATAGTTGTATCCCGATTTGTTCCTGTGATCTCTGAGTTTTGTAATATCAATTATGATATTTTTTCGAGGAGAATATATTTATAACACCTCCAAATTTAGTATTCAGTTCAACCTGTTTTGACCTGAACAAATTTAAGGTAAGTCATTAATTTCTACATTTAAGCCCTGCTGCATGTGGTTGGAAATATTTTGTGTGCATATGAGAGTCTTCATGTGTTCTGAAATGAGTCCTAGGGATCTATTTGCATGTTTGAAAAATTCGAATTCCACCCCGAGTTGGTCCATCGGACCAATATCAGGCTAGCTAGGAAGAATAAAAAGGTAAGTAATTCCACAAATACTAATCAATTCCACAAAAAATTCAAGTATCTTGAATTTAGCCACATAAACTTTCGTTATTGGGTTAGCCATACACTTCTCCGAGCTCGGGTTATGGAAGAAGGAACCGAGAAGGAGGTAAAAAGAGAAAAAAAAATTGATTTTCTTGAGGCTGTCGGTACTGTTGCTGCGGGTACGGTTGTTGCTGCGGGTACGGCTGCTGTTGAGGAGGTGGTCTATACTGCGGAGGGTAGAGCATTTCTCAGGAGATAAACCTGTCACCGAGCATTCGGTGAAACCGTGAGCTCCCAAGCAGTGGGAGGAGCTGTGATTGTACGCACGTGTAAAGAACTCAAACGTGGTCTTGACTTGCCCCAACTAATGAGCAATTTCCAGTTCCTGAAGAAACCACCCAAGAAAATGGCATGAACGAGGATGCCCCCGAACTAGAAGGCTGAAGGAGAGTTGTTCACTGTTTGAATAGAGTTGAATGCCAAAGTCAAGAAAGGTCACAATGGTTGCACCATAGCATCTTCCATACCAAATGCACTATCCAAGGGAAGCTGCAAGAATGTTTTGTTCACCAAAATGGTGAAAAAGTTGAACCTTGAAATGCAAGAACATCAAATGCCCTACAAGCTTTTTTAGTTATGGAAAAGAAACAGCTTAAAAGTGGTAAAGCATCGACTAGTGTAGTTTTTCAATGGCAAGAACTTTCGAAGATGAAGATCAAGTGTTATTCCAACGGATGCTTGTCATTTGTTGCTAAAAAGAGCAATAGGACTGGTGCACTTTCATAATGGGTTATGGGTACAATAACACCTACACTTAGTAGAGAAATGAACTTTGGGTGCTGCTTATGCCACTAAACGAAGGACTTAAAAAGATTCTAATGGGAACGTGGTGCAAAAGCTATGTATGAGGTCATGCAAGATTCAAAGCACTTTTATGTCTTGGTAGTCTTCAAGAGAACCAAGATGAAGATCAATTGTTGAAGGACGTTCAATCGCTGTTACAACAATAGCTAAATGTGCTTCCCACTTAAGTTCCTACGAGTTCTCCTACTATATGTGATGTAGGACACGTATTAAACCTCACTTTGAGGGTTGTCTTCCTTTGATGTAATGAATGCATCCTAAGGAGTATAATGAATTGCATCGGCAAGTGGAAAAACTTATCGCTAAATTAAAGGACTAAAATGAGATAGTTATAGTCCTTATCCTAACTTTGTTGTTCCAAATAAATATGGTTGCTGGCAAATGTATATTGGCAATCAAGCCATGAACAAGATTGCCAATATTAGAAGATCTGTTTGATCAACTTCATGGGGTGATGCTTTTCATTAAGATATATTTGTGTAGCGGATACAGGTACTATCAAATTCATGAAGTATGGAGATAAATAGAAGGAGACATTCAAAATAAGGGATGAATTATGTGAATGGATGGTGATGACATTCAGCCTCTCTGATGCATTGAACACCTTTTGCATGACTTGCGATGCAAGGATATTTACCGTTCCATAAAAAGTTCAAGATGGTTTACATTGATGGCATCTTCGTGCATAGTTGTCCTAAGAGAGATCGGTTGCAGCATCTCCAATGGATATCTAAAACATTACCACAAAAAACGTTGTATGCTAAGCCTAAAAAAATATCATTTATCAGCAAATGAGAATCACTTTCAAAGGTGTACTATTTGTTGTGCATAAATCAAGATGAATAGAAAAAAGAAACAACTATTTTGGAGTTGTGGCCTACTCGATCCTTTTCGAATGTGAGGAGTTTTCAAGATCTTGTGTTAATTTACGAGCACTTAATCAAATCTTTTTGTTCTATGGTTGCTCCTTTGAGAAAATTACTCAAAAGGGACAAATTCATTAAGAAGTCAGAGGCATAAGTTATCTTCAATGCCTTTGGAATAAAAATTCATTTAGGCCCCATTTTAGCTCTTTCAAATCTCAACAATGTGTTCCAGGTAGATTGTAATGCCTCCAATGTGAGGTTTAGGGCCACTCTAAGTCAAGGAAATCATTTAGTCAATTTCTTCAACAAACAACTCAATGAGGTTAGAATTATATGACCTATTTCGAGCCTTGGAACATTGGAATCACAACCTTCTTGCTAGCAAGCTTATATTATTTTATGAACATGTGACTCTCAATTACCTGCATAACCAAAGTAAGATTAAGGATCGACATGACAAGTGGAATAAATATCTTTTCTTAATTTACCATATCTCAAAGTATAAATTGGGTGTCCAAAATCAAGTTGTTGATGCCATTAACTACCAACATTTCATTTAGGTATGCTAAAGTGGTTAGTCTATGAGATGATACAAAACTTCATTTTAAAGATGAAGATTTTGACAAGGAATTAAAGCGATATCAGGTCTGTACCATCTAGTATTTTCATTTTTAAGATCGATATTTATTTTTATTTTAAACATATTGTGAATTTCTTGATGTTTGGTTTGAAAATTATCCTACTTGAGTTCCAAGTTGGAGGCCTTATAGCCCCATTTTGGGTAAGACAAGGCAAGACCCCTAATATAATAAAATTGTATAGGCCCTCTTTACAAAAAGAAGTTAACGAACTAATCAAAGAATGTTTGATTTTTCATATTGCAAAACAAAGAAGCTAGCAAACAAGGTTATATGATCCCCTTTCAATCCCTGAGTCACCATGGATGGATGCAAACTTGAATTTTGATGTAAGTCTTCCAAACATAAAGAAGCTTAAAAATCAAGTATGATAGTGGTCAATCAGTTCACCAAATTGACGTACTTTGTTCCATGTCAAAAGACACATGATGCTTTGCAAATTACCAATCTTTACTTTGGTGAGATTGTGTGCTTGCTTAGTATTTCCAAATCTATTACTATGATGGTGATGATCAATTTTTTAGTCATTTTTGGCAAACGTTGTGGTAGAAAATGAAACCAAACTTCAACATAGCTAGATGACACATTCATATAAATAAATGAACATACAAAGACTATGAATCACCGCCTTAGAAACTTGTTGCATTGCTTTGTTTGCAATGATATCAAGCAATGGGATCTTACTCAAGGCCAAGCTAAATTTTATTACAACTAGCTAGTCCACTAGCCAAATGGCGGGTTGAAGTCCTTTTGAAGCAGTGTATATATGGGGAACATCACATTACCCTATTAGAGCTTATATCGACGACCAATACAACATAATTTATTATAAAGGTGGCAAGATGAGCTGACAAGATCAAGAAGGTCTATCAACAAGTATAATATATGATTATGAAGCAATATATGAAGTACCAAAAAGAAACAAACAAAACTTGTACCTCAGCTTCAGTTTATTAGAGTATTAGAAATATTTTGCTATCATATTAATATTTTTATATATGCTTAATATTTATTAAGAATTTATAAATTTACTATTATAATAAATCCTCATTATAGAGGATATTCTCTTTTATTGTACTTACCTTATGCACTATTCTTTTGCCTTTATATAGGCATATTTCTAGTAGCATTAGGATTATTTAAATAAAGATACAACTTTCTTATGATTTCTATCGTGGCATCAGAGCCACCTTTCTAAGCCTTGAATATCTCGCGAGAATTCCACGAACGATCTCACATGGATATAATAGCATGCAATTTACCCATCTAGGACTCACCACTTTGCGATTCACCCACTTGGTCTTCTCATGCTAGAGCGGATATTTTCGCCCGCCCACACTTCGCTGCTATTCGCTCAGTCTCTACACTTTGCCTTCTCACATGAGCCGCTTCACCTACTCCCACCTCATTATGATTCATTCCCTCATTACACTTGCTTGAGATCCCACTAGTAGCCATTAGCAATCTATCCACCCATACCTTCTCAGCCTCACTGTAATTCATCTTGTTGAACCATATGCATGCTACTACTCTCGCAAACTTAGATGTTTTCCACTTTTCTATCTTTTGTGTCTTCAGCTCCTATCTCGAAGAACCCACAAGGATCTCATAAAGATCCTATAAGAATCCCATGAAAATCCCTTAAGGAACCTATGAAGATCTTGTGATGATTTTGTCACGTATGGTTATGGCAAATGTTTGACCCTATGCCAATCTCTCAATTGTTCTCTATATTTTGAAGAAAAATTTCATTCTAATGTCAATTGACTCATACCTACAATTTTGAAAAAGATGTTAAATAGCCCTTGGCTTGGGTCTTTTAGTTCCTCTTTACACTATACAAACTCTACATGCTTCTTATTGTAACATCATGAGTTTGTAGAAGGGTGTTAGAATTATTCAATTATTTTATTACTATATTATTATTATCATATATGCTTAATATTTATTAGGAATTTATAAGATTGATTCTTGTAATATATCCTCATTATCAATAACATTCTCCTTTATTGTACTTACATTGTTGCTTTATTCTCTGACTTTATATAAGTATGTTTGTACTGGCATTATAACTATTAAAATAATGATGTAACTTAAGACTCTGAGAGCAAGTCTTCTCTTACTTAGGGAGCATAAAAAGTTATGAATGTGGGAGTTGTATTTCAAAATTTTCTTTTGTTATGGAGACTGGCAGTTTCATCAGATGAGGTGGTTAACTTACAATTTTTGTTTTATTAGCCTTTGAACTATTCCCCCTACCCCTTAAAGTTACTCATTCAATGGACAAGAATTCAAAAGTTCCAGTTTTTATTGGCAAAATTCCAGTGCAAGAAAACAATCGGCTTACTGGATTTCAGGTTTAGATTAGTTTTCCAGCCAGCAACAGGACTCAAAATGCGATATTCAGGCTGTCCTATTGCAGTGCAATTCTAGCTTCTTGATGTTCTTTCAGTGCTCTTTCAAAATTTTCCGTTCTCCTCTCGATTTTCTCTTGGCTTCACATATATAAGCCAGCAACTTCAGTTTGAAATGGCACTTCGGTTGTTTCTTTTTCCGCCCAAACTAAATACAGATTAACGTTTTAGTAGGTATTCTAAATTATATGTATGAGATCTAGCTTGTATTGTTTCACAAATAAGACAATGAGAATGCTCAGAAAATACTTAATAGTTTTGTGACAATCAAGCTATGATAGCCAAGTTTGTCTGACAAAAGTTAAATTTTTGCAAAGTGAACTGCTTTCATAAGATTTTTGGAGTTTCTACCGTCACATAATAACAGAAAATCAAACTACTAGCAAATTCAACTTACCACAACTTGAGGCTGGTATAACAATACTGCCTGGTTTTGCAATTACAGGATCTGACACTGGTGGCAGATCAAGCTCTTCCTCTTCTTTCATTTGTGATTCCACCCTAGTAGTAAACAACAAAGAAAAAAAAAATAAAGAATGAGTAAAAACTGCCAATTAGAATGATCACAGTTCAAACTAACAAATCTTAATTGTCAAAAATAAATCAAACTTCACTCAGACCTACAAAGCAGATTGATGTAACAGTATCGCTGCATGAAAAGTAATATCCAAAAACAATATTCTAATTCTCTAAAATCTAACAAAAGCAAACCAATAGATAAAAATCGAAGTCAAATTTACCGTTTGCATCATATTTCTTCTTCTATACATGAACTCCATTTAGCATTTCAACAAACCCCACCGGCCAAAGAACTAAAATACAAAATTAAGGAGTATTAGTGCTCTTACGGCCGGAAGCCAATCTAGAATTCTCAATTTCACACCCTAGTTTCAGAAGAGGACAAGATGATCCAGTTTCCTGAAAAAAAAAATCACAAAACTAAAAAATGAATCGTTCAAGAAAATGTTTAGAAAGAGACCACACTATGAATTGCTTCATCAGCAGCTGAAGAACATCTACTGGCTGTTTGATTCATACCCTGTTGATTCGAAGATGCTTACCTCTGGAACCGTGGCCGCTAGAACTCTCCCGTATGACCAAACGAAGTACCGACTCATCCGGACGAAAATGTCGATTGGCCTCCGAATCCATCAAAAAAAAAAATCTGTTTACTGTGCTAATCCCGGCCTAAATTCAAGATTATATATATATATATTCAGGCAATAAATAGCTTTTATTTTATTTTAATTTTATTTGTTTTTTTAATTTGATTTGACTTTTTACTAAGGTCAACCAGATATTTTTGTTTGTATTATCATTTTAATTCTTAGGATAGAAAGTGTGAGATAATTTCTTTGAATGTTGAAGAAGATGAAGCAAAAATTATATAATGCATATTTATTGAGGACTAAAAGGAAAAAATTACAGGCTTTCCATGGCAAGTGTTTAAAGAAATAAATAATAAAGTTTACTCTAAATGCAATGTATGCATTCAATTAAATGATGATGTAATGATAGAATTCATGATGATTTATTATCTTGAATTTGATTTTGCATTAAATAAAATAAATGTGATGTAAAGCCTAACAATGGTGATAGTTGGTGGCAAGTGGATGACGGCTGGTTAGAGATTTTGGGGAGGCTAATGTGAATGCTTGTTTTCGGTTCCCATGATGATTATGATATGAATGTGGTGCAAGTTGACAATAATGATTTTGTAAAAGTTGCGAAAAAAAAAAAAGAAAAAATAAAAATAAAATGTGGCGCAAGATTTTATGGTTTTTGAAGGAAAGCCTAAAATATTTAAAACTCGTTCGAAATTCTACTGGTAATGGTGATTTGTCTTATGTGATTGCTTTTATGTGTTTACTTTGATCTAGTGGGATATTGGTTGTGGTTATAGTGGGTTGTTGCTGGTTGTTTTTATGGTTATCTGTTTGTACCTTTTCTTCTGTCTTTATCTGGATGATTTGGTCTGTTGTGGTTGGAGGTTGTTGCCATGGATTCCTTGCATTTGTCCCTAATGTTGTTTTCATGATTCTATTGCATTTCTATGTTTATAGCTGCTTGTTGGGAGTTTGATGTTGGTGGCTTTTCTTCTGGCTGTGGGCTTTTATTTAGTTGCTCGTTCAGATTTTACTGTCTCTCTAGTTGTGCTGCTGCTCTTCCTTTGAGAGTCTCTGGTTATCTTTTCTCTCCTAAGTTGGGCTGTTTTTGGCTTCTATGTGTGCTTTCTGACATTTCATTTTGTTTGTCGTTTTGTTGTAGTAGTTGGACCATAGGCTTATTAGGTTTTGTTTCAAATAATTTATTTTTAGAGAGCTTTTGATCCCTTAAGAACTTGTAATCATGAACTTGTAATCATTTTATTTTCATTAATGTGTAGGCTTCTCCGTGGATTTTAACCAAAAATAAAAAAATGGATGACAATGAGTTGTGACAGTGATGGTATATGTCAGTTGGTAAACACAACAAAGATGACGGCAATGAGTGTTAGATGATGAGGGGCGAGTGATGACAGCTTCATCTATGTAGTTGTAAGTGATTCCTCCATTAAGAAGGGTGGTTTCCTTCTTGCTAGCTAGTTGGCCCTAGGCTTAGTATATAGAGATGGGCTGTTTCCCACAATGGTTTTGAATAAAAACTTTGGCAACCGATTTGATTTATCTGATTATTTGTTTAATTTTTATTGTTATTAAAGATTAATTAAAAAAATTTAACAAAACAATCTAATATTTGTAAATCTGTATTTATATCGATGATTTATTTTCCTAAAAACCACTCCCAATATTAGGAATTTTTATTCCGTCAGGTTACCTGACATAGAGCTACGTCAAGTAGCTTATAATATGTCGCCACATGCTCTTACTCTTTACCGCGCGGCCCGACGACCCGACTAGGACCGAATCCGGGATTACTATGTTCGTGTATTATTGCTAGGTATTACTCGGTATTGCTTGGCAATAACGAGTAATACCGTTCTGTGAAGACCAATACTGAGCAATACCTAAAAGAATTCGGTATTGGTCTTCACAGAATGGTATTTTTCGTTTTTGTCGAGCAAAATCGACCAATACCTAGCAATATCGAGCTACGCAAACTCCCGGGTCCGTTCCGGGTCGGGTTGTCGGGCCGCGCGATAAAGAGTAAGAGCACGTTGCGACATATTATAGGCTACCTGACGTAGCTCTACGTCAGGTAACCTGACGGAATAAAAATTCCAATATTATGGCTTGTTTTTCATATTTCCTCTAGCATAAAATAAAATCAGAAAATAAAAAAAATCTAATTTTTAGCCTCAAATTGAGCACAATTTATTAAATTAAATAAATAAAAAAAAATTACATGCATATCACGCAATTGTAAGATATTTATAAATCTAATATTTAAGATTTAATATTTTTTTTAGCCGAATTATATTTAATTAAATATAATTATTTTAATTATATATTAAAATGTTAAATTTTAGATGGGAAACAGATGAACTGGAAAAGGACAAAGGCCAATCAGTCATTAGGAGAAGTAATCAATGAGGTTTAACCATCCAGATGAAGTCTTTTGGTAAAAATTTTTTAATATCAATTAAGAGGTCTTAAATTTAAATTTTACGTATGTAATATGTGTGTGAGTTTATCTTAATTGACCTAAATATCTTCCAAAAAAGCCTACAAAGAGGAAAATTCCAAACATTCATCATTAATTCTTCAACAACTGAAAAAAAAAGTTAAAAATGAAAAAAAAAATGTGTTTTAAAAAATATATATGTGAGCAAATTTTGCCACTCATGAATGGTAACAATTACTTCCATTAAAGCTTCTTTTGAGACAATTTTTATTATGTTTTATAAAGCAGCTTTTTAATACAATTTTTTTTTTTTTAAAAAAAAACAAATCTCGTATAGGGGTGTCAAAAATTGACACAACCCGAAACCCGACCCAGAAAAATCTGGGTTTGGGTCAACCTGTTTGTGAAATGGGTAGGGTCTGGATTCGGATTTTTGACCCGTTTAAAAAACAGGTCGGATTCGGGTTGACCCAGAAACCTGCGTGTCGACCCGATTTGCTGGTGCCACCGACTTACAGTGCCGCATCTGGTCCGAAGTCCAAACCCGGGTGGCACGTGCCGGCTGTCGCACCGCTGCAACCCTTGCTTGGCTCACCCGCTGCGCTAGCCTCACCCGCGTCCGCATTGGACTCGACCAGCACTGGCCTCACCCGTATGCTGCACTTGCGCTGGCCACGAGCCCTCGATGCCTTGCCTGTAGTACTGGCCTCAACGTGACGACACCTCGCCTGCCGCACTGGCCTGGACGCCTCGTCTGCTGCACTCGGCCGTTGGCCTCATATGTAGCGAACATGTTAGGAATGCCGAAAAGGTTAGGTTTCACGGGTCGGGTCGGGTCAGGTCAATCCGATAACCTGACCAGGTCGGGTCCGTGTTGGCAATTCAAACCAGTTTAGCTAAACGTGTTAGGTTCAGGTAAACCCGTATACACCCGGGTCAACTCGGGTTGGACCCGAACCCGACCCGTTGACCCGAATTAACAGCCCTAATCTTGGAATTTTTATTGCGTCCTCCCACCTGACGTAGAGATACGTCCTCCCACCACCAAAAAATTCAATTTTTGCTCGATATTGCTAGGTATTATTTGATAATAACGAGGAATATCATCATGTGAAGACCAATACCGAGTTATACCGAGCAATACCGAGCAATACCGAGCAATACAAAAAAATACCGAGTTTTTTCTAGGAAAAACTAGGTATTTTTTTGTATTGCTCGGTATTACTCGGTATAGCTCGGTATAACTCGGTATTGGTCTTCTCATGGTGATATTCCTCGCTCTTGTTTGGTATTGCTCGGTATTTGCTCGGTATTTCTCGTTTTTTAGCGCGATTTTAGCTCTGGGAGGACGTATCTCTACGTCAGGTGGGAGGACGCAATAAAAATTCCTAATCTTGTACTACAAAAATGTTCTAGAAAACAGTAAAAAACCTATCTCAAACGAAGCCTAAGTTCAATGCAAAAGATCAGAGAACCAATATACAATATTCTTTTAAGGAATGAGATATCCACTCGTTGCCACTCCCGAAAGGACGTTTGACAGCGTGACTAATCATCGGCTGACATAGAAGAGACTCACCCCAGAAACCTCCTAGCTCGCACTTGATTGGGTCCCACTTAAGAGGCGTTGCTGCCTGAGGGGAATCGAGCACGTATTGGATGGTTCACAACTATACTCGCTCACCAATCAAGCAAAACAACGGTGGGTATTATAGTACATTATCACCCTAATGAAATAAAATATACAACTTGAGCAATATTTTATATATCCACTTTTATCAATACATTTTCAATATCTTTATCATATACACCACTCAAAAAATGTTATTTGCCGATCATCTTCTCATACACCGCACACCCCTTAGGTATTATATAAGCTAAATTGTTTGACAATGCGTTGGATGCCGCTGCTCTCCCTGCTTTGCCAGTAATCCCAGCCCTATGCATACTTGTCTTCAAATATATCAAGAAGTGCCAGAGCCTGAAATCAGAAAAAAGGGAAAATTTTTTAGGACGTAAAGCAATAAAAACCTGTAAAGTGTTGAATTAGAAAAAGAAGATCTGGTTCTCCTGTAAAGTGTGAATTTCTTTGCAAGAAAATGTTTTGAATATCAGTAAACTGAATGCTTCATTAAAGTTTTCAGTTAGTAATTTAAAAAGTTTTCAGTGCTGGATAGCAGATATATACCTCAGGGATGCTAAGCTCTAGCCGAAACTTGGGGCCATCATAATGGTGAAGAAAGGGGCGAAATGAATCCTCCTCCAATGGTTCGCAGAGTTTTCTTGTCACAACTCTCACCTAAATACAAAGGCCAAAAAATTTTCATTTACTACAAGAAAGAGTATTCTAAAATGCTCAATCTTTTGTATAAAATATTGCATATTTGTAAGAGTTAAAACTCCTGCAAAAGATCCATATTAGCACGGTTTTAATGGCGGGAAAAAATAGTACTTTAAGCTTCATTTGGAACAGCTTTCTGACTGCTTCTTAAAATAGTTTTTAGTATAATTTTATTTATTTATTTTTGTACTAAAAAGATGCTTTCACAAGCAACAAGAAAGCTGTCCCAAACGAAGCCATAATTAACCTTTCTTCATAGTTGCAAAATAGCTACGAAAGGCCCATATAGTGGGACAACAACGACGACAATCTTGCAGCGAATTTGTAACAGCCACAAGCTTTTTTGAGGAGGTTAAGGTTTCATTCGGGACAACTTTTGTACTACTTTATAAAACTTATTTTTAGTAAAAAAAATTATATTAGAAAACTACTTCTAAAAGCAGTACAAAAGTTGAGAAGAAAAATATGGAAGAAAACCTAAAACTACCTCAATAATATATAAATTAAATGTTAAGAAAGCTATTTTTTACCTTGAAGTTAACCATGAGGGTTTTCGATATCTTATAGAGAAGAAAAATATGGAAGGAAGTCTATATCATGCTAATGAAATATTAGAATATGTATCACCAACCACCATATGATGAAAGTGGTTGAATTTATTTGGTTGGAAAGAATAAAACCATTACTAATTGTGTTCATTTTGCACCAAATTTTTTCTGTATTTTTCAACAAGATGAAACTTTCTACCATGATTATGACCAAACAAAAAAAAAGGCATACAAATAGCAATCGCCTTCAGTAGAGAAGGAAATATGGCAACATCTCTGTAAAGCCGTAAAACAGCACAATGAATCAAAATAAGAAAAGAACTGTAGAGCTCTTGAATGGTGCAGAATTATTCCTGCAAATTTCAAATTACCTGAGCAGGGAAACGAGATTCCCCAGATTTCTTCTTGTCCTCCCAAGCTAACGGATCTATATTTGTTCCACCAAAACTAGCAGCCTGGCACCAAATTCCAACAGCCATAGCGTAAGAAACAATGAAACTTTGATAGAGAAATAAGAAAATATACTACTAACAAAATTAAAGCTAATACCTCAAAGATACCATAGAGCTGATGCGTGGAGTAATTGTAGAGGAAGAGAGGCAGGCCAGGTGTTATTGCCCTAACTGAATCCCTGTACCTTGATGGCAAACCTGCCAATAAAATCCAGAATTTTATAACAAGTAAATACTGTACTGTTTGGAAACAAATTATGGAATACACAATGAAGAAAATGGGATATTTGTGTTGAAATCCCAATTCAAAGGCCCCAAAACAACATAAAAATTGGGCCTTTAGCTCATTAGATTGATTAAGGGGAGAGAGGAAAAACATACCAAAGAGCTGTCTCTCTAGGTTCTCCTGCATAGTATCGTTGTTGCAGACAAAGATGTAACCTCCAACAGCTTCGTTCCTTGGCAGCGCCTCGGACGCCGGTAATGTCTTGAATCGCTTGTCCACCGCTCCTCCATTACCGTTGTTATTGATATCCCTATTATGATTGCTGTTCTTGTTGAGTCCGTTATTACTATTCCCATTCTTTTTCCTCCCAGCAGCACCATTGCTGCTGTTGTTCTTCTTGCCGTTCACATGCTTCCCAAATGACTTATCGAAGTAATAATTCTTCATCAATCCATTTCCGTTGGTAAATCCGAACCTCTTATTTGAGAAACTCCCATCCTTGATCCCGTCCATGGAATTGTATTCGTCGCCGTTGCTTTTGATCCGATTGAGGCTGGAGTTGGTAAAGGCGAGCTTTTGGACTCCCAGCCCGCCGGGGGTGAACTCCGGCGCGGCGACGGAGAGTAAGTTCCGGCGTTCATCGAGGGTCTTTCCGGTTTCCGGGAGGAAGGGATCGCTCCAGATGCTGTCGCCGATGGAGAGGCTGGAAAAGGCAGCGGTCTCGAGCCGAAGCTGTTCGCTGAAATGCCTGAACGAAGACTGCTCCTTGTGAGTACTGATCTCCATTTCTTTATCTCGGTCTGATGTTGGGTGAGGAAGCGAGAAGAGAGGTACTGGTTTATAGAGTGGAACAGAGGAGAATTTCGAGGAAAGAGAAGGAGAGAGAAAACGCGAACGCGGTTGCATTGAGAGCGAAGAGTGAATACTTTGTGACGAAGAAAAGGGTTTAGCCGTTTAAGGGACTGTCCCGCATGCGAATGAAGGAGATAATAGGTGAGTGGGGGCCACCGGGTTCCAGAAGGTTGGTGGGGTATTATTTCTCGAGATTTGGCCGCCAACGAACTCTAGAAGTAGCGGAAGAGGAAAGACAATGCTAAACTTTTCAATGAGTTAAATTAAAAAAAAAAAAAAAAAAAAAAAAAAAGAATTTACCTACGTTAGACTATAAATTTTTTTATTTACATATTTAATATCTAAAATTATTAATTTATACTATTCATATCTGAAATCTCTTATTCCTCACATCCCGCGTTTCATTATGTTTTCATCCCCAGGTTCATCTCATTCGTCCTGTTCTCCGGTGATTTTCTGCGTGAGAAAACCCTATGATATTTGTGAATGCCCATTTCTAATGCCCTTAATACTCACGCTCCTTCTTCGTTGCTCTATTGGTCCTGTGAGTTTTGAGTTATGCGTTGGTATGATTCATACTCTAAATTTTTGTACAACTATGTCAATCTTTATTCGGTAAGAACTAGTTCTTGCTTCAGTCGTTTTTTCCTTGTTAGTTCATAGATAGACGTTGAATGAAATACTTGTTTGAGAACACCCTCTGTTTTTCTTTTTGTTGAACGACGACTTATGCTTTTTTGTTTACATGGTATTTTTTGTTACATGTTAATGTAGTGGATTGGTGTTTGGTTGGCTTTCATATATTTATTTGGGTTTCTTTGGTTGCCTTTATTTCACTATGATGGGTCAATTGGTCAATTGGCAGGTTGGCTTTCATGAGAGCGCCTTCTGTTTTGTGTTGTGCTGGAGTTGTGAGGGAATAAGAAGTTTTGCAACTCTTTCATTGAAGTTGTTTTCAATGTAGTGGATGATTTCTATAAGTATGTTGCAGTTGAGGTTTTCTATATTCGTAGTGGAGGTTTTTTATATTTGTGTGTTACGCAAAACCAAAAAATTATGAAAAAAAGCTCTATTTGTGTTAAGTGGTTTATGTTGGATGGCTCCCTACTTGGATGATCTATGTTGCAACCATAAGTTGCATCTCGTGGGATCATTGGAGGGTCATGAGATCAACAATAGGAGAAACAACCTGTATTGTTCTTGTTTCTCTAGTCTCTACTCATCTCTATAGATGAATCTTGCTTATGTCTGAGTCCGATGATAACTCATTGGATGCATGCACATGAGATTTTAGTTGAAGTTATTATTTTTTTCTCTAGTCTCCCATTTGTGTTGAATTCACTTGGTTTATTTCCATGTTATTTGAAGTTCTATAGTTGTATTTATTCATGTATTGCTCTTTACATAATGAGCTCTATATATTCGACAGGTTTTACAAGCATGCACATGCCACAAATCTTCTTTTGCTAAAACTTGCAATGCGTTATATTTAAAACATATCATAGTGAGAATCGCAACCAAAGATTTTATCTTTGCCCTCGCACCAGCACAAAAGATGATTGTAATTTCTTTAGGTGAGTTGATGAAGCCGAACAAACATCATCAAACATAAGTCATTTATTTGATACCAAGACCATTACATGAGATGACTTTGGAGAATTTGAAGTCTGTGAAGCATGATTTGTTTCAAATCAAGTTGTTATTAGTTATTTTGGTTGTACTTTAGTTGTTAACTTTCTTGTTATAATATCACGAGTTATAACTATCACTTTAATGTGAACTCTTATGTGAGTTTTTTGAAAATAAATGTTTGTAATCTAATGATTTGTAAGTGCCATTGTAATTTGAACTCTTATGTGAGCTTTTTGAAAATAGATGTTGTAATATCATGAGTTATAAGAGTCATTGCAATGTGAGCTCTTGCATGTGCTTTTTAAAATAGTGCAAAATGATTTCATTGATCTTTGTGAAAAAACTATTATATAACTTGTCCACTTTGAGAATAAACAATTACATAATTTGTTATCTTCATGAAGAAACTATTACATAACTTGTTCTCTCTATAAAGCAATTAAAAAATTGCTTCTAAAAATAACTTATCAAAATTCACCCAAATACATATATTCCTCAATGATTTTCATATAGGATTCTTGCAAGTTATTTTATGGTGGCCAAGTAAGCCACCCAGTATTGTTAATGTGCTTCGGCAGTATATCCAAATTTTTCTTCATAATATGCTATATTTAAAGAGCCACCCAATTTGATGTAGCAAGTTTATTTCTAGCTCTATTAATGCCATGACTCAAATGCGTATCATCCAACCTCCTAACTTCAAAGGTCTAATCATCTATGCATAATGATGCACGTACCCTCCAAATGCACCCTCGATGCGAGCATGTTGCTATAACTCTAGACTTATTGCTAGCATTTATATTTATCCCAAAGTTATTAATATTTACGGTGGATCGTAGGAACTACTTGGAGATTCTAGCATCATTAAAGCAAGCTTCAATTTCTAATATTTTATCATCACTAATTGGTCGCTTAAGCTGATCACTTCTTAAGCTTTCAAAGTCAATGTTGTTCAAAACAACATTAATAACTCTACCGCTGCAAGGACAATGCTCTAAACCTTCAAAGTTCATAGCGGCCTTTGCATCCTCTAATAACATAATAATAACTTCAACCCGCTGACTGTCAGTACATTGTCATATCATTTGCATCACCTCAGTATCACTTGAAATTGTCTTGTAAACTTTGGGAGAAGTAGGATTACCATGGTTATGTAACTTAAACTCATGACTAATTAGTCATGGACATATCTTTCAAACTTCTCTCTAAAGATAAAAAAAATTAAGCAGAACATACTCTTATTTCATCATTTTCTATTTACGAGCTTATATCTTCTTCTTTCTTTACCTTTAACTTCACTCCAATATACCTCAAATTTAATGTAACCAAATACATTCACCATCATTCACCACAACTACCACTTAAAATAAAAAATCATCAAACACAATGGTAGAAGACAAAAATTATATATATATATATATCCCATGGCAAGAAACAAAAGAAGGGCATCACTCAAAACTCACAACAACAATTGAATGACGAAGGAGTAGGAGGGTATTCTCATAAAAAATGGGCATTCTTAAGCATCAGAGTGCCTTCTCACGCAAGAAATCGATGGAGAACTGGGAAAAGGAGATGAATCTGCGAGGGAATGGGAGTTGGCACACGTGTAGATCACAGAGACGGAATGGAGTGCGGGATGTGAAGAAATAAGAGATTTTGGGTGTGGGTACTGTAAATTAATAGTTGTAGTTATTAAATATGTAACTAGGTGTGTTAAATGTTGTGTATGTAAATCCCTCGTAAAAATATCCTAAAAAAGCTTTTGGAACTCTCAAGAGAAACCCTAGTTGCCTCCCCTTTCCCTTGGCTTCCCTTCCTCTTCCTTTAGAATCGGAGGCCAACATCCCTCAATTCCTTCCATGAAATAACCCCTGCCCCCTAAAACATCCCTTTCAAGTCCATTTGACAAGCATATCTCCTTTGGCCTTCATAAAATACTCATCTTTTTAGAGTCTTAACCAATACCAACTTTTTACCCTTAAACCCTATTTCTCTTTCTCCTTAGCAAGCTCCTGTATCCTCTATACCTAAGGCTTAAATATCCCATTTTATTAACTAAAAGGGAATATTGAACTTTAAAAACCCCATTCTTTCATCTTTCCTAGTCTCCTTTGTTTAAGCCTTTCATGATATCGCTCTCTTTTTTTTTTTTAATGAAGAAACTTAGGATGGAGCTCATGTTATTGGTCGGCGGCCTTTCTTTCTCTTAATGATGATTTTTTTACATTCAAGTTCTCATCCCCTCGAAACTTTGAGATGTTTTAGAGTGGTGGAGCATGATTCTTCTTTGGTAAGCTGTCCTTTTTAAAAAAATAGTCACATGATTTCGAACCTATAAAGGATTAATTTGCTTAACTGCCTTTGGATCAAGATACTTAACCTCCCTCTTTCCTACTGGAATCCCTCTAGAATTTCCAAGATTGCTAGCCTTGTCAGTAAGCCCATAGTTGTTAATAACCTTACTACTGAGAAAATATGCCTTACTTTTGTAAGAATTTGTGTTCAAATCAACAAATCCTTTGAGCCTCCTAATGAAGTCACGGTAGATGTTACAAGCAAATTACGTTGTCTCCTGTTCCAATATGATTGGAAACCTACACCATGTCCTGGATGTAGTTCCCTGGTTCACCCTCAATTTATTTGTCCTATTAACATGTCAAACCCTTTCCCATCACAAACTTCTATGTAGCTTGTTAGAGGGAGAAGAAGAGGCCAGAAACCCCGAGAACACCCTTCCAATAACACCCTTCCAACCATAAATTGGATAAATATATGGTTGATCTTGTTGTTATGAACCAAATAATCAATCAAAAATCCACAAATCCTTCTCTAACCCTCCTTCCCCTCATATGAAGATCCATTCTTCTAAACCTTCATAACCTACTCCAAACCAAAAATCTGATGCGTATAATATTTACATGGTTGCTTCAAATATAGATCTTCTTTGGTAAGTCATTCATTTTTTTATGAATGGCCACATAATCTTAAACATATACATGATGAATTCGCTTCATTGCTTCTCTAGATCAAGATCAATAACCTCCCACTTCCTATTAGAAACCCTCTAAAATTTCCAAGATTGCTATACTGGTGGGTCAGCCCCTAGCCCTTAATAACATTACTATTGAGAAAACCCGCATTACTTTTACAAGAATTTGTATTCAAATCGATAATCCTCTAAACTCATTGATGAAGTCAACATAGATGTTCATGGAAATTTATGCTGTCTATATGGACCTTCGAAAGGACACTGTCGTGGTTGAGTGCAGAGGGTGTACGTGTCACGACCCGACCCGACGGGGACGGATCTCGCCCGAGCCGGATCGCAACACAACCTTCTTATCCAGGATCTGGCTTTGGAATTTGGTTACTGAACTGATCTTCCAAATACTTAACTCAACAGACACAAAAACACAGAACAACAGAGCTACTATAAATCATCGAACACAGCGGAATAAAACATCTATCTGATTTCATTTCCTCAAAATAATCATCTACAATTACAGTACATGGCTTTTGAACAGAAAGAAAGACAGATCAGAAAAGTCATGACCGTACAAAAATCAAAAGTATACATATACGGATCAGAACTCTGAACTCTAGTCCTGGACTTCCTTCCCTTTCCCAGAACCTGAAAACCACCAGAAAGCAAGGGTGAGCTCAACAGCTCAGCAAAGCAACAAACCACCAATCTAAATTCTCAGAAATCAAAACCAAAATCATCAGACAGAAATCAGATCAGAAATTGGAACAAAATCGGATCTCGAATCAGAACAGAATCGAAAATCAGAACTTATACGGACAGATATCAAATCAGAATCAGAGTCGTACAGATCAGATCACAGAACAGAATAAATCAACAGAGTCAGAATTATACAGAAATCAGAAATCAGAATTTGCAGATCATATCATATCAGAATCACAATTGCGTACAGAACAGATACAGAAAACAGAACAGATTCATATGTCATTCATAGCTTGCCCTGACACTGACGGAATCTCTACGGATTCCGGCCCCTTATGCCTCCCTTCCCAGACACTGACTGAATCTCATAGGATCCAGGCCCCTTATGCCTCCCTTTGTGCTCACGGCACCAGAACAGATGTGCTTATAGCACCAGAACAGAATTTATCGGATCCGGAACAGAACAGATATCAGATTTCAGATTTGAGCTCATTTCAGATTTCCCCGACACTAACTGAATCTCATAGGATTCAGGCCCCTTATAACTCCCTTTGTATAGCTTATACACATAGCATTTCAATTCAGAAGAAATCCGGAGAAATCAGAAATTACCAAAAAATCGGGCAGCACAACGGCAGTATACAGAATTTACACAAAATTTCCTGCAAAGAAAATTTACCGAATTCGCACAGAACATAGATAATCATATTCCAGAACATTTATTCTACTGCACAGAAAATTTACAATTTCACAGAAAATTATAGTCTACGAAAAACATCGCCGATTCAAAAATACCCGGACAAAAATCTTCGAAAAATAACCAAAATGTGCACACTCGGCACATCAACAATATACGGAAAGTTACGCGATAAAAACTGAACCAATCAAAAGATACGGACGAAAAACCGTAACGGAAACGAAATTCGGACAGAAATTACCGTCAAACGCGACGGAACTGAAAATTGAGAAAGGCGGAATGTGCCTTACTTCGAGCACAGCAACTTCCTGAACAGTCTCGACGGACGAAAACGGCTCCGCGTCTTCCCGAAATCAACTTTTCCAAAATCTTTTTTTCTCTCTCCTCAGAACAGTAAATCAGATATTTTTTATTTTTGATTTTTCTCTCTCATCAAAACGACTGATTTCCCTTAAGTAATACTCAGAACGGCCCGGCCGATCGCGACATCGTCCCGGGACGATCCGACCAAATGGATCGTCCTGGAATCCTCCCAGGGCTGTTGTCTGGCCGTTATTTTCTACAGTAACTATCGGCCTGGCCGATGTCTCCAATCGGCCTGGACGATGCCTACAGAAAATCACCTGGAGCAAATCTGGGCAAAATCTGGAGCTCATCTTCACTGATCGTCCCAGGACGATCCCAGATCGTCCTGGACGATACTAGAGCAGATTTTTGATATTACAATCTCCCCAACTCAGAAAAATGTCGTCCTCGACATTATCCAATCCAAACTCAGTCAGAACAAATACGGGTACGACCGTCTCATGTCAGACTCCTTTTTCCAAGTCGCTTCCCGTGCAGTCCGGTGCTTCCACTGGACTTTAACCATCGGAATCTCTTTATTTCTTAACTTCCGGACGTCGTACGCCAAAATCAACTCTGGCTCTTCCTTGTACGCCAGATCCTCCTGAATCTTAACCTCATCAGCAGATACCTTCTTCCCAGAGTCTGAAACCCACTTCCTCAGAGTGGATACATGAAACACATTATGCACATCAGGCATAGAATCAGAAAGCAATAGGCGATAAGCAGATTTTCCAATTCTTTCCAAAATCTCAAACGGTCTAACATACCTTGGACTCAGTTTACTCACCTGACCAAATCTGCTAACACCTTTCAGCGGACTGACTTTGACATACACAAAGTCACCAACCTGAAACTCAACAAATCTGTGCTTCTGATTGTAATACTTCTGCTGTCGATCTTGAGCAGCTTTCAATCTTTCTCTTATCAAATTGATCTTCTTAGCAGTTTCATCAGCAAAAGTGGCCCCCAAAGCCTGCCTATCTCCGACCTCCGTCAGAGTCAAAGGAGTACGACACTTCCTGCCATACAGAGCCTCGTACGGTGCCATACCGATACTGGACTGAAAACTGTTGTTATAAGCAAACTCAATCAGCGGAATATGATCTTCCCAGCTTCCGCTAAAGTCCAGAACACAAAGTCTCAACAGATCTTCCAGTACCTGAATAGTCCTCTCAGACTGTCCATCGGTCTGAGGATGAAAGACTGTACTGAAATGCAGTTTCGTACCCAAGCCTTGCTGAATGCCTTTCCAAAGTCTGGAAGTAAAACGTCCATCTCGGTTGGAAACAATCACGCGAGGCACACCGTGCAATCTGACTATCTCCTTCACATATAACTGTGCCAAGCGTTCAACTGAATCTGTCTGTCTGATCGGAAAAAAATGGGCTGATTTCGTCAATCGATCTACAACTACCTAAATAGCATCGTGCCTTTGTCTAGATCGAGGAAAACCCATCGCGAAGTCCATCGTTACCTCCTCCCATTTCCACTCAGGGATAGGCAACGACTGCAACAGTCCACCTGGTCGCTGATGCTCTGCCTTCACCAACTGACAGGCTTCGCATCTCGACACAAACTCTGCCACATCTTTCTTCATCCCAGGCTACCAGAACAAAAGCTTCATATCAGCATACATCTTACCACTGCCTGGATGAACAGTGTAGCCTGAATGATGAGATTCGTACAGAATCTCCTGCCTCAAATCTCCAAACACAGGTACCCACAACCTGTTCTTACAGAAAATAGCACCAGAATCAGAAATTCGAAGTTCAGGAGTCTTACCAGATCCAATCTGTGCAATCAACTTCGAATAATCAGAATCTGACTTCTGGGCTTCTTGAATCCTTGTTTCCAAAGTAGACTGAATACTCATCTGAGCTAACTCCAAACCACTGGAGGAAATCACCTCCAACTGTAATCGCTCCAAATCACGTATCAGAAACTCATCACAAGTAAGCTGAATACCTGATAATCCAGAAGACTTTCTGCTCAGAGCATCCGCTACCACATTCGCCTTCCCAGGCTGATACTGAATAGTCAAATCATATTCCTTGATCAACTCGAGCCACCTTCTTTGTCTCAGATTCAGGTCCTTCTGAGTAAAAATGTACTTCATGCTCTTATGATCAGTAAAGATCTCACATCTGACGCCATACAGGTAGTGACGCCAAATCTTCAAAGCAAAAACAACTGCAGCTAACTCCAGATCATGCGTCGGGTAATTCTTCTCATGTGGTTTCAACTGTCTCGAAGCATAAGCAATTACCTGACCATGCTGCATCAGGACACATCCCAGTCCTTTCAGTGAAGCATCACTGAACACCTGAAAACCTTCCGTACCTGACGGAAGTGCGAGTACTGGAGCTGAAGTCAGACAATCCTTCAATCGCTGAAAACTCGCCTCACATTCCGGTGTCCAAACAAAAGGAACTAACTTCTGAGTCAGTCTCGTTAGAGGAGTCGAAATCTGTGAAAATCATTTCACAAATTTCCTATAATATCCGGCCATGCCCAAGAAACTACGTACCTCAAATACCGTAGTTGGCCTTGGCCAATCAGCAACTGCCTGAATCTTCTGGGGATCTACAGAAATGCCTTCTCCGCTAATCACATGCCCCAGAAAAGAAATGCTCTTCAGCCAGAATTCACACTTGGAGAACTTGGCATACAGCTGATGCCTCTTCAAAGTCTCCAACACAATCCTCAAATGTCTGGCATGATCATCCTCAGATGCAGAATATACCAAAATATCGTTGATAAAGACGATCACAAACTGATCCAAATACTCCCTGAATACTCGGTTCATCAAATCCATGAAAATAGCAGGTGCATTGGTTACCCCAAAAGGCATAACCAAAAACTCGTAGTGCCCGTACCGAGTACTGAAAGCTGTCTTCACCACATCAGCTTCCTTCACCTTCACCTGATAATATCCGGATCGCAAGTCAATCTTCGAAAATACTGAAGATCCGGAAAGCTGATCAAATAAGTCGTCAATCCGAAGCAAAGGATACTTGTTCTTGATCGTGACCTTGTTTAAATCTCTGTAATCAATACACATACGGAGTGTACCGTCCTTCTTCTTCACAAACAAAACAGGTGCTCCCCAGGGTGAAACACTAGGACGCACAAAACCTCTGTCAACCAACTCCTGAAGCTGAACTTTCAACTCAGAAAGTTCTTTCGGTGCCATCCTGTACGGAGCTTTTGATATAGGAGCTGTACCCGGAAAAACATCGATAGAGAACTCCACATCTCTATTCGGAGGTAAACCAACCAACTACTCAGGAAAAACATCAACAAACTCCCGTACCACTGGGATATCAGAAACAGAACCAACCTCCAGGTTCAGATCCCGCACCGAAGCCAAAAATACTGAACATCCCTTCTTCCACATCCTGCTCACCTCCAACACAGAAACCAGACAAGAGAGAACACCTCGTAATCCCTGAAATACAACTCTCTCTCCAGCCATAAGCAAACTCACTTGCTTCTTCAGACAGTCAATCTGAGCTTCATACAGACTCAGCCAATCCATTCCCAGAATCACATCATACGAAGAAATCAGCAACAAAATCAAGCTAGATTTCCACTTCTTGCCAGCAATGTCAATCTCACATAAACAAAACTTGGGGGCAATCAAATTACTTCCAGCCGGTAAAATCACAGACAAAGAAACCGGCAGAGAAAACAAAGGCATCTGGATTCGGTCAAAACAATGCTCGGAAAGAAACGAGTGACTAGCTCCAGAGTCAAACAAAACACGACAGGGCTGATCAGAAATGTAAATCGTACCTGTCACAACATCCGGAGCATCGCGAGCCTCTCCGTCTAACAGAAAAACAGCTAACAAAACCTTCCTATATGCAGGACACTGCATTCCATCAAAAGTCTTTTCCAACCTCCTCAGCCACTCCTCGGCTGCTCTGGGCTCAACAGCGCCCTCAAATCTCGGAGGCTTCAACCTCAAAAATAACTGCAGGTGTCGATCAATGTCCTCAGATCTAACAGTAGAAGCTCTGCTCTGAGTCTCGCTCATCATCTGAGCAACAAGTGAAGCAAACTGAGACAGTGTATCAGCACCGACCACTGGGGCTATACTCCCCACTGGTGCTGCCTGATCGGCACTCTGCCCGTCTGTCATGTCTGGGTCTGGCTGATCCATACAGAAAAATCCAGAAAATTCAGAAAACTATCACAAAAACAACACAAAAACAGCACAATAAAAAGCCGAACGACCCAAAACTACCCCCAGACAGACTCACTGATCACTTCCTAGAGCTCTGTTTTACAATCCAACCAATTTCCAAAACCAGTGCTCTGATACCACTAAAGCTTGTCACGACCCGACCCGACGGGGACGGATCCCGCCCGAGCCGGATCACAACACAACCTTCTTATCCAGGATCTGGCTTTGGAATTTGGTTACTGAACTGATCTTCCAAATACTTAACTCAACAGACACAAAAACACAGAACAACAGAGCTACTATAAATCATCGAACACAGCGGAACAAAACATCTATCTGATTTTATTTCCTCAAAATAATCATCTATAATTACAGTACATGGCTTTTGAACAAAAAGAAAGACAGATCAGAAAAGCCATGACTGTATAAAAATCAAAAGTATACCTATACGGATCAGAACTCTGAACTCTAGTCCTGGACTTCCTTCCCTTTCCCAGAACCTGAAAACCACCAGAAAGTAAGGGTGAGCTCAACAGCTCAGCAAAGCAACAAACCACCAATCTAAATTCTCAGAAATCAAAACCAAAATCATCAGACAGAAATCAGATCAGAAATTGGAACAAAATCGGATCTCGAATCAGAACAGAATCGAAAATCAGAACTTATACGGACAGATATCAAATCAGAATCAGAGTCGTACAGATCAGATCACAGAACAGAATAAATCAACAGAGTCAGAATTATACAGAAATCAGAAATCAGAATTTGCAGATCATATCATATCAGAATCATAATTGCGTACATAACAGATACAGAAAACAGAACAGATTCATATGTCATTCATAGCTTGCCCTGACACTGACGGAATCTCTACGGATTCCAGCCCCTTATGCCTCCCTTCCCAGACACTGACTGAATCTCATAGGATCCAGGCCCCTTATGCCTCCCTTTGTGCTCACGGCACCAGAACAGATGTGCTTATAGCACCAGAACAGAATTCATCGGATCCGGAACAGAACAGATATCAGATTTCAGATTTGAGCTCATTTCAGATTTCCCCGACACTAACTGAATCTCATAAGATTCAGGCCCCTTATAACTCCCTTTGTATAGCTTATACACATAGTATTTCAATTCAGAAGAAATCCGGAGAAATCAGAAATTACCAAAAAATCGGGCAGCACAACGGCAGTATACAGAATTTACACAAAATTTCCTGCAAAGAAAATTTACCGAATTCGCACAGAACATAGATAATCATATTCCAGAACATTTATTCTACTGCACAGAAAATTTACAATTTCACAGAAAATTATAGTCTACGAAAAACATCGCCGATTCAAAAATACCCGGACAAAAATCTTTGGAAAATAACCAAAATGTACACACTCGGCACGTCAACAATATACGGAAAGTTACGCGGTAAAAACTGAACCAATCAAAAGATACGGACGAAAAACCGTAACGGAAACGAAATCCGGACAGAAATTACCGCCAAACGCGACGGAACTGAAAATTGAGAAAGGCGGAATGTGCCTTACTTCGAGCACAGCAACTTCCTGAACAGTCTCGACGGACGAAAACGGCTCCGCGTCTTCCCGAAATAAACTTTTCCAAAATCTCTTTTTCTCTCTCCTCAGAACAGTAAATCAGATATTTTTATTTTTGATTTTTCTCTCTCATCAAAACGACTGATTTCCCTTAAGTAATACTCAGATCGGCCCGGCCGATCGCGACATCGTCCCGGGACGATCCGACCAAATGGATCGTCCTGGAATCCTCCCAGGGCTGTTGTCTGGCCGATATTTTCTACAGTAACTATCGGCCTGGCCGATGTCTCCAATCGGCCTGGACGATGCCTACAGAAAATCACCTGGAGCAAATCTGGGCAAAATCTGGAGCTCATCTTCACTGATCGTCCCAGGACGATCCCAGATCGTCCTGGACGATACTGGAGCAGATTTTTGATATTACAGTACGACTGCACCACCCTGAGGGATAGAAATGATTGCAGGCCTCCGCTCTATTCGCAAGTAGGCTAATGGGAGGACAGATTAGATCCTACATATGATCAACCATTGAGGATAGTGACTCTCGTCAACACACCCTGATGAGTGATAATATGCATTACCTGATTAGTGTCACAGGATTTTCTCACTTGATACATGAGATCGAGTGGAGTTTATTTATTATGGAATTATGTTTCGCACGGGTCTAAGACTCCGTGATTAATTATATCTCAGGGGGAGCCCGAGAATACTCTCGATTAAGTATCCAATATATTCTTCCTAAAAAGGGGATTGACACAAAAGGGAGACTAAGAAGTTCCTACTCAAAGGGAAGAAGGGCTCAAGTGGCTTAGTCAAGATGCATAGTTCATTTAAGCATCCTGAGAGACTAAGGCGGTTGAGAATAGAAAGAAACTCATACACTCAAAACATACAGAGAAAAAAGATGAAAGTGACATCATTCATGTTACTCAGATAGGTAGAATTTATAGTCCCTGAAAAAAAAAAGAACTTACCTACCGTTTAGGCCTACTACGAGACACCTAATGTAGCAACCTTAAATCATAGATCTAAGGTGGGTTTAATGTTCTACCCAGCATTAACACTCGTATCCTAACTAATGCATCTGGGCTGATATCCTGCTTGAAAAGGAATGCCATCAAACCACCTAAATGAGTAAAATCCATGATGTCCACTCTTTTATGAAACATGGATACGTAGGTTGAGTATTTTTTAAAATAAGGCCGACGTCTAAAGAGTTTTTTAAGTGACCTTGGACTTATATAGGGTGAATGCTCCTAGAGCTAATGTAATTAAATTTTAATTAGGTTGATTTTTTAATGTGATGTATGTTGGTTAAGGTCTCAAATTAAGTATGCATTAGATTTTAAAAAATAGGCTTATAGAAATAAATTTTTAGAAGAGACTAGGCTTCCCTAGGTTCGGCACCTCATCCTCATAGGCCAGATTATATGGACTTTACCCGCAGGCAGGGAAGTGTCTTATTAGAAGGAAAGAGAAGAATACAATAAAATGTATGTGACCCCGGACAATTTTTACTATTTCTTAGGTCATTAAGTTTCTATGTTATTTAATTTCTAAAATATTAATTTTTAATTACGAGTAGAAAAATATTTTTTAGTCCTTAAAGAGCCTAGCAAAAATCAAGTCAAACACATGCAAGAAATAAACCTAGAAAAAGCATAAAATTTCTAATACACACACAAAATAAACACATTAATATAAATCCATAAAATATAAAAAAGTAAAGTCCAAAGTCCACGACAAGTGTCATATAAGTATAACCCAGGATCTATAGAAAAGTAATGTTGGTCAGGCCCCACCGACAACATCCTGGATTCTAATCCTATTGAATGATGCAAGTCTTAAAAGTAAGGCATTTCATCTTCAAGTCTCCGTCTTCAGGTGGATCATCTCCCTTTGGATCGTCTCCTTCGGGCTCCGTATGGTCCGTCCTCCAAAAAGGTACCCAAATGAATAAGAATTTCCCTATATAGGGCCTTTCTTTTTCTCTTTAGGTACCGAGTATTTGAAATGCCTCGCTTTTGAAGACTTTCACAACTCAAGATTAAATTACAAATTGCATCATTAAAAAAGAAAAAATCTAGACTCAAACAGAACCTGCAAAGTTATCCTAACAAAATATCCAAGCAATTAAATATAACACAACCCAAGTAGTTAATAATTTATGTATAAATGGAAATACACTTGGCTACGCTCTTTTAATTTTAAGGGGGCTAAGTAGTCTCTGGGGCATATGCAGAAGATATTATTAGTATTAAAGCTTGAATTATTTTGGTCCCCTTTATTAGCACTCAATAAGCATGGCCACCTACAAAAGATTGAATTAGTATCAAAAGCGTCCCTAGTCCATGGGAAATCTAACGCACAAATCTCATCACAAGCAAAGTATAGAAAGTATAATAATAAAATAAGTATCATCACAACAAACCAGAACAATTAAATTAATTAGCACTCGTGCCACACACAATTGTATCACATCACAGAAGCAACAAAAAGTAAAACACCGACTCTAATCCTAGACCTATAAGTGATGCCCTAGAAAATAATTCTATGTGTGTGTAATGGACTTGTGTAGCTTTGGATAGGTCCTATGTAGGGTAGTTAATTTAAGTTATCTCGAGTTCAAGTTTGTTGAAGGTCAAAAAGAAAAATTTTGATTAAGGTGTAAGTATTAATGAATTAGAGTTTATTTTAGTTAATTTAGTTTGTAGATCTATTTTAATACTTAGGATAGTAATCTTAGAAGTTTAAGTAGCATTAGTCGATTTTAAAAGGTCCGGGGTCCTTCTATATGCTAGGCTAAGGGGATCCAAAAGGTTATTATTAGAAATAGGTTAAGTCTAGGGGTTCTAGTATTTTACTTAAATATTAGGTCTTCATAGAAGTAATTAAGCTATGAGTTTTCTAGATTTAGAGTTCTCTAGATAAAGTTATGAATTTTAGAAGTTTTGGACGATTAATGAATTATTAAAATTGTTTCATAAATGACATTTTAGGAGTTTTGATCCAAATCAGCTCAAAATTGATTGGAATCACCTCCAAAGGTCATAAATGACCTAAAGAAGTGTTCCCAAGTATTTGAAAAAAAAATGGAATTTTTAATAATTTTAAATATTTAATTAAGGCCAAGAGGTGATTTTTAATTAAAATTAAATTAAGGCTCAGATTGAAGTCCAACTAAGGATCCCTAATTATCTAAGATTAAGTATTAAGTCTTGAAGAGTTTGAGATATTATGGGTAGTTTTTGAAGTTAAATACAGTTATTATAATTTTCTAAGGTTATCGGGGCTTAATTAATGGGTTAAATTATGGTTCATTAAGTAAGGGGTCTAAAGGCTCTTAAAAAATTTTAGAAAATTCTTGGAAATTTAGGATATCACTAAGTTCAAATGTGAAAAGTTTCATATCACTCAGAGATCTGTCCTAGCTCCTAATTTTTTTCTAAATTTGCTAGATTGGTTCTTAATTGTTATCCTTAGGGTGTCACTACGTTAAGTAGGTTTCAAAAAATAATCTATGACTAACCCTTAGGATAACATGAGTGGAATGCATAGAAATAGTAAACACATCAATCCTAAAATTTAGGAGAGCCTAAACTAAGTGCTTGTACGTCCTACACATGCAAAAGATGATGAAAAAATAATAAAGTGATTAGTGAATGAATGAAGCTCAATCATTCACTAATCTATCACCCCCAAGAATATTATTCATAATCTTAATAAATGTTTAAAATTTCATGAATGGATCCCCCAAAATTAAGGATTTGAAAATCTATATAATTTTAAAATAATTTAAAATACATATACTAATTAAGTTAATTTTAGAAAATAATGTAATTCAAAATAATTTAATGAAAATAAATACATAAAAAGATGGGAGATTCACTGGTCACTCGAATGAGATTTCAAAATGATTTCAAAATAATTTTTAATTTTAAAATAATTAGTATATTAATTATTTATATACCATTTAAAAAATCAACTAATTGAATAATACATAAATAAACCAAAAAAAGTATTGATATCTCAAAATAATTTTAAATGAAAATACAAATTATTTTTGAAAATTTTAAGGTATTATACGCATTTTTTTGATTTAAAACACAATAGTAATAAATTTTTGAAGTTTAAAGTAATTAAATGTAATTTTAACATAATTTAAAATAATTACTATTTAAAAATAATTATTAAATTAAGCTAAAATAAATATTAAAGTTTCTAAATTTAGAATAATTTTTTAAAATAAATTTTGTAATTTTGGAAAGTAATTATATTTTAATTAAACCATTTAGGTAATTAGTTAATTAAAATAATTTAAATAGTAAAATAGTTATCAATTTAAATTAAATAGTAAAAATAAATTTTATGATTTAAAATAATCTCAAAGATAATGATTAGATAATTATTGCCAATATATATATATATATTTAAGATAGTATTAATAATAATAATAATAATAATAATAATAATAATAATAATAATAATAATAATAATAATAATTAGCTAATATTATTTTTAGATTAAAGAAAATACCCTCTAAAAATAATATTATGTATTATATATCTTTAAAATAATTATTATTAATATTTATTAATAAATAACAATTAAGTATTAGTAATATTAAATATTTACTCAAAAATACTTAAATATTAAATTAAAATATAACTAAACATGCTTCTGAAATTATAATAAAATATTATATTTTAAAATATAATTTAAATAAATAAAATGTATATATTTTCAATTATTTATAATTAATTATTTATTAAATATAATAGATATTTAATAATTAGTATAACTTAAAATATACATAATATCTCAATAAATTTTAAATTGAAGAGGATAAAAATACAAACAATTTGATATATTATATGCATTTTTTGGCTTAAATTTTAATTTATTATGATTTATTGTAGAAAAGTGTTTTAAAAAAGAATTTAAAATAATTTAACACTAATATTAATTAAAAAAGGCAGTTGTTGCAGCGGCAGGCCACGCGACACTCTCTAATTGGCTCATAATATCATGGGTAATCATTACCTGGCTTGCGCTACCTACAATTATTATCACATGATTGCGACAATCAAACATCGCAAACGCGACGTGACTTATCCACGTCAGCAAGCTCCTGTAGTCTTTTGATCGTCTGTCGTTTCAAGTGGATGGTCCAGATCCCGTCGGACCAAAAATGAGACTGCAAGATCAAAACCCGCGGTTGATCCGAAACGCGGAATGACCAGATCCCGATCATTGATCATGAGATCAAGGGTCTGGATTGATCCTCAGCGAGTGAAAGGCATAATTCGTAGCCCTAATTCCTTTTTTTTTCTCATTCTCGCAAATGGCTTGATGGAATTTAATGAAATTTTAAACACTAAGCCTATGAATGAAGAGCAATCGTGGGGGAGTGCTTTTCCATTTTGAAATGCACTATGTAATGAGCTAATTAGATCTAGGTGTCCTAGATTAGGGTTAGCATTATACCTTGATTAAATGGATGATTTGGACTGTATATGGGCTTGTTGCACTTGTAGACTATCCACGCTCCTAATTGTAGAAGAAATCTTGAGCTCTTGATGCCTAGATCGAACGCAAAATATTTTGGAACGTCCTTGTCCTCGGTTAGCCGGAGATCTTGCCGCCGGCAAGTGTTTGACGCAGGGTTTGGGTTTGGATAAGTGGGAAAGGATTGGGAGAGCTCACACAAAAGAGTAATCGACGTGGGGGAGCTTATGATGAAAGTAATTGCAAGAGAGAACATTATGAAATCCTAAACACCCTATTTATAGGTCTAAGCGTTGCATCAACGGTTAAGATAGAATCCATCATCAATTATGAGGAAAATAGTGGTAATTTTGCTGTGGTTTTGAATTAGGGATGATTTGGAATTATATCAATGCATTAAATGGGTTTAATTTGGCTTTAATGGGTTAAAATTGACCCAATAAGACTTGGGTTGACCAAGTAAAAGGTTGACTTGGTCAATCTAGTCCATTGAGTCCAAGAGGTGAGAGGTTTGAACCTAGGATAGGTTTGAATTTGATTTGAATTTGATTTGACCAATGCAGGCTAATTGGGTCAACCTGGTTGACCTAGGGATTTGATCTGAAATCAAGAAAAGGGGGTTTGGGTCAATTTGGGTCAACCCAGGTTGACCTGGTCAACCAGGTTGACCTAGGGCCTGGGTCAGGGCTCAACAAACTTTATTTGACCCACTGAACTTAGTAGAAGTGGTCTTGGGGCCTGGCTTGGTCAATTTGACCAAGTCAAACTTCTTGACCCGGGATTGATGAAATTAAGGTCACTAGTCTCCAAGTCCAATATGATTGTTAACCTACCCCATACCCTGGATGTGGTTCTCTGATTCACCCTTAATCTTTATGTCCTATTAACCCATTAAATATTTCCCTATCACAACCTTCTCATTAGCCTTTTAGAGAGAGAAGTAGAAGCTAAAAACCAAGACAACACCCTTTTAAACATAAATTGGATAACTCTACAATTGATCCTACTGTTGTGAACCAAATAACCAATTAAAAAGTCACAAATCCTTCTCCAACCCCTCCATCCCCTAACACTGAGATACTTTCTTCTAAACCTCCACAGCCGCCTCCAAACCCAAAATCTTATACTCTTAATGTTGACCTGGTTGCTTCAAATCAAGTTCTTCTTCAACAAGCCATTCATTTTTAAAAAATAGTCACACAATTTTGAATCTATAAATGATGAATTTAATTCACTTCCTATTTGGATCATGATAGACAAGCTCCCTTTTTCATGTTGGAATCCCCTATAAAATTTCCAAGATTGCTAGCCTGGTGGGTCAACCTCTAGCCGTAAAAAATCTCACTTTTGAGAAAGCCCGCCTTACTTTTGCAAGAATTTGTGTTCAAATAGACAAATCCTCTGAGCTCCCTCATGAAGACAATGTAGATATTGCTGAAAAAATATGCTATCTTCAGGTCCAAATGATTGGAAACTTACCCCATGCCTTATATTTAGTTTCCTAATTCAATCTCAATCTCTATATCATATTAACCCATCAAACCCTTCCCCATCACAACCTTCTTAATAGCCTTTTAGAGAGAGAAGTAGAAGCCGAAAACCATGATAGTACCCTTTCAACTATAATTGGATAACTCTATAGTTGATCCTGCGCTTATGAGCCAAAGAAATAGTCAAAAAGTCACATATCCTTCTCCAACCCTCCTCCCCTCAGACAGAGATCCATTCTTCTAAACCTCCATGACCTCCTCCAAACCAAAAATATAATGCATATAATGTTGAAATGGTTACTTCAAATCAAGTTCTTCTTCAATAATCTATTCATTTTTAAAAAATGGTTACACAATCTTGAACCTATAAAGGATTATTTTGCTTTACTTCCTCTCCAGATCAAGATCGATAACTTCCCTCTTTCCTATTGGAATCCCTCTGTATTGTAACTCTAGACCCAAGTCTTATGATTTTGATGATAAAAAATATTATTGGATTCTTTACAATGTTATCTCATATTATTGTTATTATTGCATATCTATTTTTCTTGTGCACTAATATTTTAGGTCCATCATACACTGTAAAAAATTGATCAGCTCAAGGCATAATAAAATAGGGTTGAGTATCTTGAAGAATTTGTATTTTTGCTTTTTTCATTTCTACAATTATTGAGTCAAATCATATATTTGGTGGATGCTAAACTTGGTAATTGTGTATACACACACCCAAAGCCATTTGAACTAATCATATTATACGATCCAGATCATACAATGTGATCAGTTGAAATCATCATCTCAGCCATCAATCATAATTTAGGCAATATTTTGAAATTCAAAATTTGTTCTAATCGTACTGTACGATTTATATCATACTATATGATATAATTAAATCTTGTCTAAACTAATGCTATAATTAGGGAAATAATTTTGACTAATTGGTCCAATCGGATCATACATGATGAATGGAGAAAATCATACTGTATGACTTGATCTCTACATGGGATGATATTTATATCTCGACTAATCATATTGGACGATAATCCAAGTCATTTGAACTAATCATACCGGACAATGCTTCATATCGTGTTAGACGGATGATTTTAGATTTTGAAACTCCAAAACCTTTATTTTTTTCTTTATCTCCCCTTTACTTTGTTTTCTTTGTTCCTTAACAAGCTGCTGGTCGAATGGGTTTTGGTTAATGGTTTTGGATATTTAATATTTAAAAAGCACTAATTTGCCCTATTTCCATGATGCTTCGACCCGTGGCATTCCCAGTCATGACGTAGCTGCGCCCATAGAGAATCTTCCATATTCTCCCTTAATTTTATAGGTTTCATCCCGAGCTTTGTGCATGGAGGAACTATGCAACACCTTAGCGCTCCTTCAAGACTTAAAATTTTCTATTTTCCTGAGTGGATAAAGCCAGGACGCAGCTACACAATTATATATTTCACTTTCTCAACCTAGTTCCTTGATCACTCTAAATTCCATTCAACATAATAACACTCGCACTACTAAGTTAGTCAAAATTACAATTTTTAGTAGATAATTACCAAGATTTCAGATGACGATATATATATATATATATATATATATATATATATATATATATATATATATATATATATATATATATAGAGAGAGAGAGAGAGAGAGAGAGAGAGAGAGAGAGAGAGAGAGAGAGAGCAAGGATCAGACAGGTATTTTCCATCACTCTTCTTGTGACAAGTGTCCTTATTATTGTAGTGGGTATATGTTTTTAATAATTTTAAGTTTTGCCAATTTTTTTCCTTCTATAATGGTTAAAAATATAATATCTCACATTTTAGTAAAATTTTACTGTGCCACTTTTGAAATGTAATAGATATAATCATCTAAAATATTTTGACTAGTTATATATATATATATATATATATATATATATATATATATAATTTTAACTAAAATGTGTATAATAATATTAAGTATAAAATGATTATAGGTCAATATACCACATCTGGACATGAAATACATTATATATAGTAATATATAATTTTTATATTAAAATATTCATTCCATTAAAATGAAATTCATTTATCTCATTAGAGCTAGCTAGTTAAAGAGGCAGAGAGAGGGGAATTCTTGTTAGAGAAAGCTAGGATTTTGATGACTTCAATCTATTTTCTAATTTAGGCAAAGTTCTAGAAGTTGATCGAATCAAGGTTGGTTAGACTTTGTCTATTTCAATTTTTAAAAATATAAAAATTTTATTTATTTTTGTTAAATTTATGTTTTTGTAGTTTAAAAATGAGGATATTTTCACTCTTGTTGAATTTCATTATATAATTTTTTGTATGTTATAGAGACAATTATTCTTGACATTTAGATATTTTTCAAAAATATTTATGATAGTAGTCTAAAAGTTGCACTATTTTATTTAACTAAAATGATTTTGTAGTAGGAATAAATCTTTAAAATAATGTTCTACATAATTCCTCATAAATTGTTAATATTCTGAAACTGTAAATTCTGCCCAGTAGTTGAATTTGTTATTTATCAATAAAGCCTTCTATGAAATTCTAAAATTTTGTTCATGTGCATGTTTTACTACAATGAAATGAATTATATTCTTATTTACTTAAAATGTGTGATTATGAGGAGATATGATATGTAGTGTAAGTTATGTTCTTATGTTGAATGCACAAAGAGTTATAAGGGCCTATATTCTAATATCTATCTATGATGGGAGGAATAAGGTTTAGAAAAATATTTTTTTTTTGATGTATAGATTTCATATTTATTTAATTTTAGTGCACGGCTTATTTTATTTCAGCTATATGTTTTTAATATTATGCTCATTACGAAAATTTATTATTAATATTATGCTCATTAAAGTTATTAATACATTTACTTTAAAAGCATATTGAGTAAATTATTAAAAATCTAAATTGACATGATATGTTATATGAGACTAATTCATGAAAGCATGACAATCAGTCTCAATCATATTAATCATACTTTCATGAATTAGTCTCATATCACATATCATAAGCCATGTAACTTTCATATAATAAGTCTTTACTTTTTTCTTGTCAACATATCATATCATGTCAATCGATATTCTTATGCCTTTTTTTTTCATATCATTTAGGATTACACCACAATTCTTATTTAAATAAAAGCTTATCAGCTTACCCTCATATATATAATAATAAGTTCATGCCAACCTTAATCAATTAATCATTATCAATTAGTCTTTTTTATTTTCATACACATTTCACATCATATATATTATAATTGCAAATATCATATATATTTAATATAGTCATCAGTATACATATAGTACCAAAAATGCGTGCTGCTCCAAATGAATAATAAATATGAGTATATCATGCATTTCATGTCTAAATGTAGCACATTTGTTTTCGATCATTTAATAATCCATATTATATTACTCATTTCAATTAAAATGAAGTACAAGCAAAATTACTCGGTTAAATTTCAATATTAACCAATTAAACTATCACGCCCAAAAATCTAAAGTGAACAAATTTCATATTTTTCCCTTGAGCCAAACTTATTTTATTTTTACAAACAAATTTTTTTTCTTAATTTTTAATTAATAGCTAATATTTATTTACAATCATATTATTGATAACCATATCTAATTAATTACATTTGAAAAAAATATAAATAACAGAAAATATAATTACAGTACCACTATCAATATTTACATCTCGATTTAAAAGTATAAATTCCAAAGCATCATATACAATAGCCATTACCGACTATAATAGAATACATATAAAATTAAAGAGCTAACAATAAAATTAAACGATAAAAACTTTCTAACCAAACCTTGCAGGCTCTTAAAATTTAGCTAAAATCATATAATGAGCATAAAAGCCCAGTGAATTATCAAAACTTACCACTACATTCAATGTAAGGTAAAATAATTAATATGCTTGCTCTATTCAACAATCATAATATATCAATATAATCAAAAAACAATCTATAAAATTTGTATCAATCAATAATAAAAATCTATATGATCAGTAAATCCAAAAGATATTTATTAATTCATAAGAGAAAGGATTACCAATCAACAAGCCATGTCAATATGTTGTATTATATTATATTAATATTAATAAAGGTTCTACTATTACAATTTTAATTTTATATATCAAACAATTCAATATATTATCATATAAATATAATCATTCTATGCAATTATGAAAAGCGAGGCATGACATCCAGCTTCAATATAGTGTTTTCATCCTTCCATCCCAACGATCAACTAGTTGATCATCTATCTTTATGTTACCATCATTGTTCATTATCTTAACTTAATTCATATGTGACTTTTAATAATCATTTAAGACTTGTCATCATTTACTCATCAACATATTTAGTTAATTGATTATATGCTACAATTAGTATTACACTATAAATTATTTATTTTAGAGAAGAAAGCTCATCAGCCCATCCTCCTACACAGTGTATTATGTTTTGAGAGTCAACCAATATTAATTATAGTGCTGACAGTTAACCTTCATTGTTTACATGTAAATGTCATATTTTTATATCAGTTGTATCAGTCTTTCTTTAATGCATAAAATGCAACATGAAATGTAAGAATATATAGAATACATGAAAATTTGTATACTAGCCAATAAATTAGAAAATCATAACTTCCACTTTATCCGGAGAAATTCAATAATACTACAGTTAAAATGTTTGTAAAATTCATATTTATCATATACAAAATGTTACAAATTAGAAGTTCGATAAGTGAGGTGAAATTTATTTTTAGCATATTTTGGAGAGATAAAATTCTTAAACATTAAAACCTTAAAAAATAATAGGAAAAGTATAATCTCTTATAATGATCATAACAATTTTTTTATAACAGGAACAAGTGATGAAAAAGCTATGAAGAACTTTATCTTTCCTCTCTCTCTCTCTCCTCCTCTCTGTCCCTTCTCTTCCCCTTCTTTTTTTCTTCTTTTCCATTCCTTCCTGGCCAAGCTAAGCAGAAATGAGAGGGAAGGGCGTGGATAGCGGGGATATTTAGATTATATATATATATATATAATCATTTTAGTGTATGGCACCATTGCGCTCCTATGAACTAGTGTTACAGAACTGCATGCTGAATCTATAATTATTATAGAACATAAAGTATTGTCATCGCCTTGCCAAAAATTAGTCCCCTAGGGCTTTTCCCTCTAGCACCGAAGAGCCCAAAAGTGCCGCATTGCTATAAATAAGAATTTTTAGACTTATGGAAATTTTCATTTTAAAATCATTTTTAAAACTTTAGGTTGTTACACAAACAACTTAGGGAAACGATATCTATTACATATAAAAAATATATGGTGAAAAATCACTAAAATGATAGATATTTCATTTTAATTAAGTTTAAAAGAGAAAAAATAATTAGTCAAAATTATTAAAACCAAAAATAGGATTTGGGTTGCCTACCACAATTATAACACTTTTTCCAACTAAAAAGATTTGATTGAAATGACTCAGAATGATTTTTTTCTCCCCCCCCCTTTCTCTCTCTCGAGAAGTTATTACGTCTGGTTAAAAATCGAACGGTCGGAATGTATACCGAGCAATACTGATTGCTCAATACCGAGTTTTTGGTGACGTGGCGTGTAGTTATTGGCCTCTGAACGCGTTTGATTGACCAGATGTAATAATTGCTCCTCTCTCTCTCTCTCTCCCTTCTCTCCCTTTCTCTCCTCTTTTCTTTCCTCTCAAGGCATGCAAAATGGGAAGGGGTAGCTCATTAATAGGTTTAAGGAAATTGATTTAGAGATTTTTTATTAAAAAAAATATAGTTTTAAACCCACCATCACGATGTGTAGACCCTTGTGTCGCTGCCAATCAATCCCCGAAAAAATCGAGATCTCAATGCAGGGGCGCCACCCATCCCTTTATTGAAGTGCTTGCGTAGACAAATTTAAGAAAATTTAGAAAAATAAAATTGGTGTTATTACACATGCCTTGTAAATATATTAAAATTTGAAGCACATCATTATATGATATGCATTGATTCCCTTGATAATAAATCATTTCTTTATTACTAAAGTTCCTTAATTGTATAAAAAATAAGTAATGTATGGCTCAGTGGATTCATCTCATCAAGATGCTTGATTTGGCTATAATAATGTAATGTTTAGAGACCATTTGACCATCCACTTATAGTTTTGATGTTTTCAATTACACTTCAAGTGATTTATCTGTGCTAATTAAGACACAGATTGAAGCACTTTTTTGTTTGTCTTGTTGAAAAGTTCAGTTCAACTATAATTTTATTGTAATTAGAGTTCATATTGTCCTATATTTAATTTCAAAAACTTGATCAAGGTGATTTGAGATTGTGTATTGACTATCATACTTATTACAAAAACAACATCTTCAAACCCTTATCCCACTACTTGGGGTTGGCTACATGAATATGTTTTCTCCATTGTGTCATATTAATAGTCAAATTCTAATTTAGATCTAATAAAAAAAATGTAATTTCTATTTTATAACCAAATCTTTTTTAGGTATACCTTTACCTTTCATAACATAGGTCAAATCTAATACATCTAGTCTCCAAATCGGGTCATCGGAATGCTGTCGTTTTATGTGACCAAACCATTTAAGGCAACTCTCTCTAATCTTATCTACCACTGGAGCTACTCTAACCTTTTCACATGTATGCTCGCTTTTTATATTGTCTTTTAGAGTAAAGCCACTCATCCACCTAAGCATCCTCATTTCTACAATACTTAACTTCACTATCATACTTATTATGTGTTAATTTTTTTTTTGTGATGATAGAAATTGAATTTTAATGACTTAGCTTTCAGAAAGATCCAACATACATACATAAAAAAAGAATAAAATCGACATTATAATTTTTATGTGGAAAGCCCAGGAAGGGAAAAAAACCATGAGGCCATATCTATAGGAAATGATCCACTATATAAATATGTTATAAGAGTATATCATTACCCTTAATTGGACAAAATAGATTGACATAATATGTAAAAGAAGTCTGTAATTCTACAAATGTGGGAGAATGCTATAGATGCAACAGTTGGATGATGTTAGCCGAGTGATATTGGTTGGAAAATAATGGCATCCATATGATGGTAGTCGAGAGATGTCAGTTTAATGAGTGTAGTTTAGCGATGATAGTCAGGTACGTATGGTTGGGCAATGACAGTTAGATGATGATGGCCGAATGACGATAGCCAAAGAATGATGTGGCTGGCATGATATTTAGACTGAAATGTTAAATAGAACTTCAAAGTTCTTCAAATCTCTAAGCTCTCTCAAAATTCAAGTCTAAGTTTTCTTTTTGTGAAGAATGAATATCTATTTATAATATTTTTTTGGTGAGAATTATGATAAGTTTAATCAAAATTTCATAACACTCCATCCGACAACTCATATAAATAATTTGATTATAAATTTATTCAACATTTAAGTGCTTTTATGACCTTTGAATCGAGTGATATTGAGCTTGTTGGATTCGTTTTGTCGAGCCGCTCATTTCGAGTATATGCCTGAAAGATTCGAAGACCATTTCGTCTTTCAATTAATGTCCCAAAGCTTCCAACTATATTTAAGTGTTTGATTTGTGCTTATTTGTATATAGATTGAATCATCTTTGATGTTTTTACATTTATTTCATTAAGACGCTCAAATTGGCTGTAAGTTTATTGAAATCGGTCTTCGACAAATTTCTTACTAATAAAAGTGAATTTTTTAAAGCATACACTGCTAATAAATAAGTACAATTTTTTTTTGCAACGAACAAATATAATAAAAATAATCAAATTAAAATATGATGACTATCTAAAAAATAAATAAATTATGCTAGAATATCTAGAGATAAATTATATTAAGAAAAACTTTAGGTCATTAAATTAATTTAAAATTTAATATAAAAGTTTACATACACATTAATCTAAAAATCAATTGATTAATTTTAAAGTGAATTTAATTTTTATCAATATTCTCATATAATATTTTTCTCAGCAGTTAAAAAAAAAATAAAACTAAAAAACTTTCAGCAGAAAACCGCCGACAAAATTAAGCTTAAAAGTAGCAGCCGCGCAGGGGTGTAAGCGTAAATTCGTAATGATTCACCTTTCTGGTAGCGGCCATTTCAGTACGTCCCGCGCAGATTCCAATATTTTTGTGCTTTGAATGGAGACGATCGAAGCTTTTTTCCTGTCATCCCCAATTTGGATTTCTTTTGTTTGGGAGAGTGAAGCGCCGAAGTGCGACTAAATCCGATCTTTTCTTCTCTCTCACTTGCGCGCTCGGGTCTCCATTCTTAACCCTAGCCTTAAGCATTTATTGTGCTTCGATCTGCTTAGCTCTCAGTATTACTGCTCCAGCCGCTGAAGGCAATAATGTAAGCAAGGGTTCCGTTGCTTGTTCATATAGCATTACTCTTTGAGGTTGCGATGGTTCAGGCAAGCTATATGAAGGATTTTCTTCAGTTTGCTTGCTATTTTTAGCGGTTCAATGCTTGAGCACATGGCTTCGGGTTGTTTATGGCTTGGGGAGATGCGTTTAGGGTTTCGTTAGGTTCTGCTGCGCCTTTCCTTGGTGATTCGGCATTATATTTAATTTACTAATTTTATCCACTATAATCCTTTTAGCTTGCAGCTGTTTGGCCATATTTTCCTGTTTTTTTTTTTTTCTGAAGTTTAATTTGTGTTGTTTTCCAAAGAAATAAATAAGAAGAAGATGGTCTATAGCAGCTTCGATTGGGGTTTGTGAAGCTTTCCAGCATGGTGATTAAAAGAATTATGAAAGTGATATTTAACTAAGTTGGGGGTCATAAAGATGAATTTCTTTAAAATGAAGCGGTTCAGGCTGAGCCAGAAGTTGAAGGTAGAAGGTACAGATTCGGAAAATAATCAAACACCAGCAGCGGAGGAGTTAAAGGATGGTAGTATGGAGTTCGAGCAGAAGTTGCGTGCTGCAGATGGAGGTCTGGAGGAAGAGGAGTATGATGATGATGATTTTGTTTCCATTGAGATCAAGAGGAGGCTTAAGGAGATGAAGAAGAACAGTTTTATGGTTCTCATACCAGAGGAATCCAGCCTAGAAGAAGAAGAGACAAGCTCCAGCGAATGGAGGGAATCAGAAATGGAAGATGGGTATACTTGGTCCGATTTTGATACATTGTACATTAGGTACTGCGAGAGAATGCTGTTCTTTGATAAGTTGATTGCGCAGAACATTAAAGAAGCAGGTATGCAGTGACAGGCATTTATTTTCAATCAACATTTAATGTAGATCCCTTCATTTCTCTAGAGATTCATCTCTTTTCAGCCACTTCAATACTTGATATACCATACTAGGTGATACGGTAAACAAGTTTCATTGACTGGGTGATAAGTTACCAAACATCAAACGACCTTATCTTACTTTGAAAGGTCAATATTGGAGTCTATTAAGAAGCTATAAATTGTGTTAGCATTGACTTCCATTGATTTGTATCATTGTTTAATATTTTAATATGCATTGCAAGATCTCAGTTACCTATTTTCTAAAATTCAAGAAATGATTACATGCTAATTATATGCAAGATCGTTTGGTAAAGATAACTAAGTCATTTGAATGGAACCTTCATCTGTCTTTTATAATTGTCCATTAGATGTTTTTAATATGCTGAGTCTTTTGCTGGGCAAGGTCTTTGTTGTATGGTTGTTTTTTGTGCCAGTTATATGGATCATTAGATTTCCTATAAGCTTATTATTATTTTATGGTTGAGAAAATATCGTTGGATTCATTAAGCTTTAGTTATGGGCTATTCTAAATTCTTACAATCCTACAATGTCCTCTCCAGTCTTATAATATGGTTTTACTGTTTCCCTGATAGTTGTGTTTATATGTTTAGGCAATAACTTAGCTTGAAATTCAAGTTTTGTTAGGCACATAATACTTTGTTTCATTATAATTAAATTATATTATGCATTCAGGATAAACAGTTTGCTGTGAAAAACTAAAGATCAATCAGTGCATTGATACCTTTATGCATGATTTTGACTCTTTTTAACAGATTGCTTCTTTTGATGCTGTTGTAAAGCATTGTTTTAAAACTTTGAATATTTGATTGGAAATCTGCTATGTATCAGAATGAGTTTCTTGAAAATTGGAGATCTGAAGCATCTGCTTGATTATGTGACTTTCTGAAACTTTGTTTTTTAATTGACAATCTTTGGAAATATGTTTTATTTGCTGTCTAGCATGATTTATTTTATACAGAAACTGTATTATATTGATGATGAAAAATATTCTATGCAGAATCATGGAACATCTCAAATCAATTGCCTAGATCTGCACGCAAAAACCTATCTTTGAGCCTTAAGAACCTCTCTTTCAAAAAGAGAGAT
>CM028359.1:22049721-22074721 GCA_016618105.1 Dendrobium huoshanense | reverse complement strand
TCTCTTTTCTCCTCTCTTCATGCACATTCTTCTTCTCCTCCGTTGACTACCGCGAGCCAAGTCAACAGTGGAAGAAGCCGAAACCTCCACTAGCATCTCCTCCCTAGCTCCACCCGTCGGCCACCCTAGCTCCACCCGCCGGCCACCTTGCCGCCGGCCTCTCCCCTCGCCGCCATTTTCCCCCACGCCTCCCTCCCCTAGCCTTCATTGGAATTTGAAATTTAAAATTCAAATTCTTTCCAAATTGGGAAGTTCCATTTATGAAAATTTTTTGAATGAATTCAAATTATAAATTAAATTAATTTGGATTTATTTCGAATTTTCCTAGTCATCATTCATGTTTGGAAATCCCTCTCCCTATCCCTCCAATTTTGAATTTTCCTCATTAATGACTTTCCTAATTAAGCCAAATTAAATTAGGGAATTAATTAAGGGGAGTTACAATCTTTTGAAATTCACATTTCCTCCTACATTTATTTAAATTAGGGATTACATGAGGCAATTAAAATCTGAAATAAAAATTCAGATTTTGATTAATTACTAGTGGTCCCCACCTACTTAAATCTCAAGCCTCTCTCTCCTATCCAATTAATGCCCCAATTAAACCACCAATCAAATCATTAATGCTCCCATAACCCAGCCGGCCCCTTCCCCTTTCACTCCAAATTAGTTTGTGACATATTTGGCATGCTCCATAAGTAAGGAATTTAATTCCAGATTCTTCTCCACTGCTGGGCACAAATTTTCCCATAATATTCCTCTAGTTTCCTTGCATCTAGAGAGCCGAAATCTTGAATTTTCCTTGTCCAAGTTGCTGCCCAGATTTCTGGACAGATCTTGTGTGCCGTCCTGAATTTTCCATTGCCAAAACAGCTGTCCAGATTTCGTATATTTGCTGTCTGGAAATATAGCAGGTCAACCTTGCTGTCCTGCATTCCCAAGTGACCTTTCTTGCTACCCAGAGTTCCGTCAATCAACAAATTGCTATCCAGAAAACCCCAAACGTCCATAGCAGCTGTCCAAGGTTTCTGATAGGAAATACTTGAGTTCGCAAGTAACCCTAAGGTAATACTTGAGTTCGCAAGCAAACCTAACCCAAATCGGCACACAAATAGCACAAAAACAGCGGAAATAGGGAAGAAACTTGTAGGAAAATAATAGCAAACGATTGTATTCCACTAGTAGGCAATCAAAACCAAAGCCCGATATAATGTTCTTCAATTCGAGAGGAAGAACAACTCTCCCACAATCTCCGGCAACGCCGAGAGCCAAAGCAAGAAGACCTAGAACACAAAACTATTTTCAAATGCAAGATGAAAACCTCTCCCCTCATAACTCCCTATTTAATACAATCTAATTCAAATTAAAAGCAAAAGGACTTCTCTACCCTTCATTCTCCCTCCAAAAACACTTAAATCAAATTTGAAATCAAGTGGACCCCACCCCAAAACCCCCTCTCCCTTCCGCCTGTTCTTCCGCCTGTTTCTTCCGCCGGGAATAAGCCCGAACCGGCTGGGCCGGTCCAGGTTGAGCCGGTCCAGGCTGGACCGGCATAACATTACCCCCTCCCAAAGTACCACATTGTCCTCAAGGTGGAAGGTAGGAAACTGCTCTGCAATCCTTTCCAGTGGCTCCCATGTGGCCTCATAGTCTGGGAGGCCGCTCCACCTAATCTTCACTTCCTTTTCCCCCTTCTCACTGATGCGCACTCCTTCTACCGCTATAGGCTCCAGGGTCACTTCCATGTCTTCCCTCAATGTGCTGGGCAGCTCTGGGCTTACTGCATGCTCCCCCACCACTTTCCTCAATTGTGAGACATGAAAAATGGGGTGTATTCTGGCTGTTGGAGGAAGCCTCAATCTATATGCCACCTCCCCGATTTTCTCCTCCACTTCAAAAGGGCCAAAATATCTCGCTGCGAGCTTCTCGTTTCTCCTTTGGGCCATAGTCCTCTGTCGGTATGGTCGGAGCTTCAAATAGACCTTGTCTCCAACTCCAAATTGTATATCCCTCCTTTTGCTGTCCGCTTGCTTCTTCATAATCTGTTGGGCTCTGAGTAAATGCCTCTTGAGCTCATCCAACACTTGGTCTCTTTCCTCTAAATGCTGATCCACTGCCGATACAGGCGTACTCTTATGGTTGTAGTATACCAGATGTGGGGGATCCCTACCATATAACACCTTAAAAGGTGTCATCTTGGTAGCCGAGTGAAAAGAGGTGTTGTACCAGTATTCTGCCCAGGCTAGCCATTTGGCCCACTGCTTTGGTGTATCAGACACAAAGCATCTCAAATATGTCTCTAAGCTCCTATTCACCACCTCTGTTTGTCCATCAGTCTGTGGATGGTAGGCTGTGCTCCTCTTCAACGGTGCCCTGCATCCTAAATAGCTCCCTCCAAAAATGACTCATGAACACCTTGTCCCTATCAGAAATAATGGACTCTGGTACCCCATGCAGGCGGACTATCTCCCTCACAAAAGCTGCTGCTACAGACACTGCTGTATACGGGTGCCTTAAGGGAATGAAATGAGCATATTTGCTTAGCCTGTCGACCACTACAAATATAACCGTATACCCCTCTGATTTTGGGAGCCCATCAATGAAATCCATAGTAATCTCCTCCCAAACCTTCTCTGGTAGGGCCAAGGGCTGTAGTAATCCCCCTGGTGCCATCATCATGTACTTGTTCCGCTGGCAGGTATCACACTTAGACAACATCTCCTCTATGTCTTTCCTCATCCCCTTCCAGTACAATTCAGCAGCTAACCGGCTATAAGTTTTCTGCACTCCTGAGTGCCCTCCTATGGCACTCCCATGAAACTCCTGTAGCAGTTGAGGAATATGAATGGAAGTCCTAGGGATCACACTCCTTCCCTGATAGTACAGTCTTTCTCCCACCACTGAGTAGCCTGGGTGGCTGTTTTCATCTGATAGCACCTCTTCTTTGATTCTCCTTAGCTCCTCATTCTGGATGCTCTCCTCTTTGATGGCTCCCCAATCTATCAGAACAGGTACTGATACTGCTATCCCCTGGAGCTCCTCCATACAGCGTGATAAGGCATCCGCTGCCTTATTCTCTAGTCCTGGTCGATAGTGGATCTCAAAATCATATCCCAGCAGCTTGGATAACCACCTCTGATGCTCCTCTGTGACCATCATCTGTTCCAACAAGTACTTAAGGCTTCTCTGATCAGTTCTGACAATAAAGTGTCTGCCCAATAAATAAGGTCTCCACTTTTGGATGGCCAGTACAATAGCCATCAGCTCTCTCTCATATACTGACTTCAGCCTAGCCCGGAACGACAGTATCTGACTGAAGTAAGCTATGGCTCTATGGTTCTGCATCAACACTGCTCCCAATCCATAGCCTGAAGCATCTGTCTCCAACACAAACACCTGATTGAAGTCTGGCAGAGCAAGTACGGGCACCGTCGTCATGGCCTTCTTCAGCTTCTCAAAAGCCTCAGAAGCTGCTTCCCCCCTTAAAAAATTATCCTTCTTCAGCAGCTCTGTCAGTGGTCCTGCTATGGTGCTGTATCCTCTCACGAACCTCCTGTAGTAGCCGGTCAGTCCCAAAAATCCTCTGAGCCCCTTCAAGGTCTTGGGTTGAGGCCAAGCCAACATTGCCTCTATTTTGGACTGATCCGCAGCCACTCCCTCCTGAGATATCACGTGCCCTAGGTACTCCACTTGTGCCTGAGCGAAGTCACACTTCTTGAAATTGGCCTTCAGCTGATGCTCCCTCAGCACCCCCAACACCACTCTCAGGTGCTCTAGGTGTTCCTCCTCAGTCCTGCTATAGATGAGAATGTCATCAAAAAATACCAACACAAACCTGCGAAGGTGTGGCTTGAAGATCCGGTTCATCAATGCCTGGAATGTGGCTGGTGCATTTGTGAGGCCAAAAGGCATCACCAGGAACTCGTAGTGGCCTTCATGAGTCCTGAAGGCTGTCTTCTGCACATCTTCCTTCCTCATCCTGATATGGTGATAGCCTGACTTTAGATCAATCTTGGTGAATAAAACGGCTCCATGTAGCTCATCCATCAACTCGTCAATCACAGGGATGGGAAACTTGTCAGGCACTATCTCCTTGTTGAGGGCTCTGTAATCAACACAGAACCTCCAACTCCCATCCTTCTTTTTTACCAGCAGAACTGGGCTAGAGAAAGGACTCACACTGGGCTGAATGATCCCTCCTTCTAGCATTTCTCCCACCAACTTCTCAATCTCATCTTTCTGCACCTGAGGGTATCTGTAAGGTCTCACACTGATAGGGGATACCCCCTCTTTCAGGACAATCTGGTGCTCCCGTTCTCTGTTAGGTGGTAATCCCACCGGAGGTTGGAACACATCCTCAAATTCCTTCAGAAAGGGCTGAACTAACACAGGAATGTGTTTGTCTTCCTCCTCCTGATGATCTTCCAAGCTCTGCAACTCCACAAGGAAACCTCCTCCTTCCTCATGGATCATCTTCACCATCGACCTGAGAGACACTCCAGCTCTGGACAATCCTGGTTCCCCTTTCAGCTTCACCCTCTTTCCCTCTACCATCAGTTCCATCACCATGGTCCCCCAGTTTACCTTGGTTTCACCCAAGGTCTGTAGCCACTTCATGCCCAGAATGACGTCTGTGCTACCCAACCTCAGGGGTAGGATGTCCTCCACCACCCTGATCTCCTGTAGTCTCATCTCCACCCCCTTGCAGATCCCAGTGCTGGACTCAATCTTCCCTGTCCCCATCATCACCCCATAACTTTCTGTCTCAGTAGGCTCCATTCCCAGCTCCTCCGCCACCTGAGCGGATATGAAATTGTGGGTGGCTCCACTGTCGATCAACACTACTACCTCCCTCCCAAGGATTTTCCCCTTCACCTTCATCGTATGGCTAGGAGTGAATCCCATCACAGAATTTAGGGATACCTCGGCTACCTCCAATTGGGGATCAATCTGCTCCTCATCAGAAGCATCACCTTCCTCAGGCGCCTCGTCTATATAGACGGTGAGAGCCCGAAGAGCGCGATCCTTGCACCTGTGCCCTGGAACAAACTTCTCCTCACATCTGAAACAAAGACCCTTGGCCCTCTTCTCCTACATCTCCTCCTCGGTCAATCTCTTGAAACTCCCAGCTGATCTGGTCACCCCGCTCTTCTCCTTCCCACTTTCTTTAAGGACACTAGGGGTTGGCCCTTTTGGAGCCAAGTTAGTGGTAGTTGTCCTGGTAGGACCCCCTGAGTGGTTGTTCCGCCAACTTCGGGCGTTGGTCTTCTGGTTCTCCCCCAGTTGAGCCAACTCCATGGCCTCCCTCAGGTCCCTCGGTCTCATTACCTTCACCGCATCTCTAATTTCTGGCTTAAGGCCCTTCATAAAGTTTCCCCCCAGAGTGCTGTTCGATAATCCCTCCATGTCACCCACCAGACTCTCAAATTTCTTCCGGTACTCTTCCACTGTTCCCTCTTGAGTGAGGGCGTAGAACTGTTCTGATATCTCCCATGGGCTGCCCCCCTGAATCTCTCCCTGATAGCCTCCTTGAAGTCCCTCCAAGTCCTCACCGGATCCCACTTATCCATGTATTTGAACCATGCAAAAGCCGCCCCTTCCAAGCACATGCTAGCCGCCATCAATCTCTCCTCCTCCATCAGGCCATTCACTGCAAAATACCTCTCCACCTTGTGGATCCATTCATCCACATTTCCCTCTTCGAACACGGGCATTTTCAGCTTTCTGGCTCTCGTGTCCACCCCGTATGCCCTATTCCCCCCATGGCCTCCTCTGTCCCATGCAATGGGGTCTTCCCAAGTTCCCCTCTCTCCATATCGGGGCTCATCATCCCTCCTCGGCCGCCGATAGCCATCTTCCCCTTGCGCTCCGCCATGGTGATTCTGGATCCCCCATGGCCGGTCCACTGGATCGGGCCTCCGGCGACGCCAATCATCCTCTCTTTCTTCCCTGAAGTCTCTCCTTCTTTCATGCTCTTCTCGCCTGATGGACTCCCGAGGTGGCATCCTCCCGCTGCTGTTAAACAGTTCCACCTCCTCTTCCTCGTCTGGATTCACCTTCTCCTTCCCCCTGCTCCCACTCCCTTCTCCTCTTTCCTCCCCCGGCACAGCCCTTGCTTGCCCTTCCAACAACTTCTTCATCATCTCCTCCAATGCCACGAATTTCCCTTCCACATTCTCGCTCAATGTGGCCATCTTCTCATCCAGATCCGCCTTAAGTTGCCCCATCTCGGTCTCCAAGACTTCTACTCGCTTAGATGCCATGGGAAATGACGAGATGCCTCCGGATCCTCCCAAAATCAGCAAAAATTTGCAGCGAATAATGGAGAAAAAACACCCTCCATCGCCCGGATCTTGCTCTGATACCAATATGATAGGAAATACTTGAGTTCGCAAGTAACCCTAAGGTAATACTTGAGTTCGCAAGCAAACCTAACCCAAATCGGCACACAAATAGCACAAAAACAGCGGAAATAGGGAAGAAACTTGTAGGAAAACAATAACAAACGATTGTATTCCACTAGTAGGCAATCAAAACCAAAGCCCGATACAATGTTCTTCAATTCGAGAGGAAGAACAACTCTCCCACAATCTCCGGCAACGCCGAGAGCCAAAGCAAGAAGACCTAGAACACAAAACTATTTTCAAATGCAAGATGAAAACCTCTCCCTTCATAACTCCCTATTTAATACAATCTAATTCAAATTAAAAGCAAAAGGACTTCTCTACCCTTCATTCTCCGTCCAAAAACACTTAAATCAAATTTGAAATCAAGTGGACCCCACCCCAAAACCCCCTCTCCCTTCCGCCTGTTCTTCCGCATGTTTCTTTCGCCGGGAATAAGCCCGGACCGGCTGGGCCGGTCCAGGCTGGACCGGCATAACATTACCCCCCTCCCAAAGTACCACCTTGTCCTCAAGGTGGAAGGTAGGAAACTGCTCTGCAATCCTTTCCAGTGGCTCCCATGTAGCCTCATAGTCTGGGAGGCCGCTCCACCTAATCTTCACTTTTCCCCCTTCTCACTGATGCGCACTCCTTCTACCGCTATAGGCTCCAGGGTCACTTCCATGTCTTCCCTCAATGTGCTGGGCAGCTCTGGGCTTACTGCATGCTCCCCCACCACTTTCCTCAATTGTGAGACATGAAAAACGGGGTGTATTCTGGCTGTTGGAGGAAGCCTCAATCTATATGCCACCTCCCCGATTTTCTCCTCCACTTCAAAAGGGCCAAAATATCTCGCTGCAAGCTTCTCGTTTCTCCTTTGGGCCATAGTCCTCTGTCGGTATGGTCGGAGCTTCAAATAGACCTTGTCTCCAACTCCAAATTGTATATCCCTCCTTTTTCTGTCCGCTTGCTTCTTCATAATCTGTTGGGCTCTGAGTAAATGCCTCTTGAGCTCATCCAACACTTGGTCTCTTTCCTCCAAATGCTGATCCACTGCCGATACAGGCGTACTCTTATGGTTGTAGTATACCAGATGTGGGGGATCCCTACCATATAACACCTTAAAAGGTGTCATCTTGATAGCCGAGTGAAAAGAGGTGTTGTACCAGTATTCTGCCCAGGCTAGCCATTTGGCCCACTGCTTTGGTGTATCAGACACAAAGCATCTCAAATATGTCTCTAAGCTCCTATTCACCACCTCTGTTTGTCCATCAGTCTGTGGATGGTAGGCTATGCTCCTCTTCAATACGGTGCCCTGCATCCTAAATAGCTCCCTCCAAAAATGACTCATGAACACCTTGTCCCTATCAGAAATAATGGACTCTGGTACCCCATGCAGGCGGACTATCTCCCTCACAAAAGCTGCTGCTACAGACACTGCTGTATACGGGTGCCTTAAGGGAATGAAATGAGCATATTTGCTTAGCCTGTCGACTACTACAAATATAACCGTATACCCCTCTGATTTTGGGAGCCCATCAATGAAATCCATAGTAATATCCTCCCAAACCTTCTCTGGTAGGGCCAAGGGCTGTAGTAATCCCCCTGGTGCCATCGTCATGTACTTGTTCCGCTGGCAGGTATCACACTTAGCCACCATCTCCTCTATGTCTTTCCTCATCCCCTTCCAGTACAATTCAGCAGCTAACCGGCTATAAGTTTTCTGCACTCCTGAGTGCCCTCCTATGGCACTCCCATGAAACTCCTGTAGCAGTTGAGGAATATGAATGGAAGTCCTAGGGATCACACTCCTTTCCTGATAGTACAGTCTTTCTCCCACCACTGAGTAGCCTGGGTGGCTGTTTTCATCTGATAGCACCTCTTCTTTGATTCTCCTTAGCTCCTCATTCTGGATGCTCTCCTCTTTGATGGCTCCCCAATCTATCAGAACAGGTACTGATACTGCTATCCCCTGGAGCTCCTCCATACAGCGTGATAAGGCATCCGCTGCCTTATTCTCTAGTCCTGGTCGATAGTGGATCTCAAAATCATATCCCAGCAGCTTGGATAACCACCTCTGATGCTCCTCTGTGACCATCATCTGTTCCAACAAGTACTTAAGGCTTCTCTGATCAGTTCTGACAATAAAGTGTCTGCCCAATAAATAAGGTCTCCACTTTTGGATGGCCAGTACAATAGCCATCAGCTCTCTCTCATATACTGACTTCAGCCTAGCCCGGAACGACAGTATCTGACTGAAGTAAGCTATGGCTCTATGGTTCTGCATCAACACTGCTCCCAATCCATAGCCTGAAGCATCTGTCTCCAACACAAACACCTGATTGAAGTCTGGCAGAGCAAGTACGGGCACCGTCGTCATGGCCTTCTTCAGCTTCTCAAAAGCCTTAGAAGTTGCTTCCCCCCATAAAAAATTATCCTTCTTCAGCAGCTGTGTCAGTGGTCCTGTTATGGTGCTGTATCCTCTCACGAACCTCCTATAGTAGCCGGTCAGTCCCAAAAATCCTCTGAGCCCCTTCAAGGTCTTGGGTTGAGGTCAGGCCAACATTGCCTCTATTTTGGACTGATCCGCAGCCACTCCCTCCTGAGATATCACGTGCCCCAGGTACTCCACTTGTGCCTGAGCGAAGTCACACTTCTTGAAATTGGCCTTCAGCTGATGCTCCCTCAGCACCCCCAACACCACTCTCAGGTGCTCTAGGTGTTCCTCCTCAGTCCTGCTATAGATGAGAATGTCATCAAAAAACACCAACACAAACCTGCGAAGGTGTGGCTTGAAGATCCGGTTCATCAATGCCTGGAATGTGGCAGGTGCATTTGTGAGGCCAAAAGGCATCACCAGGAACTCGTAGTGGCCCTCATGAGTCCTGAAGGCTGTCTTCTGCACATCTTCCTTCCTCATCCTGATCTGGTGATAGCCTGACTTTAGATCAATCTTGGTGAATAAAACGGCTCCATGTAGCTCATCCATCAACTCGTCAATCACAGGGATGGGAAACTTGTCAGGCACTATCTCCTTGTTGAGGGCTCTGTAATCAACACATAACCTCCAACTCCCATCCTTCTTTTCTACCAGCAGAACTGGGCTAGAGAAAGGACTCACACTGGGCTGAATGATCCCTCCTTCTAGCATTTCTCCCACCAACTTCTCAATCTCATCTTTCTGCACCTGAGGGTATCTGTAAGGTCTCACACTGATAGGGGATACCCCCTCTTTCAGGACAATCTGGTGCTCCCGTTCTCTGTCAGGTGGTAATCCCACCGGAGGTTGGAACACATCCTCAAATTCCTTCAGAAAGGGCTGAACTAACACAGGAATGTGTTTGTCTTCCTCCTCCTGATGATCTTCCAAGCTCTGCAACTCCACAAGGAAACCTCCTCCTTCCTCATGGATCATCTTCACCATCGACCTGAGAGACACTCCAGCTCTGGACAATCCTGGTTCCCCTTTCAGCTTCACCCTCTTTCCCTCTACCATCAGTTCCATCACCATGGTCCCCCAGTTTACCTTGGTTTCACCCAAGGTCTGTAGCCACTTCATGCCCAGAATGACGTCTGTGCTACCCAACCTCAGGGGTAGGAAGTCCTCCACCACCCTGATCTCCTGTAGTCTCATCTCCACCCCCTTGCAGATCCCAGTGCTGGACTCAATCTTCCCTGTCCCCATCATCACCCCATAACTGACTGTATCAGTAAGCTCCATTCCCAGCTCCTCCGCCACCTGAGCGGATATGAAATTGTGGGTGGCTCCACTGTCGATCAACACTACTACCTCCCTCCCAAGGATTTTCCCCTTCATCTTCATCGTATGGCTAGGAGTGAATCCCATCACAGAATTTAGGGATACCTCGGCTACCTCCAACTGGGGATCAATCTGCTCCTCATCAGAAGCATCACTCTCCTCAGGCGCCTCGTCTATATAGACGGTGAGAGCCCGAAGAGCGCGATCCTTGCACCTGTGCCCTGGAACAAACTTCTCCTCACATCTGAAACAAAGGCCCTTGGCCCTCTTCTCCTGCATCTCCTCCTCGGTCAATCTCTTGAAACTCTCAGCTGATCTGGTCACCCCGCTCTTCTCCTTCCCACTTTCTTTAAGGACACTAGGGGTTGGCCCTTTTGGAGCCAAGTAAGTGGTAGTTGTCCTGGTAGGACCCCCTGAGTGGTTGTTCCGCCAACTTCGGGCGTTGGTCTTTTGGTTCTCCTCCAGTTGAGCCAACTCCATGGCCTCCCTCAGGTCCCTCGGTCTCATTACCTTCACCGCATCTCTAATTTCTGGCTTAAGGCCCTTCATAAAGTTTCCCCCCAGAGTGCTGTTCGATAATCCCTCCATGTCACCCACCAGACTCTCAAATTTCTTCCGGTACTCTTCCACTGTTCCCTCTTGAGTAAGGGCGTAGAACTGTTCTGATATCTCCCATGGGCTGCCCCCCCTGAATCTCTCCCTGATAGCCTCCTTGAAGTCCCTCCAAGTCCTCACCGGATCCCACTTATCCATGTATTTGAACCATGCAAAAGCCGCTCCTTCCAAGCACATGCTAGCCGCCATCAATCTCTCCTCCTCCATCAGGCCATTCACTGCAAAATACCTCTCCACCTTGTGGATCCATTCATCCACATTTCCCTCTTCGAACACGGGCATTTTCAGCTTTCTGGCTCTCGTGTCCACCCCGTATGCCCTATTCCCCCCATGGCCTCCTCTGTCCCATGCAATGGGGTCTTCCCAAGTTCCCCTCTCTCCATATCGGGGCTCATCATCCCTCCTCGGCCGCCGATAGCCATCTTCCCCTCGCGCTCCGCCATGGTGATTCTGGATCCCCCATGGCCGGTCCACTGGATCGGGCCTCCGGCGACGCCAATCATCCTCTCTTTCTTCCCTGAAGTCTCTCCTTCTTTCATGCTCTTCTCGCCTGATGGACTCCCGAGGTGGCATCCTCCCGCTGCTGTTAAACAGTTCCACCTCCTCTTCCTCGTCTGGATTCACCTTCTCCTTCCCTCTGCTCCCACTCCCTTCTCCTCTTTCCTCCCCCGGCACAGCCCTTGCTTGCCCTTCCAACAACTTCTTCATCATCTCCTCCAATGCCACGAATTTCCCTTCCACATTCTCGCTCAATGTGGCCATCTTCTCATCCAGATCCGCCTTAAGTTGCCCCATCTCGGTCTCCAAGACTTCTACTCGCTTAGATGCCATGGGAAATGACGAGATGCCTCCGGATCCTCCCAAAATCAGCAAAAATCTGCAGCGAATAATGGAGAAAAACCACCCTCCACCGCCCGGATCTTGCTCTGATACCAATTTGATAGGAAATACTTGAGTTCGCAAGTAACCCTAAGGTAATACTTGAGTTCGCAAGCAAACCTAACCCAAATCGGCACACAAATAGCACAAAAACAGCGGAAATAGGGAAGAAACTTGTAGGAAAACAATAGCAAACGATTGTATTCCACTAGTAGGCAATCAAAACCAAAGCCCGATACAATGTTCTTCAATTCGAGAGGAAGAACAACTCTCCCACAATCTCCGGCAACGCCGAGAGCCAAAGCAAGAAGACCTAGAACACAAAACTATTTTCAAATGCAAGATGAAAACCTCTCCCCTCATAACTCCCTATTTAATACAATCTAATTCAAATTAAAAGCAAAAGGACTTCTCTACCATTCATTCTCCCTCCAAAAACACTTAAATCAAATTTGAAATCAAGTGGACCCCACCCCAAAAACCCCTCTCCCTTCCGCCTGTTTCTTCCGCCGGGAATAAGCCCGGACCGGCTGGGCCGGTCCAGGTTGAGCCGGTCCAGGCTGGACCGGCATAACATTTTCCCTAAGCCTTCTAGGTGGCTGTCCTGGACTATTCTGAGAGATTGAAGTTGCTGTCCAGGGAAAATCTGCACCTGTATGTTGCTGTCCAGTCAATTGGAAGGTCTTCAAACGTTGTCCGGACGTTTCAAATTGTTGACCACGCTTTCAAGAAGGTTCATGAATGCCACCTACTTCCTTCCAAGCCTCCCTACAGCCTCCGGAACTTCGTCTCTTCCGATTATTTGGGTAAACTCTTCTTCAAATCTTTAATCTCTTAGTCTCTACTCAATTGAGGTTTATAAGTGATTCATGAAGGTTCATGCCATTTTCTCCGCTAAAACCTAGTAATTGGATGAGTTGTGTGAGGGATCTTCTCATAGCAACTAATCTTATTGTTAGTCTAGGGATATTTGTGGAAAACCATTCATGTACGCAACATTAGATTGTCTTGATTGTTATATGATCTTAACTCTTACCCGTGTGATTCAACCGTAAGCTCGTTTTTCCGTTCTTAATGTTTTATCTCGTCGTTCAAATTATTATAAATATATAATTATTTGTTCTATCTAAAATTAAGCGTGCAAACTTTCATTATGAAACCCATCATCGCATGTACGTTTCACATCATTGATACTTCTCAGGGCCACTGCATCCGAAAGCACAGTGTTGTAGTACTCCAACTTGCAAATTTTTGAAATTTTTTGAAATTCATATAATTCAAATTTAGGACTATTACAAGAACAGGGGTAGAAGTCATAGTGAGTTTCAAATTAGAAATGGGTTAGAGGCATGAGTGTCCCATTTAAAAAAGATTTATTAAAGGAGCTGCAATAACGGCATAATTAGATATGAAATTGGTTAAGTCCAAAAATGATCGTAAATGTTGTAATGAAGAGGAGTAGGCCATGTAGTCATTGCTTCAATTTTTTTTGGGATCCACCTTGACGCTACCAGAGGTAATAATGCGCCCAAGATATTCTATTGAAGATTGACAAACTTGGCTTTTATTTAATTTTAAAAAGAGATGATTATCCTGAAGGCATTGAAAACCCATACGGAGATGATCATAATGGAGATCCAAAGCATGACTATATACTAAAATATCATAAAAATATGGTAACGAATTTGCGAAGATGTAGATGAAAGACTTGATTCATTAAAGCTTGAAAAGTAGAAGGTGCATTCATAAGACCAAAAGCAATTACTAAGAATTCAAAGTGCTCGTCATGTGTTCAGAAAGTAGTTTTCTGAATATCTTTCCCGTGCATACGAACTTGATGATATCGTGAACGAATGTGTAGTCTAGAAAAAATATGGTACCATGTAATTCATGTAAAAATTTGTCTACCGTAGGGATAGGAAATTTATCTTTGATGGTTAAAGCATTAAGGGATCTGTAATGCCAAGTTCCATCACGTTTCTTTACAAGTAATACCGAACTGGAGAAATGACTATGGCTACGACGAATTATTCAAGAATGCAATATTTTACCAACCAATTGTTCCATTGCATCTTTTTGAAAATGAGGATAGCAACAAGGGCGGATGTTTACTGGTTTAGATAGTGATAGTAGGTTGATATGGTGGTCAATGAGATGTGGAGGTAATCCTCATAAGGATCAAATAAATGTTTAAAATGTAATAAAAGATTGGAAATAGAAACTGGCATATGCTTTATAATGGAAGTAAGAGTTTCATCTAGGGGTGTAAGTGAGGCGAGTCGGCTCGAGCTCGACTCGTTTATGGGCTCGTGAGCTGAGCTTATCGAGCTCACGAGTCGAGCTCAAGCTCGAGTTCGAGCTTGAGCCGGCTCGGCTCGTGAGCTCGCGAGCCGACTCGAATAAATATTAATATTTTTAAAATAATTTATTTTATTTATTGAATTTAAATATTAAAAAAATTAATAAAAGCCACTTAATTTTTATTTAAAGGTTAAACATTTCATTTTTTTTCCCCTAAATTATGACTAAGTTTTAAAAATCTTGCTTAAGTTTTAAAAATCCCGCCTAATTTTTAAAAATCCTGCGTAAATTTAAAAATTCCTGCCTATGGCTCGTGAGTCGGCTCGAGCTCGTTTACAGTGAGACGAGCATGAATTCGAGCTCGCTTTCCAACTAACAAGACGAGCTCAAGAAGGGCCTAAACTCGACTCGACTCGTTTACACCCCTAGTTTCATCCAGGAAGTTGGTGAGATTAATGTTATTGTCTAAAACATGAGAGTGAATAGTAAAAAGTTGTAGAGATGGAGAGTGTGATATTGAAGCACAGAATTGATGAAAGTAAATAGGGTCAAATATTAATTGAGGTTCTCCGGAGAGAGTGATAGGTTTTGCAAGGAAGTTTTCTCTACTTAGTTCTTGTTTTAAACTGGAAATAAAATAGCTAATTAGAGTTAATTCAGATAGACGAGGAACCTTGAAAGCAGGATTTTCAAAAGTGGTATGATATTCCAGAATAGTAGATTGTCGTGTTAATTCAGAAAGATTTTCGTGTAAATCTTCATAATAAAGACCAAAACGTTGGTGTAAGGATAGCATGAATTTGGGCCAAGGACTTTGGTCTTTCATACGTAACCATTGATATCATGTTGTCGCTGATCCTTCAATATGAAAAGATGCAGTATGAACGCGATGAAAATCTGATGTGTTGTGAAAATCGAAATACTTTAAAGATCCATTAAAGCGAGGGAGTTCAATTTTCATATTTTTAAGGAAAGAAAAACATGATAGGGTTTTAGCTTGTTGTTGGGAGGGCGAGGCGGACAGTTGATTCTAGGATTCCAATAGACGATGATGGTTCTTGATGTAGTGTAGGAGGCTGATCAGCGCATAAGCTCTAGGCACTTGTGAACGGAGTCCATGAAGAACTTGGAATTGTTGCAAGTTGGTGTTGATGAAAGAGATTTGAACATCAGCTTGGTGTAGTGATTTCTAAATTTCAGAGAATTGAGATTCTTGATGATTTTGCATGGAACGTAGAGCCTTTGCTAAATCTATATTCTTCATTTCGATTAGAGATTGGCGGCTGTTTGAGTTTAAGCAAGAAAAATTTCTTGAGAGATAAAAGCAGTATGTCAATTTCTTGAAAAAATGGAGAAAAATGTAGGGTGGGTGGGTGAAAAAAACTTTAGGGAGCTGGTTGAGGAAAAAGAGAAAACAAAATATGTCCAATAACAAGTTTTCCAACAGCAATTGTAAGGCAGGTTGTGTGGGAAAAGGAGGAATGCTTGTCTGGAGATTCTAATGTATAAAACAGCAGGTTCTTGACGGGCAGGAAGACTTCCACCGGATCCTTCTTGAAGATATGGTGCAGCTAGAGCAAATCTGCTACTGGAATTAAGGTGATTTTTGCGACTGAAAAAGGTAGGAGAAAAACAATTGCTTCTGTGGAAGGAGTGGCGAAAAAACAACTGTAGAAGAATTCTTGCGGAAAGTTGAGATTATGGTAACGGGAGTAATATTTGATATGCTTCTTGATTACACAAGAAGAATGAGGCATCTTTTGAGTAGATGTGGACTTTAAGAAGAAGAAGAGAAGATAGGAGACAATAGAAAAGAGAAAAAACAGATTTTTATCCCTTGTCTTGTTTCTTACAACAATTGTGTATTTATAGAGTTCAGGCTTATTAAAATCTAAACCGAATTCTTGGCTAGGCTGAACCAGTTTTGGGTCCAAGGCTGAAATGTCTTATTTAAAAAGAAAAAATGATACAAGAAATGATTAAATACATTAATAAAAGACAAATGCTACTGTTTATTCCTTTGGACATGACTTGCTGGCTGCGGTTCAAGCTGAGCGGGAGCCTATTGAGGATTGTAGATTGCTGATGCTGCTTGGAATGTCTGCCGGTTGTTGGTATAGCTTCTGATTTATCTTGTGAGCTTTTCGTTGTCGTTGATAGACTTGAATGTTGGTATTGTTGTCCTTGTCCCAGTATTTCTAATCCAATCTTCCCATTTATTTTAAATTATAGTGGAGTCCAAATGAACAACTTGCTGCCTAACATTTTTGATGTGAAACAATCATGCGATGAATTGCGAATTGCACATAGAAAAATAATAGAAGTATTGATTCAAAACTTGCTACCAAAACTCTTTGCTTAATCAAGTTGAGTTCACGAATTAGATGACGATAAATTAAGTAATGACAAGAAAGCACATTTAGAGATTAGAAGACTTTCAAAATAACATCAATAATTCAAGTAATACAAATGACTAAGACTAACAAAGCCCCAAATTTAAGATTTAGATCTTTCACCTTAAGATCCATCACTCATATTTATAGTGGTGGCTAGCGGAAGAGAACCGTAAGTAGGCTTAGCGACGCTACTAATAGGCAAGTGATCTTGAGAGGACTTGTCGCCGGGAAGGAAGCCGGATTCGGAGGAGTGGGTGGACGGCCTTCAATGATCCACGTATAGATGGAGAAGTGGTCGTCGATGGACTCCACTAGTGTTGGTAGAATCCGATCCAAGTATTCCTCGACGGTGTCGTCAAAGTCGAAGCCGACGTCGAAGAACGGTGATCGAAGAATATTAACCCTTCCGTGGTTGTCGTACTCAAACCCGAAATTCCATTCGGGTTCCTCCATGCATGGTGACGATGAATGATGCGACCAAAGAGGGGAGGCGAGCGAGCGGAACGTGAGCAGGAGGGAGGAAGGCCACGGTTTGGAGAGGGATAGGGGCGGGTGGAGCTATGGGAGAAAATCTTAAAATCTGAAATTGAATTCAGATTTTCCCAAATAGGAGAGCTCTTAATTTTAATTTCAGAATATGGAATTTGAAATTAAGATTAGGAGGGAAAGAATTAAAAGAGCAATTAAGAAAATTAATAAGGGGAAGAGAGGAGGAGGTGGCCGACCATAGAGAGAGGTGAGGGGTTTGGGGAAATAAACAAGTGGGGACCACATTTATTTAATCCAAATCTGAATTTGGAATTTCAGATTTTGATTAAATCAAATAACTCTCTAATTTAAGATAATTGAGAGGGAAATTGAATTTCAAAAAGGTTGTAACTCCCTTAATTAACTCCCCAATTTAAGTGGCTCAATTAGGAAGGTAATTATGGGGAAATACAAATCTGCAGGGAGAAACTAAGGGGGCCGGCGCATGGATTCACGGTGGCAGGCGGCTGAGGGGATTTCTGCGGCGGTCGGCGGGGCTGGACGTGCGGCTGGCTGGTGGGGGAAAGTTCTGTGGGCCGAAGGGTTGGGCTTTTCAGACTGGCGGACTGACGGGATCCCAGGGGGATCGGCGGCAACAGGGTGAGGGGAAGGAAAGATGGAAATTTTTTGAAGATTTCCGTTGCTTTGATTCCACTTGCCTCGCTTTTCTTCAACACTCGATCTCCACGCAATAATCTTGGGACGGAATCTAGAACTCACGGAGAGATCTAGTTTTCCCATTGAACTCACTAAGAGATCTATGAGAATGCACTCACAAAGAGAACAAAGGGAAATAATTTTTCATTTCATCCAAAAACTGAATTCTTACAATGCATCATGCCTCATATAAGGAGGCTCAAATAAAGAAAAATGAAAAGACATAAATGCCCTCTGGGCTACATAAGTAGAACAATGCCCTCAGGGGCAAACTAGGAAAACTAAAGAAGTACACATGACATAAGCTGTAAATAACTCAGAAGTAGAGGCTCTGGATCGTAGCCGTCGATCTGCGCCGTCGGCGATGGTACACGTGTCGAAATCTGATGTCCCCATCAATTTTACTTCTAATTTTTTTAAGCTCATGAGAAAGAGCAACCTTTTTGTGGCCTTTATAGAGAGGAATTCCAAGAGAGGTCATGTGAAGCTTATCCAACATGTGGCAACATCCCAAATAGAATTTCTTCTGATTTTAGGGCAGTTGAGTGGGCTATAATTCTATATAAGTCGATTTCTTGGTGCTAAAGAGTTTCCCCAAAATATGCTTACAATAGTTCAAGACATGAATAATATTGTTAAGAGATCTCTGATTGTTATTAGTAAAAATTAAAATTTCTTCTACAAAAGATTAATGGAAAATTAATGTTTTTTTTCCAAAATTATATCTATGAAAAGATTATTAAGACCTTTAGATAGATAATCAATTATAATGATGAAAAAGAGGAGAGATTTATGACCAAATTGCTTGAGATTACATCGGGATTTATGAAAATCACACGATCCACCATTTATAATAATAGAAAACTAGTATTTATAAATCAACACTTAGATTTTATCAATATAGTTATTGTGAAATCCAAATTTACCCAAAATGGCCAACATGAATGGACATTGAGTCCGATCATATAGCTAACAACTCAATATAATGTAATTTGAAGAGATACTACTCGTTCTAATTGGTGACTTTATTTTTGAAAGATTGCTTACTAATTGTTTTGATGGCTTATGCCATGAAGCACAACCTTCCATCGAAGTAAATCAAAATTACATTTGACATAAAAGGGTTCAGGGAATAGGCTCAAACTGCTAAGTAAAGAAGGATAAATCTCTACAGTTTAAGGACACTCGATCGCTGCAAAAGTGGTGGTTTCATGTTCTCTATAATTTTTTAAAATCATTCAACTATTTTCGTATATGGAAGCAACATGGGATTTCATGGTCTGATCAATCACTTTTTCTTCTAAATTGCAAGATTGGAATAGTCAATAAAGATGAAGAGCATACTTAGATGGAAAATTAGGATATTGACATATTGTATGTGATAAAGAGGAGATTCAAAATAGAGGAAGATGATGAGTTAGTTGAGATTGATGAACAAGGAGATCAATCTGAGAAGTTCTTAGTAAAGAGGAGCATCCATTTGTTTATGTATATATACAAAGGTAGAAGAGCATTCACAACCACGAATATCCCAAACGCTATATCAATTCACGTGGATAAAACTTTGGAAAAAAGCTGCAAAAGAAATTAAATGTCTCAAAATGATTGAACCAGATACTCAAACTGAAGAAGGATGAAAAAGTAAAGCTTGAAAACTACTGATCAAGTTGGTCGAAGTCTAAGCCTGAAAAGTTGGAGGGAAGTTGATAGGAATCTGATCTCCACACTAGAAAAATAATAAGAACGAAGAGAAAAATACATCAGAGATTAGCGAGAAAGATGTTTATATCGGCACAACAAACCAAGATACATGATGATCTACTATTCAAAATGTAGATTGACTCTCCATAAACCCTAGGCGTCGCTAGGAACAATTTCAAAGAAATGTACATCAAAACAAAATTCATATAATGAAAATAAAACAACCCAATTAACCTTAATATAAACCTTCCTACTTCCCTTCCAAATCCAAATTCAAATTAGCCATTTTTCCCTAAATAAAATTTTCTAATTCCTTCTCAAATCTGAATTCAAATCAGCCATATTTCCCTAAATAAACCTTTTAGAATTCCCTCATAAATCTGAATTCAAATCAGTCATCTTTCTCTAAATAAATCTTTCATAAATTCCTCTCAAATATGAATTCAAATTAGTCATCTTTCCCTAAATAAATTTACATAATTCCCTCCCAATTTTAATTTTCTATGATAAGTAATTAAAGTGGAATTAATCTCTTTTGCTTTTCTTGCCCGCCTTCCACCGTAGTGGGGCCCATAGGCCCAGCCGGTCCATTAAAAGTATTGTTTGATGTAAATTTAATGGAGGGCATTCTTGTTACTACATCATCATATTGCTGACAAAATTTAAGTTGTTGATGAATTCTTCAAACCCTTTAAAACGATTAGTTAAGAACATAGTGAAAAATGAAAATTTTGGGGATATTTTTAGGTTTGCGGTTGACTTTGGGTTGCAAATTTAGAGCTAAATTAACATTAGGATAATTGAGATGCCAATTTGTCTCTTTAATGGCAGAATGTTGTCTTGATGTTAAAATATGAGTTGTGTGTCATAATTGATGTATTTTGAAAGTCGGCACTATCATTTTGGATTGAGGATTACATTTACATGGAAGGGAGACTGCCTTAAGAATGGCTTAGAAAATATTTAGAGTAGTTTTTATGAATGTAGCTATATTTGCTTTGATATTAAGTTTAAGTAATTTGAATTTTTTTTTTTGCAGAATCAATCATATCTTCCAGTTATTTTATAGGTATCTTAGCATGCAATGCTTGTGCATTAAAAGTCTGACTTGTTTGATAAGTTTTAGTCGATTTTAATAATATCTGTAAATTTGGAGTCCCATGTTCTTATAGATTTTTGGAGAGTTAAGAATTGTCTTATAGCTGAAAAAGGTGATTTTAAGGTCTTTTCAAATTAACCAATGAAAATTTTCCAAAATTCTTTAATTTTTGGTTTTTTTGATCCATTAATCTCACCCTGATTCTTTTTTTGCCTATACTTATCTGAAACTTCAGATATTGGGTTTCTCTCCTGCATCATATAATATCCTTGTTTCTTGGTGGAAGGAATATTATTAGCCCCTCTGCCTTGTGTACGCTTGGATGCAAATATCTTGATATGGATATAATTTTTGTATCAGTCAGTGTCAGCATTTTCTGATACAGTGGAACACTATTCAGTTATTGTATTTTCAGGTTTTGTTATCCTTTCTGATTTCGGACATTTACCAGTTTTTTTTTTTTCATGGAATAACACCTGTATTTTAAATTTCTTTTAACTCAATTATTCCCAAATTATTGAATTTTCTATGTTGCCTGCCATTCTTTCTTTAGTTGATGTATTTCAATTTTATGATTGTTGCATCTTCATTTTTTATCATTATCATTTCTCTAATCCCAATTTAGTGGGACCGGCTTAGATTGTCGAACGAAACTTCATAGTTTGTCCTTATTGTTTGATTTGAAGGTTTAATGCAAATGACTTTTTGGAGAGATTGCGAGGTAAAAGGTTGATGCTTGTTGGAGATTCAATGAATCGTAACCAGTTTGAATCAATACTATGCATACTACGTGAAGCACTGCCGGATAAAAGTAGAATGTATGAAACACGTGGATACAAGATAACAAAAGGGCGTGGCTACTTTGTTTTCCTATTTTTGGTAAGAATAAGTAGTACTTCGAAGCTTTTTGAGATCCTCTCAAATGAAAGAGTTAATTTATCTGTGAAATAAGTGAGTGAGTTCTTTGCTAAGATGTTAATAGAGCATTTCTAATAGTCTTTTCAAACATAATTTTTCCATTTTCAAGAAGACTTAGGCTTCGTTTGGGATAGCTTTTTTATTGCTTTCTAAAACGGAGTTTTAGTACAATTTTTTTTATTTTTGTACTAAAACTCTGTTTTAGAAAGCAATAAAAAAGCCGTCCCAAACGAAGCCTTAGGCTTCTTTTGGAACGGCTTTCTTACTGCTTACTAAAGCGGTTTTTAATACAAAAATTTAAAATTTTATACTAAAAAGCTGTTTTAAGAAGCAGTAAGAAAGCAGTCTCAAACGAAGCCGTAGTTGCTAATTTAATTGTAATATGTAGTGGCATGTATGGTTCTATTGGGTTACGTATATTATGATTGGTTTATTATTTTTTGCAGGATTATAACTGTACAATAAGTTTTGTTCGATCCCACTTTCTTGTTAGAGAAGGAAAGCGTGTGAACCAAAAGGGTAGTTCCAATCCAATTCTTATGATAGATCGCATTTGCAAGTCATCCTCTCGATGGAAGAGGGCCGATATCTTGGTTTTCAACACTGGTCACTGGTGGACCCATGGAAAAACATCGAGAGGGTAAATTCTTCCTTTTCATTTTGCTTTTATTTCGATTTCTTTTGATGATCTTTCAAGGGATTTATTATTCTGTGGAGTCCGGACAGCATCCGGAGACCAATAAAAATGCGTCACGTCACTCCAAAAATGTACCTGCGCTTGGTACCGAGTGAGTAACCGGATGGGAGAACCGTTCGGTGTCCACACAGAATAATAGCTTCCTTCTTGGACACGTTCCAGATAACATCCGAACTAAATTTGCATGCCCTTGATTGCTTAGGAAGGACTATTATAAGGAAGGTGATGTTATCTATCCACAATTTGATGCAACAGAAGCTTTTAAGAAGTCCATGCAAACTTGGGGAAGGTGGATAGATACTAATATGGATCCTTCAAAAAAACTGATTTTGTACCGCGGATATTCTACAGCTCATTTCAGGTTTGTTTCACCTTTCTTTATTATTTCAACAGCCACCGAGTTTTCCCATGAATTTTCAATTAATGAGAGTTTCTTTAACTAGGGGTGGGGACTGGGATTCTGGTGGTACGTGTCATGGAGAGACATCTCCTGCCTTAACTGGACCTATTATTGATAACTATCCTTTGAAAATGAAGATTATAGAGGAAGTAATGGAAAATATGAACTTTCCCGTAGTTCTCTTGAATGTGACTCAGCTGACCAATTTCCGCAAAGATGGTCATCCCTCTATTTATGGCAAGAGGCTGAGAGAAGGAGAAAGAGTCTCCAAGAGACGCCAGGACTGCAGCCATTGGTGCCTCCCTGGAATCCCTGATACATGGAATGAGTTAATCTATGCAACACTGGTTTTGGATCAGAGATGAGCAGAAAGTCTATCCATGGCGAATTCATTTCATAGTTCCTCCATTGTGTTGTTCCATACCATCATGGCTAATGAGCAAGTGGTTTTGTGATATGAAGAGTGCATGAAGATCGCCTGAGGTTTCAGGTAATCAACAGGAACATTTCTTTGGTTGTTTGGTGGGGGTCTCCATTGTGAATGATCATAATTGCTAGGATTGTGTTGATTATAAGAATGATATTGTTTTGTTGATTGGATGCAGCTGATTCAGTCTTAAGCTTTGTTTGAGACGGTTTTTTTATTATTTTATAAAGCAGCTTTATAGCACACAATTTAATTTTTGTATTAAAAAGTTGCTTTAAGAAACTGTAAGAAAGCTGTCCCAAACGAAGCCTTAATGATTATCGTTATGTAATTGATTATTCTTTCTTGTGAAAGTGGTGGATCCATCTTTAGATTTGTCTAAACTTCATTGCATTCAAAATGGTACTATTTTAAAGCACACTGCAGAATGAGATTATAGTGAGTTGCCCTTCATTAAATTTGAAGGCATCAATAAAATAATAAAATATAAAGGAACCTGAAGAAGGGATACTAGAAGTTATATATATATATATATATATATATATATATATATATATATATATATATATATATATATATATATATATATATAGACTTAAATAACAAATAAATGCCTTTATATTGATTTAACTTTGCTTTATTTATCTATTGACCACTTTTTTCTTTCCTATCAACTTATACTTAATTTTATTCCAAATATTTATATCCTCAATATCAACAACCTTATAGAACTATCCTCTTAATAACCACATAAGTTTGTGTCGATCAATTATTCATTGTTCTCCTTTTTGAAAAAAAAATTACTTTTTCAACTTCATCTTGTCAAACTGTTCATTGTATAAGAAAATTCTCCCATTAGAATGGATGCCATGTTCTATAAATTTAGGAAGCACTGCCTTTTTTAGGGGAGGTTCTAATGAATCATCTCCTACATCTTAGGGCTCGTTTGGTTCGTTTTTCAGTTTGAAACGAAAAACTCTTGTTGACGGAACATGTTTGGATGGAGGCATGCTTTTTTAAAAAATTTCATTTCTTTGTTGTTTTCAGAAGCATTATGTATTAAGCTTCTCCGTTTAAAAAACTCCATTTCTCAAATTGGTGTTTTTGAAACTGCAATGACAAATAAATCAAACGAAGCCTTAGTTACCTCGAGTAGCCACTTAGAGAAGGGAGATAGCAAAACTTCGCTAGTGAGAGATGACATGCCCTAAAAGTATGGGGGGATTGAAGACAATCATGCTCTAAAACCAACTCAAATCTATGGTTGACTAAGTTAAGATGATGAAGAAATGAAGCCATCCAACTTAAATTATAGCTCCTAAAGATGTCAATTGAAAAATAACAGATGCTCTATCATTATTTTTTGCACAGTAGATGAATGGCATAAAGATGAGGTTTTAAATTTAATTATAATATATTAAACTATAGAACCCAATACATAAACAAATTTTTAGCATATAATTTTGATTAAAAATATTAAATTTGTATTTAAATGAATAAACAAAGGACTCTTAGTGCAAAATAAATAAATGAATTTATTTCAATTCAAAATAGATTTGCAACATTAAATTAATTTGATTCAAAATGCAAAATTTATATAAATTAATGTAAACCATAATTTTATATTTAATCTTAAAAATAATTAAATTTTAGATAAATTCATCAACAAAAAACCTTCATTACATAAAATCGGACCGGACAACAAACCAGAAGAAATGGAGGTTCATAGTTCGACCGGTTTAACTGGTTCAATCAGGGTTACCAGATGACATAATAAATAATATTATTATTAAAATTTAATCAAATTAACATAATAATATGATAATCTAACCTTCAGTTTAAACATAAACCCATCACATCATACATGTCCAATATTCAAATTAAAAATGAGTTGGAAGTTTTTAATCATACTTTACAAGCAATATAATTCATATTTAATATAAAATTAATTTACATATATATTTTTAAATTTAATTTAAATAATTTCTAATTTATTTTATACGTAGAGATATAATTATGAAAATTATACAAAATTTACATTATAAAATATAAATTCATGTTATATTATTTGTGATTAAAAAATATATTAAAATTTAAATAAATCAAATTATGTATTATATAATTGATAAAATTAAAAAAAATAATAGATAACATTTATTTGCATTATTAAATTTAAATTTAAAAATGTACGTAGAAATATATAATGAACTTGAGAACTCCACATCACCTAGACATTACA
>CM028359.1:22011221-22049221 GCA_016618105.1 Dendrobium huoshanense | reverse complement strand
TGTGTGCACATCCTAAACATGTAAAGATCAAAGTACATTTTGCTTATAATTGAAAATAAAAGCTTCAAATAATGAGTAATCAACAAGTTAATTACTCATTACCCAAAGTCCCCATTGGATCAATTCAATCAAATTCAATCTATGATTAAAATTTCAAGTCAAACTCAAGGTATTTGAAAGGAAATTTAAATATGCATACAAATTTGAAATGAAATTTGATTTTAAAATTATATATAAAATAAATACTATAATTTGAATAATGATTCAAATGAACATCAAATTATGCTCAAATAATTTCTGGAAGAGTTTCTGGAAGTTCAAAATGGACTTAAAAAAAAAATACTTCTCTTAGAATTTTGATAATATTTAGATTTATCTTAATTAAATAATAATTAAAATAACCAAATAATTAGTATTTAAAATTATTTAAAATATATAGAATATTTTAAATCCATTTTATTTTTAAATTAAAGGCCTTGAAAAATCCGAGCAGTTTGATATATAATACTTATGGATTTTTTGGAAAATATTGTAATTATTTAATACGATTTTTTGAAGGTTTCTAGTAATTAAATGGTTGATTAAAATTGGATTAAAACCATTTAATTGAACTGGCGGCTGTCAACGGGACAGCGTGGCATTCTCTGGTTCGTCCAGCCACGTGGAAACGCGGCGGCGGTCAAGTGGGCCCCGCTTCACTTATCCAGCTCGGCATCGGAGCTGTCCAGCCGTTCGATCGCACGCGGTAAATGTCCGATCCTAGCGGCTAGGATCACAATTCCCGGGCCGTTTGATCTCAATGTTAAACGGGATCGAATGGCGGTCGAGTTTGATCCCGCGGTTCCGGATTAATGGGCGGTCATGATTTCGCGCCGGACCAGAGAACTATCGGCTGGTCGTCCAGCGCGGTCGAAAAGCCTGGTTAGGAAAAGCGGCGGGATTGCTTGATCTGGGCCGTTGATCGATGTGATCAACGGCCTAGAAAACGTGCAGATCATGCACGTCCCTGAAGCCCAAAGTCCCGATCGAGTAAAACGCCCTAGCCTCAATGTTTTTGAGTTTTCTCTCAAAATACTTGACCATGGTTAACTTGCTTAAAATTTTAAACGTAGAATCAACTTATGAAGAGAATCAATGGGAAATTGTACTTATTTAACAGCTCAAAAATTGCTTTATAAAAAGCTAATTTAATCTAAGGTGTCCTTAAACTAGGGTTTAGGTTTTACCTTCGATTCAATGGATGGTTTTTGACGTTTGAGGGCTTGTTGAACTTGTTGATCGTCCTAGATCATTTCTCCAGAAGACTCCAAGAGCTGAAGAAGGTCTGGATCTCGAGCTATCAACCTGGGACGGTCTTCAAGCTCGGTTTGGCCGGAATCTCGCCGCCGGCCGCCGTCAATCGCCGGGTTTTTTTTGGGTGGAGAAATGTAGAGGAAGGTAACCCCCTAGAGCCAAAACGAAAAGTTCTGATATCGTTTGGAGAGGGATTGAGTGGTGGAGAGAGAAGCTGCCCAAGATGAGAATGACGGCTCTATTAGGGCATTTCACCCTATTGAACCTTCTCCAAGCTTTGATCAAAGGGACGGTCTTGATCGACCTAGGGGCTATCTAGGATGCTTCCACGCGGCCTGGAGCAGTTGTAAAGCCTGGGAGAAGGACATCCTGAGGTGGAAAGCCTCTCTTGGTCCCCACTTAAGCACATGGAAGCAATGAGGGCCATTGGATCAAGATCTGAAAGGCTGTGGTAAGGATCCTAAGAATGCTTCTAGAGTCCCCTGATTAAACTGCTGGAATAATGGGCTTGGGATGAAAGGAGTGCCATGTCATCCATGGTTTAGGGGGCCTCATTTGACCAAAGCTCCCTTGACCACCCTAAACCCTAGGTTGACTGGTTTGACCAGTCAACAGGTACAATCAGCTGACATGGCATGCCAAGAGACTTGATTAGCTGATTTAAGGTCTTGGAGGGGATTAAGATGGAGTAGATTGATTTACTAATGTTAGTTTGACCACTTTAGCCTCCCCTAAACATTTGGGGACTTGTTGACCATGAGTTGACTGGTCAAACAGTCAACTATGGCTGATGAGGTGGAACCCAAATGGTAGCTAAATAAACATTAGTTGGATAGACTTTAAGAGCTTAAGATTAAAAGGGTCCTAGAGTAGAGCCATTGATAGTGCAAATTCAATGAAGGGATTTGACCCATGAATCCTGAAGTTTGACTAAGTCAAATTTGACAAGATTTAACTTCAAATAAATTTGAATGGATTTGAGTTAGGTTTTGAGATGAGTTTGAGCTTGAATGGGTTCAAATAGTCAGATTTGACTAGGTGAGTTGGAATGACCCATTTGAACTCTTAAGGGCTCATTAGGTCGATCCTGGTTGACTCAGTCAACCAGGTGGGTCCAGGGTCTAGAAATAGGTTCAATCAATTTGAAAGTGATATTTGGAGACCATCGGAGGTGGTCCCAATGTCTGGGTAGGTCAATTCGGTCAAAATGCTCGTTTTGACCCTTAAGGGCATGTTTGGTCAACCTGGGTTGACTTGGTCAACCAGGTTGACCCAGGGTCTGGGTCTGGGTCGAACAGGTTTCAAATGACATTCCAAGACTAATGGAGGTGGTTCCATGGTCTGGGGAGGTCATTTGGGTCAAAACACCCATTTAGACCCTTAAGGGGTCACTTGGGTCAACTAAGTTGACTTGGTCAACCAGGTTGACCCAGGGCTTGAAAAATGGGTCCAACAGGTTTCAAATGACGTTTCTAGACCAATGGAAGTGGTTCCATGGCCTGGAGAGGTCATTTGGGTCAAAAGGCCTATTTGGACCCTTAAAGGGTCTCTTAGGTCAACTAGGTTGACTTGGTCAACCAGGTTGACCCAAAGCTTGGAAAGGGGTCCAACAAGTTTGGTTTGATATTTGAAACTTGCTGGAAGTGGTTCCAAGCATTCAATTTGGAGTTCATTTGGTTTGAAATCACCATTTGAGCCCCATAGGGGTATTTTGGTCATTTTGACCCCTGGTCGACTAGGGGTCAAAGTGAGTCAACCAAAATGCAGTTTATTGTTCAGTGAGTCATAATTAAAGGTCTGGAAGTAATTAGAGGCTTTGAAGAGAGCTCTAAGGTCAAAATCCACTGGATGGTAACAGATCCTAGTGGCATAGGCCGTAAATATTTGAAGGTTTTACAGCCTATGGAGTTTAATTAAGTTTCTGGGGTTAGAGACCTCGGAATGGGCTCAAATTTGGAGGGTTGCCTCCAGAAACATGTCCCATCAGTATGCAACTGACAGACTCTGAATCGGAGGTCAATTGATTGATTTTGAAGTGTTTGAAAATTTGCTGAAAAAGGCTTTTAGGACTTGCCCTTTTAGCATTGGATTTGGGTCTGGATTTTGGATTTGAACTGGATTGGATTGGAATTTGAATTGAACTAAGGTCTGGACATCCCCTAGGGTCTAGAATAGATCCTAATATCTGGACTGGTCTGGAAGAATCCTAGGGTCTAGAGTAGATCCTAGGGTCTGGAATCTAGAAGGGTCCTAGGATCTAGAGTGGATCCTAAGGTCTGGATTTTGGAGAATCCTAGATTTTTAGATTGATCTGGAGTCTGGATAGATCCTTAGTGACCTCATACAAAAATGAGGTCAACAAATGGACCCCCAATATGTGTAATAGAATGAAATTCTATTGCACATATTGGCGTTGACCGAAAAAGGTCAAGTCCGGAGTTTTGATCCTAAGGGAATGAAAAGTTCACCTCTGGGGAATCGATGTTTGAATTGATACCAGGGTAGTGCCATAAAGGGCGTACTCTACCACTAGCGAGTCGAATCCTAAGGGAAGAAAAGGTTCTATCCCTAAAGGAAAAGGAAGACTAGGTGATCCTATAGGAAGAGAGAATTCCTAAATATAAAGGATCGGATTTGAGTTTTGAATCTAAAGGAAAGGGTGGCCTAACCTCTAAGTTTGAATTTTGAATAGATTCTAAGGGAAGGGAAGACCTAACCCTAGAGGATTGAGTTTTGAATTGATTCTAAGGAAAGGGAAGACCTAACCCTAGAGAATTGGATCTTGAATTTAGAGGAAGGGAAGATACTAGATGATTAGCTAAAATGGTATAGGAAGGAAGAACTCCTAACTATGATCCTTGAGTTTGTTACTAGGGTAGTAAGGGCGTACTCTACCACTAGCAGATCTAGTCCTAAGGAGAGAAAGCACGAGGACTCATATCTAACCTTAAGGAGAAAGAAAACTAGATGATCTTGTATAGGAAGGAAGCATTGCTTCCCACAAAAGATCAGATCTGGAAATTGAATCTAGGATGGTGCCACTGAGGGCGTACTCCAACACTAGAAGTTCTAATCCTAAGGAGGGAAAGCACGATGACTCACATCTAACCTTAAGGAAAAGAAAACTGGATGATCTTGTGGGAAGGAAGCATTGCTTCCCACAAAAGATCAGATCTGGAAATTGAATTTAGGACGGTGCCGCTGAGGACATACTCCATCACTAAAGGACGATCATATGGAGAGGAAACTTGCTCTACACAAAGAACCACGTGTCTGGATGATCATATGTGGAGGAAACTTGCTCCACATAGAGGATCGAGTCTGGAATGATCGTATACGGAGGAAACTTGCTCCATATAGAAGATCAGGTCTAGATGATCGTATGCAGAGGAAACTTGCTCTACACAGCGGATCGGATCTGGAATGATCATATGTGAAGGAAACTTGCTTCACACAGCGGATCGAGTCTGGGTGATCGTATGTAGAGGAAACTTGCTCTACACAGAGGATCGAGTCTGGAATGATCATATACGGAGGAAACTTGCTCCATATAGAGGATCGAGTCTGGAATGATCATATACGGAGGAAACTTGCTCCATATAGAGGATCGAGTCTGGATGATCGTATGTAGAGGAAACTTGCTCTACACAGCGGATCGGATCTGGAATGATCGTATGTGAAGGAAACTTGCTTCACACAGCGGATCGAGTCTGGGTGATCGTATGTAGAGGAAACTTGCTCTACACAGAGGATCGAGTCTGGAATTGATCGTATATGGAGGAAACTTGCTCCATATAGAGGATCAGGTTTGAATTGATCGTATGTAGAGGAAACTTGCTCTACACAGCGGATCGGATCTGGAATGATCGTATGTGAAGGAAACTTGCTTCACACAGCGGATCGAGTCTGGGTGATCGTATGTAGAGGAAACTTGCTCTACACAGAGGATCGAGTCTGGAATTGATCGTATATGGAGGAAACTTGCTCCATATAGAGGATCAGGTTTGAATTGATCGTATGTAGAGGAAACTTGCTCTACACAGAGGATCGAGTCTGGAATTGATCGTATATGGAGGAAACTTGCTCCATATAGAGGATCAGGTTTGAATTGATCGTATGTAGAGGAAACTTGCTCTACACAGAGGATCGGGCTTAAATTTTGAAATTTGGAATTTGAGAGCTTTTGAATTGATTTGATTTTTTTGAATTTTGAATGTGTTTGAATTTGAAAGTCGATTTTGAATTTGATTTTGAAAAATGTTTGAATTTGAAATTTGATTTGATGAATTTAATTCTGAAGATTTTTTTGAATCTGGATTTTGATTTGATTTTTGAATTCAAAAGATGTTTGAATTTGATTTGGAATTTTGAGTTTGGAGAATTTGATTTGATTGAATTTTGATTTGTTTGAACTTGAAGAGTTTGAATTTGATTTGGTTTTGAATTTTGATTTGTTTGAATTTGAAGACTTTTTTTATTTGATTTTAAATTTTGACACTCATCTGGCATGGTACTTCCTGAAGAGCCTCCCCAATATTTAAAAATATCAGGTGGCATTCTCCAGGGTTGATCAATTAATGTTTGAAATTTTCTCAAAGATCATCCCTACGACAAGAGTAAAGTTTTGAGTTTGTTCAAGCTCCTCCATCGATCTCTCGGTAGGCTAAGACATGCATCCAAAGAACCTGGACCAAGTCTCCTCCTTGGAAGGTTCTAAGTTGCTCTATCTTATCACGAGCTTCAACCAGTCAGACTTTGTACGATTCTGAGTTTTATTGAGCTTTAAAGATAAAGCTCTACAAGGCCTCGAGCTCTTCAAATTGAAGTCGGGCACTCTGCTCAGTCGTGGATTGATTTTGAACGGCAATTCCTAGCATTACAAAATACTCCTCTAATGGGGTTCGATCTTGGACCCACTATAGAGTGTAATTTTGTTGAAAAAAAGCTCTTAAAGGAAGAGATGCCTATGTATAAGGACTTACACATATTTCTCAAGAACATAATTTGAATTCTTTTCAGGAGTAGAAGATTCGTTCATTTTATTAGAAAATTTCCTCTAACTATTTGGACCCTGTCGGAACGACAAGCGGGAACAAATTTAGAAGTGCAGTGAGAAGTAGTGTTGACTCCAACCAATTTGGAAGGATTTCAATTTTGTTGACCCAGACCAAGTTTCGTAGAAACTGTACTGGGGTCTCCCTTAAATAAATTTTGAATTAAAATTAACTTCAAAAAGGTTTAAGTTGAAGAGAGAAATTTGATATTTTCAATTTTCTTGCACATGTCCTTCTATCTAATAGAAAATTCATGCATGTTGAAAAATCTAAATTCAAGATTTTCTAAGTCAAGTACTTGAAGGTTTGATCGAGTTATTTTGAGATTCAAGGATTTAGAGGAAGGAAGCCATCTTACTCTTCTTCTTTTGTGACGTGCTTTGCACATCTCTTTTCTTCTTTTTCTTTCTAGTGACGCAATTTGCGTATCTTTTAACTCTTAGTGCACTTCGTGCATTTCTTGATTCTTGGCGCATTTACGCATCTTTTAATTTTTAGAGCATTCGCTCATCTTTTGATTTTAATTGAATTCGAGAAGAGGCTCCACTTTCTTCAAATACCTTAAATTGATTGACCTCTTTTTTTTGAATGCTGGGATTATATCTCAAGTATTAGAGAAGAAAATTCGTTCTCTTATACAAGGAAGAATAATCCTCAAAGCACACTCAATCTTTTTGACAAGAATGTATCGACTTGACTTTTGAGGGAAATCTATTGAATAGATTCAAAGCATGCCTGCGAATCATCCTATTAAGATAGAAGATTGCTAGAAGATTGATAAAATTTTCATTTCTAGAAGGTCAACTTGAATCTTGAAACAAGATTTTAATTCAAAGGTTAATTCAACCCACAGAGAGCGGTGGGAGGGAGGGGTATTCAAACATTTGATGGAGAATCAACTACAACTCTCTCCAGCTTAAGACTTAAGGATAGAGGTCAATTTTCATTAAAAAGATGAATCAACTATCTTGAAAATCCGGATCTAGTACACTTGAGAAATTGGAAAGCTTTTTCCTTAATGGTTGCAAGTCTAGGTGGCAAGACCCTAGTCAACTTGGAATTGAATTCCTACAATCTCTTTGAAGGGAGAGACTATTAAAGGGTCTGCACTATCCCTAAACAACGCGACATTACTGCAATCAAAAGATTTATCGCGATAGGACCCCGTTGAAGATTTGAATTTTAACGGTATCACTATCTGACACAATCTTAGATTATTTCTCCCTTCTCATTACTACTAGACTAGTAGTTAAGAGAGTGGCACCCCGAGTGGTTTCTACTCCTCCTCCTCTATAGATGAAGTAGTGGGACACGTGTAGTAACGCGCCTTAACATCTTCTAGTAGAGTGGACGGATCATAACCCTCAGCTGGGGGCCTTTGGCCTATTGCTGGTGATCGCTCAATTCTTTCTTGCTCGAGTCTTTCTGTGTAGTAGTCAAGCAGGTGTATTGAAGATCGTGCTCTCATCTCTACAACCTCACTCCTTTGTGCAAGGAGAGGGTACGTAGAAGGAGCAACGAACTCTCGATTGGCCTCGAAGTCGGTCTTCTCTAAGGCTTCAAATTCAGCAGTCTTTTTAGCCTTAAGATTCCTTTTCCTGGCCCTTCGAAGGTAATTCTTCGTTTTGTTCCTACCGACGACAGGGGTGCTAGAATTTGACCCGATCTCAGATTGAGATGGTAGCTCTTTTGTCATTATTGACTTCTGATTTTGATCCTCCGGAGTAGAGAATACAGTGGGTACAAGGGCGACAACGACCTCCATCTTAGAGATGGGGAAGTCAACTCTTGACCCTAAAGTAATTTCTACTAAAGGAGACTTTCCTAGTATCGCGGAAGACAGATCAATCAGTGTTTCCCCATTAACTGAAATCTTGAGGTTCTGAAATTCCATCTCGTACTGAATTGAATTGCCACTAAGAATTTCTTCTACGGGCACATCTTTATTCAGTGAGAAGACGAGTTTCCCAGCCATTTGAGTGTTCGATTTCCTGGAATTAAAAGAAGGTGATTTGAATTAGTGATTTGAAATTGAATTTGAATTTTAAGTTTGATTAACTTCATTCAAAATTTTATAACTCAATCATATTCAGTTTACACTGAACACGGTGGTTCATAAAATTGACGAATTGAAGTTAAGAGTTGAACTGACTCTTTTGCTACACCAATTGATTTGGGGCAAAATGTCAAAGTTCAAATTTGAATTTGCAATCAAATTTGAGGTTGAACTTAAAGTTGAAATCAAACTTGATTTTAAGATTAATTGATTTGGCTTAAAATTGATTGAATTAAAGTCGAGTGGATCTTCTTCAAATTTTTAACTCAACAACTGAGTTTCACTGAGGTTCACAAAATTAATATGAAAAATCCAAAAGTCGGGCTTGACTCCTTCATTCACCAATGACTTGGGTTGTCAAAGAATCAAACATGAATTCAATTTGAAATCAAACAAGATTTAGTTGATTTGACTTAAGCAAATTTGATTTGAGTTAGAATTGAATAGATCTTCTTCAGACTTTGAAACTCAACACATTGATTTTTTCAAATTTGAATGTGCAGGTTTACAAAAGTAACCTGAAGATCCAAAGAGAATAGGCTTAACTCTTTCACCCCACCAAGTGACTTGGGGGTAAAATGTTAAAGCCCAGAACTGATTGAAATTTTTGGTTTGTGTTGTATGTGTTCAACTACAATATACTATTATAAAAGACACATCGATGATTAAAGTTGATTTGAAAAGTTTTGAAAGAGATGTTGATTTTTTGAAAACTGACAAAATCTCCCTTATTTTGAAACATGTGTTGAATTCACATTCAAATGTTAACAAATTTAAAGAGGGAGATAGAAGACTCTTTCATCCCAACACTTGGGAGTGAAATGACTAACTTTACAGAAATGAACTTTTGAATTGGACTTGAAAGTGTTCATATTCACACAAAATTGCTATAAATCTATATTTGAATAAAGATTTTGACTTAAAAGAGATTGAATTTTGCTTAAAGGATTAAGATCTTAGATTTTGAAATTGAAGTATTTTCTGTAAATTGTGAAACTTAGCACGTGCTATATATTTATTCGCATGCGAGTTTGCAACATATACAGAAGAATTTAGGCTTGACTCTTTCGCTCTACCAATCAAGTTGGAGGCAAAATGTCAAAGCCCGACTTAAAGGGAGGTTTCCTACACTCACCTCTCTATTAACATGTCTTAATTGAGTTGGCCACACTCACCCAAGGGAGAAATGGGTTGAGAGGGACCAACGGAGAGAAAGATAGTTAAAACTACCGATGCAATAAAATTTATACCGCTATTAAAGATGGAGAGTGAGATTAATCCCCAGCGGAGTCGCCATTTTTTGTTTTGATTAAAAAAATATTTATCTAAGTATATATAGTTTTGAAAATATTTAATTATCTTTGGGAAGATTAAATCTTGAATTTTAATTTTGAAATCTAACACAACATTAGGAACGATATATATCATCCCAAATGGGAGAATATCATTCACTAATTGGTTCAAATTTCAAAAATCAAAATTTGAAATTAAATCCAAAAATCATTAATTTCATAATCAAAACTCCACGATAATAATTGATATACCTTTCCGAAGAAAGGAAATATCAATCATTATCGATCGTTTGAAAATGACGATAATGATCGTTGTATTTTAAATTTCCCGAAAATAATTAATTAGAGATTTTTGAAAGATTTTTTATTTTGAAAATTAGATCTGGGTTTCTAAATCTCCTACGAGCGCAAGCCCTCGTAGTTAATTACATCATAGGAAAATCAGAATTTCCTACGAAAACTCTCGATTAAAATAGCGGTGTAAATTTTATTTAGATTTTCAAAGTTTGATATCAAAGGAAGAAATGGGTTGGAATTTTCAATCGGGATTGGATCAATGTTGAGCACAGTTATTTCTGGAGTCAAAGGGAAAAATGTAGGAGGTGTTTTGAGATTCTGAATTACTTCAGAAAACACTCTCAACCTATCTAAGTGTTGGGCTTAAATTAGATTGAAATGAAATATTTAATTTTAAATGGTCAATTTTATTAGAAATTTATCGAGATTCAATTCCCGGAGGGTGAGGTCTTATAGCCCGAGCCTTGCCTCAGAACCTAAGTCTAAATTGGGACACTTAAAAGTGCCCCGAACCTAGCTAAAGTGCAATGCGAGTCTGGTCTTACCCCGGCCTGGATTGGGGAGCCAGCTAAACCACCTAAACGATTTTAAAACATGAGTCCGGTCTTTTTATGTAGAGTGGATCGGGACGTTATTTAAGAAAGGTTTTTGAGAGCGGGGCCGACATCTAGAGCAGGTCCTAATTGGCCCCTTTGACTTGATGCTGGGTTTGATGTCTAAGCTAATGTAATTAAAGATTTTTTAAAATTTTTAAATTAGTTGCTAATATGATGCATGCTAATCGACTCAATTAAAAATTTGAATTTGAATGAATGCTATGAAATGAGGACTCCCGGCGGTCCCGGGATTATTTCTTAAAACGTTAGAGTTTCTATGTGAGCTTAAAGTTTTTTAATTTGATTTAAGTAGAAAAATTTTATTAAGTCCTTAAGAGCCTACAATCGGATTCCAGGTCAAATCAAAATCGACATGCAGGTAAAAAGACTAGAAAAACAGGTAGTTCTAACTGCGCAATCAATTTAAATAAATCAATCAAATTAAATATATCAAATTGAATGTCCGTAGGCAAGTGCCCCTTATTATTACATCACAGAATTTTGCAGAAAATTAAAGTGGCCGGGCACCACTGACTACAACCCGGATTTTAATCCTAAGACTCAAGTGACTTTGAGAATGGGTCTTCTCGTTATCCACTTCCTTCATCCTTCTGCTGCTTCTTGGATCGTCGGGTCCGGATATCCAAATGAAAAGAAACTCCCCCTTGAATCGGGGTGTTATCTTTCCTCTTTGGATATTTCAAAATTATCCTAATTTGGATCTCCAAATGGAGAGGGACTCTCCCCTGAGGGATGTCCCTTCCTCTTTGGATTCCAAATTGGATGTCAATACCCCATCTCAAATCACTTGAAATTACAACACAAATCAAATCAAATTTACATTAATCAAAATTGAAAAATCTAGACTCGATCCTGCAGGGTTATCCTAATAATCAACATTTATATATACAGTCCCAAGCAGTTAATATTTGATCTCAAGCAGTTGATATATGAATCTCAAGCAATTAATATATTTGAAATTTAAAATGCTCAACAAATTGCAGTAAATAAATAAACAATCAATCAATTCTAAACTAGCAAACAGCATGCAGTGAAAACTCGAAAACCCGGCACACAAGCTGCAAAAAGTAAACACCGGCCTAGCCTAAAACTAGAGTTGGTGCTCCTAGCAAACCATCTATAGTGTGTGAGGTAGGTCGTGTGGTTTGGATATATCCTAAATAGGATCATTAGATTGAAGTTGATTAAGGTTCTGGTTGGTTGAAAGGCTTAAGGGATTTAAATTTGAGTTTAAGTATTAATGACTTGAAGTTAATTTTAAAATTGATTCTTAATTATTTGTTGAATACCACCTTTGTTTCACACCGAGGCCGTGAAGTTTATTTCACCTTCCTTGGGGCTAAGTTAATAGCCTCGTAGGCCTGGGTTACCCAGTGGTACCCGATATAATTAAGTGATTTGATTTGATTAAAATTTGAAAGTTAATGAATTTTAATTAAAAGTGTTTGGTTGCTGATTTTTAAAGTTTGATTCATTTGAGTTTTCCATTAATCGATTCGTGGCGTTGTGCCACCAGGCTCGAGGAACCAGCCTCCTTAGGACACTTAGCCCCGCAGCCCGGAGTAGTCCAGCCGATAAACCAAATTAATGTAGTTGAATTAGAGGTTTTAAAAGGTTAAATAATTAATGATTAATCTATTTTAAGGTTTAACACCCCTTATAATCCATTCGCGGCGTTGTGCCACCAGGCTCGAGGAACCAGCCTCCTTAGGACACTTAGCCCCGCAGCCCGGAGTAGTCCAGCCAATAAACTTCATCTTTAGGATGGTTGTTGTGTTTTAAAAGGTTTGTTGAATGCTTTAAAGATTAAGTTAACATTTTCTGGAATTTTAGAATAATTTTGAATTTTATGAATTTTGAATATTTTAATCACTTAATTAAGGGGTTGAAAATTGACTTTTTGATTAAGGGTGTTTTCTGGAAATGTTTTAACATTTTATTAAAATACTAGAGCTTACTACGATCAGTTAGAAGGTAAGTACGTTGAAATCGGATTTTTCTACATTTTATTACGAAGGTTTGAAGTTTTGAACTAGATTTGAACTAGATTTGACCGGTTTGTTGACTTTTTGAAATATTGCAGATTTCTGGAGTTTAACATTTTTAATAAATACTAGGCATTAATAGGAGTTGAATGCAAGTGAGTTTGTTCAATTTTGATTTTTCTGGAATTAGTCATGAAGGTTTGAAGTCTATGTATTTAATGAATTATTGAAAAATCCTTAATTAGAGGGCCATTTTGTGATTTTTCTCCAAATGAGTCCCAAACTCCTTGAAATCAACTCCAAAAGTCAGAAATGACCTAAGGAGAGATTTCCAAGTGTTTTGGAAATTTTTGGAATTTTTAATATTTTTTAATTAATTAAATGAATTAAATATTGATTTTCACTTAAAATTAAATTAAGGTTCAAATTGCTGTCAATTCAAAAGGATTTTAATTTTCATGGGTTAAGGGTTGAATTCTGGTCAGATAGAGGGGTTACACATATTTCTTGGGTTTAAATTTGATTTATTACATTTTCTGGAAGTTTTAAGGCTTAATTAGGGTTTAATCTTAATTAAGTAGGTTAAGGGGTTTAATGAACTCAAAATTCAGTAGGGATTTTCCTATGAACTAAGGGTGTCACTAAGTTAAAGTGTGTAGAGTTTTAAGTTGAAAGGAAGTGTATCCTAATTTCTAAACTTAATCTAAGTTTTCTAATTGAATGTCCTTAATTTTTGTCCTTAATGTCACTATGTTTAATAGGTTTAAATCAATTGTTCTCACTAACCCTTTGATACACACATAGATGTAAGCATCACATTCACAATCAAATCCTAGATCTAGGAGGACCCTAAAACTAAGTGAGTGTGTGAATCCTAAACAAAATCAAAGTACATTTTGAATAATTAAAAATAAAGCTCAAATAATGAGTAATCAACAAGTTAATTACTCATTAGCTAGTCCCCATTAAATCAATTCAATCAAATTCAATCTATGATTAAAATTTCAAGTCAAACTCAAGGTATTTGAAAGGAAACTAAATATGCATACAAATTTGAAATGAAATGATTTTAAAATTATATATAAAATAAATACTATAATTTTAATGATTCAAATGAACATCAAATTATGCTCAAATAACTCTAAAAAAGAGTTCTGGAAGTTCAAAATGGATTAAAATACTTCTCTTAGAATTTTGATAATATTTAGATTTATCTTAATTAAATAATAATTAAAATAACCAAATAATTAGTATTTAAAATTATTTAAAATATATAGAATATTTTAAATCCATTTTATTTTTAAATTAAAGGCCTTGAAAATCCGAGCAGTTTGATATATAATACTTAATTTTTTGAAAAATATTTAATTTTTAATAATTTTTTGAAGTTTCTAGTAATTAAATGGTTTTAAAATTGGATTAAAACCATTTAATTGAACTGGCGGCTGTCAACGGGACAGCTGGCATTCTCTGGTTCGTCCAGCCAAAACGCGGCGGCGGTCAAGTGGGCCCCGCTCACTTATCCAGCTCGGCATCGAGCTGAGCCGTTAGATCGCACGCGGTTTGATCTAGCGGCTAGGATCCAATTACGGGCTTGATCTCAATCAAACGGGATCGAACGGTCGAGTTTGATCCCGCGGTTCCGGATTAACGGTCATGATTTCGCCGGACCAGAGAACTATCCCGTCAGGCCGAAAGCCTGGTTAGGAAAAGCGGCGGGATTGCTTGATCTGGGTCGTTGATCGTGTGATCAACGGCCTAGAAAACGTGCAGATCATGCACGTCCCGAGCCCAAAGTCCCGATCGAGTAAAACGACTCATTCTCTCAAAATACTTGACCATTTAACTTGAAATTTTAAACGTAGAATCAACTTATGAAGAGAATCAATGGGGTACTTATTTAACAGCTCAAAAATTGCTTTATAAAAAGCTAATTTAATCTAAGTGTCTTAAACTAGGGTTTAGGTTTTACCTCGATTCAATGGATGGTTTTTGACGTTTGAGGGCTTGTTGGACTTGTTGATCGTCCTAGATCATTTCTCCAGAAGACTCCAAGAGCTGAGAAGGTCTGGATCTCGAGCTATCAACCTGGGACGGTCTTCAAGCTTGGTTTGGCCGGAATCTCGCCGCCGGCCGCCGTCAATCGCCGGGTTTTGGGTGGAGAAATGTAGAGGAAGGTCCCTAGAGCCAAAACGAAAAGTGATATCGTTTGGAGAGCTTGAGTGTGGAGAGAGAATGCCCAAGTGAGAATGACGGCTCTATTAGGGCATTTCACCCTATTGAACCTTCTCCAAGCCAAAGGGACGGTCTTGATCGACCTAGGGGCTATCTAGGATGCTTCCACGCGGCCTGGAGCAGTTGTAAAGCCTGGGAGAAGGACAATGAGGTGGAAAGCCTCTCTTGGTCCCCACTTAAGCACATGGAAGTAATGAGGGCCCTTGGATCAAGATTGAAAGGCTGTGGTAAGTCCTAAGAAGCTTCTAGAGTCCCCTCAAACTGCTGGATGGGCTTGGGATGAAAGGAGTGCCATGTCATCCATGGTTTGGGCCTTTTAAAAGCTCCCTTGACCATTTGTTGACTGGTTTGACCAGTCAACAGGTACAATCAGCTGACATGGCATGCCAAGAGACTTGATTAGCTGATTTAAGGTCTTGGAGGGGATTAAGATGGAGTAGATTGATTTACTAATGTTAGTTTGACCACTTTAGCCTCCCCTAAACATTTGGTTGACCATTTGACTGGTCAAACAGTCAACTATGGCTGATGTGGAACCCAAATGGTAGCTAAACATTAGTTGGATAGACTTTAAGAGCTTAAGATTAAAATCCTAGAGTTTGAGTGCAAATTCAAAAGATTTGACCCATGAACTGAAGTTTGACTAAGTCAAATTTGACAAGATTTAACTTCAAATAAATTTGAATGGATTTGAGTTAGGTTTTGAGATGAGTTTGAAAGTTCAAATAGTCAGATTTGACTAGGTGAGTTGGAATGACCCATTTGAACTCTTAAGGGCTCATTAGGTCGATCCTGGTTGACTCAGTCAACCAGGTGGGTCCAGGGTCTAGAAATAGGTTCAATCAATTTGAAGTGATATTTGGAGACCATCGGAGGTGGTCCCAATGTCTGGGTAGGTCAATTCGGTCAAAATGCTCGTTTTGACCCTTAAGGGCATGTTTGGTCAACCTGGGTTGACTTGGTCAACCAGGTTGACCCAGGGTCTGGGTCTGGGTCGAACAGGTTTCAAATGACATTCCAAGACTAATGGAGGTGGTTCCATGGTCTGGGGAGGTCATTTGGGTCAAAACACCCATTTAGACCCTTAAGGGGTCACTTGGGTCAACTAAGTTGACTTGGTCAACCAGGTTGACCCAGGGCTTGAAAAATGGGTCCAACAGGTTTCAAATGACGTTTCTAGACCAATGGAAGTGGTTCCATGGCCTGGAGAGGTCATTTGGGTCAAAAGGCCTATTTGGACCCTTAAAGGGTCTCTTAGGTCAACTAGGTTGACTTGGTCAACCAGGTTGACCCAAAGCTTGGAAAGGGGTCCAACAAGTTTGGTTTGATATTTGAAACTTACTGGAAGTGGTTGCATTCAATTTGGAGTTCATTTGGTTTGAAAACACCATTTGAGCCCCATAGGGGTATTTTGGTCATTTTGACCCCTGGTCGACTAGGGGTCAAAGTGAGTCAACCAAAATGCAGTTTATTGTTCAGTGAGTCATAATTAAAGGTCTGGAAGTAATTAGAGGCTTTGAAGAGAGCTCTAAGGTCAAAATCCACTGGATGGCAGATCCAGTGGCATAGGCCGTAAATATTTGAAGGTTTTACAGCCTATGGAGTTTAATTAAGTTTCTGGGGTTAGAGACCTCGGAATGGGCTCAAATTTGGAGGGTTGCCTCCAGAAACATGTCCCATCAGTATGCAACTGACAGACTCTGAATCGGAGGTCAATTGATTGATTTTGAAGTGTTTGAAAATTTGCTGAAAAAGGCTTTTAGGACTTGCCCTTTTAGCATTGGATTTGGGTCTGGATTTTGGATTTGAACTGGATTGGATTGGAATTTGAATTGAACTAAGGTCTGGACATCCCCTAGGGTCTAGAATAGATCCTAATATCTGGACTGGTCTGGAAGAATCCTAGGGTCTAGAGTAGATCCTAGGGTCTGGAATCTAGAAGGGTCCTAGGATCTAGAGTGGATCCTAAGGTCTGGATTTTGGAGAATCCTAGATTTTTAGATTGATCTGGAGTCTGGATAGATCCTTAGTGACCTCATACAAAAATGAGGTCAACAGGGGGCTGTAACGGAAATTTGTCTTGGGCTGACTGTGTGGAGTTTGCGGCTTAATTGGGGGAGAAAAGAACGTGGGAGGTGGCCGGCCCCATGGCGTGAAGAGAGCAATCCAAACCGTGAGGTGGCTTCTCTTGGAAAGTTTCCGAAATAAACAAATCTGAGAATTGATTCTCAGGTTTGCGTTTAGAAAGATTTCATGGTTTACTATGACACCTAGCCGTTGGCAGTATCACATTAAATGAGGGAAATAAATCAGGTTCAATTCCTTGATATTGAAAGAGGTAAAATAGGAAAGCAATTACACCATAGCCTGGGATTTTCAAAATTTGAAAACAAGTTGGAGGTAGGCTGAACGGGGCGGCTGTGGGTGCGGGAAGGAGGGACGGCCGGCTGCTGGGTTGCAGGGAAGGCCCCCGGTGGCTGAGCCAGCCAAGGGAGGCTGGCGGGGGAACTTGGGCGGTGGTGGGGAATAAAAAAAAAAAAAAAACAGAGAAAGAGGTGTCGGCCAGGGGGTAGAAAGAGAGGTATGGAGGGAAAAGAAGAGAAAAAAAAAAAAGAATTCAAATAAATAACCTTGATCACCACTCCACCGGTAGAACTCACAAATAGATCTCCGACGATCTCCTCTTCAAGAACTCACAAAGAGATCTTTGGAGGCTTCATGAACTCACAAAGAGAATCATCAAAATAATATTTTCATTTCATCCATTATCCCAAATACAATGATACAAGCCTTTATATATAGGCTTATAGAAAAATAAAAGCATAATGTCGAAAATGCCCTTGGGCTACAATAAGTGCTACATCCCTCATAGGGGTACAAACGGAAACATGAAATAACTAATGAAAAAGAACTAAAGCATCACAGATAAAGGCTCTGAATCAGGGCCGTCGATCGTCGTCCCCGACGATGGTACACATGTCAAAATCTGATGCCCTCATCAAAATGCCCCCTTGAAATTTTTTTTTTTGTGTTCATTATATTATTATTTAGATAATTTGTCCTTATTCAATCTATTTTTTAGTATTTATTACAAAGGTTTTTAGGCAATTGCCCTTCCCCTAAAAATATTAAAATACTATGGTCTTTAGGCAATTGCTCATAATATAATTAAATACATTGTGTAGTTGTGTTATTGTTAGGTAATGATGAACCAAATACAAAGAGAAATAGTAAATCAAAATTCTTGAGCCACAAACCAATCATTTGTGTGGAACAATGGAGCCATTGGAGTTTAGTTTGATTTACATTTTGACTTGAATTTGTCTTTATTCTTAATGACCTGTTTGAGCTCTAGTAGTAATTGGATGGTGAGGAGGCGGTGATGTAGAAACGGGCTGTGAACAGGAAGTTGAAATTGTTGGCATTTGCGGTGGAGATAGAGAGGCAATTGGATGAGCAGGACTGGAAGGCCTCATGACGTTTAGGGGATGTTTGATTGAGTTATTTTAGGGTGTAAAAAATACAGTAGTTTTAAATTTTGTTGTTTGGTTGGAATACAAAATGATGCAAAGTAAGATACACTAAATGTAATGTAAAATGAAGTAGTCAAACTCTGATTTTGCATGAAATTCATTTACACTACAAACTTACTTGACTGCCGGCCGCCGTCGGCCACCACGGGCCAGTTTTGTTGTCTTTTAGCCATGAGCTGGATTTGAAGAAATTATTTGTAGTTTCAGATTCTTGTTTAAGGGAACAGACCCAGCAAAAGCATGAAAATCTTCACTAAACAACACACAATAATGATAACCTCGATTGAAAAATTTTGGTGAAGGGCCCAAACCGTTAAATTCACTGTAAATAATCCAAAAATTCATTCATGCATTGATGAATTGGAGAGCCGTTGAGTGCACAGGTGAGTAACTAGAAGGAAGATGATAATAAAGTGCTAGTTCTTCCCTTCTTCTACATTCTATCTTCCCCGCCTCCACATCTCTCTGTCCTCTTTGCTTTCATTCATAGGAATTTTTATTGCGTCCTCCCACCTGACGTAGAGATGCGTCCTCCCAACGCCAAAAAACTCGGTTTTTGCTCGGTATTGCTAGATATTATTTGGTAATAACGTGGAATATCATCATGTGAAGACCAATACCGAGTTATACCGAGCAATACCGAGCACATACCGAGTTTTCTCTAGGAAAAACTAGGTATTTTTTTGTATTGCTCGGTATTGCTCGGTATAGCTCGGTATTGGTCTTCACATGATGATATTCCTCGTTATTGTTTGGTATTGCTCGGTATTTGCTTGGCATTTCTCGTTTTTTAGCGCGATTTTAGCTATGGGAGGACGCATCTCTACGTTAGGTGGGAGGACGCAATAAAAATTCCCTTCATAGGGGCTTTAATTCGTCTTATTATTATATTTTTTTACTTCTGAATTTTAATTCAGAATTTTATTTTATATTTTTTATGCTAATACAATTAGTAGGTAACTAGACTTGCTATGAATATATGAATAAATAAAATTTTTATGGACAATTTCCTCTATACATTAGTGAAAAATGGAAATAAATTTTTTAAAGATCATCAATTTGACAAGCACATTTCTTACTCATAAAAGGTAAGAACTCAAGCTTTGTTACATTGTTATAGGTGTAACATCACACACCAAGTTCAAAACCTTCCATGTTATTAAGATTTAAGTTCCAAAGTAGATCATTTGAACAAAGATTCTGTGCCATTAAAAGATTAGAATAATATCATATCCTCTCTACAGGAATTCAAATTCAATAGAATCATCAGAGCTATTTCAATTATCACTTCAGTAACAACATACAAATATGCAGATATATTATTAAGATTTAATTGAATGTATTCATTTTTTCATCATTTAGTTCCTATTAGAGATACTCAACTCCTTAATTTATCTCCACAAATATCCATATCTGAAACATTTGATAATGCAATCAAGATATTTAGAATTGGTAAGTGTAAGTATACATATAAAAAATCTAATTCCCTACAACCGAAATGACTAAATCAAAGTTTTGCAACTTTCGGTTCTGTGCTAGCCGGATGGCTGGTAGCTCTATCCTTCTTTAGTTCTTCCTCAACGTTATCATCGATATCTTAGCGGTTTGTCGTCCTCGCCGCGACACCGCCTGGTGAATACTCATTGAGATGTAAGAAATCTGGTGGATGGATAAAAGTCTCAAGGCTACTAATGTATTTTGTTGTAATTAGTGTTGCTCTTCTTATCTTTGTGAGTTGTGATCCATCCAAATATTGGATTGCAATGCATTGACTCATCCAGCAATCACCTTTCAAGTTTGATACATCAGGAATTCTGGAATTCAACAAAATCTCTTAATAACTTAACAAAAATTTTTTAAAACTATTGATGCCAGTTCCAAGCTCAAATAAAAAAGGTTGAGAATTTTTCTCTTTCATGTTGATCATTCTTAAATATTTAGATATCATTCGTATTCATAAAAAGGAAACGTGTTCTTGTTATAAGAAAAAGAAGTTCAAAAAGTTGTGGTGAAAAAATAAAAAAGAAACGTGTTCTTGATATACGAATTGAGCTATTTCGAATCATTTTTGATCTTGATATTATATAAACATAAAAATAAATTATTTATGTGATAAAAATTACTATCTCATCACTTTCTCTCGTTGAAGGATATTTTTTTAGCATCCTATTATTTATCAAAAGTGCTTCACAATCAATAAGTATTAATAATACTAAATAATATCTAAAATACAAACATTGTAATCCTATTTTTACTATTTTTTACACAATGTTTTATAACATTGACAACCATCTCCCTACAAAAAGTGTGCTATAGCTTCCTAAAGTCTCTCATACAGTTGTGATTGATTTGAATGCATGAAAATTTGAAAATTGTTGAGGGACATTTCAGACATTAGAGAAGCTGCTTTCTAAAAGCATTTTTGTGGTAGAAAATTTTCTTCTTTCTTACATTGCTTTTGCAATGATTTTTTATTAGTTGCTTTACATATAGAGTAGGAATAGATCTATCATCCAAATAACACTCTGAAAAGTCACTAACAAAATATTAAAAAAATTTAAATTAAAAAAAAAAACTGCAGATTAATTTAATAACTTGCAGAAATAATTTAATAACTTGCAGAAATAATTTGAACTCTCAAATAATATAAAAACTGCAGATTAATTTTCTTGCATTCAATTCTCAGCATCAAAATAATTTTTATGACCGAGGCTTTGTTTGGGACGATTTTCTTATTGTTTCGTAAAGCTATTTTTTAGTAAAAAAATATTTGAAAGCAGGAAAACAGCAATGATCTAAAACTGTCTCGAATGGAAATAAATTTTTTAAAGAACATCAATTTGATAAGCATATTTCTCTATCATAAAGGATAAGAACTCAAGCTTTATTACATTGTTACAGGTGTACTGAATCACATCTTACACTGAATGATATGACAACTATAATTTTCAAAGCTCTATTCATACTGCTTTCTTATCATACTAATAATTACAGAATCTTTTAATCATCATATAGCCTTGTTAGTTACACTGAAAGCTCTTGAGTTTATTGATCTCATTAACTGCGACCTTAAACAGCATTCCTTACAGTCTTATTAGTTATTAATGAAAGATACTTAGTTTCTCATAGCAATCAGTATCTGTGAACCCAACATCACACAACAAATTTAAAACCTTCCATGTTATTAAGATTTAAGCTTCAAAGCAGATCATTTTGACAAAATTTTGCGCCATTAAAAGATCATAATAATATCCATCTCTGCTGGAATTAAAATTCAATAGAATCATCAGATTTATTTCAATTATTACCTCAGTAACAACATACAAATATGCAGATATATTATTAAGGTTTAATTGAATGTACTCATTACTTCATCATTAAGTTCTCATTAGAGATACTCAACTCCTTAATTTGTCTTTGCAAATATTCATGTCTGAAACATTTGATATTGAAATCAAGATATATATTCAGATCAAGATATATATTCAGATCAAATAATTCATCTAATCTTGATAATAGAATTTAACTCAAAGACACATTTATCCAAACTAGCTCATGTAATCCAATTCTACATTCAATCATAAATATCATTGCAGATCAAAACTCAATCATGCATATAGCATTTACAACATAGTATGATTATAAATTCCTTTACCAATGAAGTAACATTTCTGTTGAAAATGTTAACATTATTGAAAATGCTCTCGATTGTAAGCAATGTAGTGACTTGCCAAGAAATCACCTTTTAGATTCCATACATCATGAATTTGGAATCCTACAAAATCTCGTGATATTGTCAGTTTGTCTACACAAGTTTCAGGAAATGACCAGTAGATGCTCTCGATTGTAAGTTTTTTATTTATTTATTGTATAATTTATTTTTTTATGCTAACAACTTAACAAAAAAATATTTTAAAACTGTTAATGCTAGTCCCAAGCTAGAATGTAAAAGGTCGAGGATTGTTGCGTCCAGGAGTATTCGCGGCGGTAGAAAAATATCATATTTAACGTCTTAGCATTGTACGAAAATCCGGCACGCAATCAGATAAGGAGAGAGGGTCTAGCATTTATGAGACACCAAGATTTTTACGTGGAAAACCCCTGTAAAAGGGGGAAAAACCACGGGGCCTAGCCCAGTTTGAATGAATCCACTAGTATTTGCAGTCGATTACAAATGAGGCCCTTCCTTGGGAGAAGGCCTTAGCATGATGCACATCTTATGGAGTACATTACATGATGTAAATACAAAGAGCTACTATCGACGTATTTGCTTTGTTAGAAGGACTTCAGTCGGCGGGCGACGTAGGTCAGGAGGACCGTAGTCAGTTGGCGACGGAGGATTGTAGTCGGCGAGCGGCGTAAATCAGGAGGACCGTAGTCGGCGGGCGACGGAGGTCGAAAAGACTGTAGTCGGCGGGCGACATAAGTCAGGAGGACCGTATTCAACGGGCGACGGATGTCGGAAAAACTGTAGTCGGCGGGCGACGTAAGTCAGGATGACCGTAGTCGGCTGGCGACGGAGGTCAGAAGGTCTGTAGTCTGACGACGAAGATCAGTAGGACATCGTCAGGTAGAAGTACAGCAATGGAAAGAAATGCATTTTCGCATAGACGTCCAGCGAAGTCCGATAACTAGTAGAAGTCTGGCGTCGGGTAGAAACTTGGCGAAGAGTGAAGGTCCGACGTCGGGTAGAAGTCTGACGTCTTTGGTGTCAGAGGAGAACTCCGGCTTCACTTGGGCAGAGTTTCAGCGTTAGGAGGGAACTCTCTTGTATATTGGGAAGAATTTCAGCATCCCATAGAAGTTGGGAAGTATTCTGGCATTCTCGCGAATATCTGGCAGAGTTCCGGCGTCTTCAGGCGGCAGGAAGAGCTTCGGCGGTGGTCGAGGAGGTGAGGAATCTCCTTTTCCCCTTTCTCCCCTTCTTCTTCTCTCTCTTCACTTGAGTCCTATTGGTGTAGAATGAGGGCTCTATTTATAGATTTTCTGAAGTGGCATAGCCCGTAAATAGGCGTGAGATCAAGGGCGAATTGGGAGTGGTTTGAATGGACGGCCGATATCGAATCCTTTGATCATGCACCGTTTGTTAGACATTTGAAGGCCTTAATGATGTCAGAATTCAATGATCTTGGGCTCATTGGATTCGTCTCGTCGAGCCGTTCGATTCGAATATAAGCTCGTCAAAATCGGAGACCGTTTGTAACTCAAATTGTGGTCTGAACCTTCCAACAATGCTTTGAGCCCTTGATTCAGACTCATTTGGGCTCAGATTGGGTTGATCTTGGTGTCGTTGGGTTTGTATTTCCGAGACGCTCAGTTTGACTGTAAGCTCGCTGAAATTGGAGTTCATATACTCTCAAAATTAATTTTTGAAGTTTTCAACTGGCTTTTGTCTCGAGATTTGTGCCCGATCAAGATAATTTTGTGATGACGTATCAGTTGCCCCCCTATTTTCGGACGTCGTATCTTCAGAAGTCCGAAAATATTTGTGTAAACAATTTGCATTGGCCAAAACGACAAAAATTGCATTCCGAAAATTAAATGCTTGCTCAAACTTGATCGTAGAGGCCCCGTTGAGTTCCGAAAGTGTCAAAATTGAGTTCGGAACATCGAAAAACGTGTCCGGGGACCCAAAAAATGTCCGAATCGGATCGTCCGGGCCAAAAATTGGGCCCAGACGCGTCAAGGCGGCCGAACCAGCCGGCCGGCCGCCGCTGCCGCCGGCGGCTTCCGCTGGGCTCGCAGAACCGCGCATGGTTGCGCGGTTTTGACCGCGCGGAGCGGTCATTTTTTGACTGCAGGAGCGGGAAATTTCCCCTGCTGAGGCTTCCGCTATTTGCGAGCGGGAAATTTCCCCTGCTCGAATTAGCGCCCCTCCTCGTACGCAGGAGTTACGGGATTTGAATGCCATTTGAGTTGAAGTTTGCTGACGATGGACGATCGAGTTGAAGCCCAATAGCAGTCAACGATCGAGTGTGGAGCCAAAGGATAGAGTTCGAGGGTGCATTGCAAGTAGCATTCGAGCGAGAAGCCGATGACTAGTAGTAGTCCATTGACGAGCAGAAGCCCGACGACAAGAAGAAGTCCTTCGTCAGGTAGAAGACCGATGACGAGTAGGAGTCTGCTGACGAGCAGAAGTCCGACGTCAGGTAGAAGTTCAACGTCGGGTAGAAGACCGACGAGAATTTGTCGACGAGCAGAAGTCTGACGATGAGTAGGAGTCCGCTGACGAGCAGATGTCCGACGTCGGGTAGAAGTTCAACATCGGGTGGAAGACCGACGAGAATTCGTCGACGAGCAGAAGTCTGACGACGAGGAGAAGTCTGCTGACGAGCAAAAGTCCGACGTCGAGTAGAAGTTCAACGTCGGGTAGAGGACCGACGAGAATTCGTCGATGAGCAAAAGTCTGACGACGAGTAGGAGTCCGCTGACGAGTAGAAGTCTGACGTCAGGAAGAAGTTCAACGTCGGGTAGAAGACCAACGAAAATTCGTCGACGAGCAGAAGTTTCACGACGAGTAGAAGTCTGCTGACGAGCAGAAGTCCTGTCACGACCCAACCCGACCGGGACGGATCCCGCTCGCATCGGATCGCCGACAAACTCAAACTGACTGAACTGATTCCAGGATCTGGCTTTGGAAATTGTTTCAGAACTTTCTTCCAAACATTTATACACACACACACAGAGCTACTATAAAAATCAAATGCAGCGGAACATATCATCTATCTTTTTCTTCCTCAAAAAGAGAATCATATACAAATACAGATCATGGCTTTCAGACAGAAAGAAAGACAGAACAGAAAAGCCATGACTGTACAAAAATCAAAAGTACAAAATACCTATAACTGATCAGACTATGAACTTCTAGTCTAAGACTTCCTTCCCTTTCCCAGAACCTGAAAACCACACAGAAACAAGGATGAGCTACAACAGCTCAGCAAGACATCAAACCTCCAATTAAAATTCTCAGAGTCCACATCAAACACATCAGATAACAATCCGTACAGAAATCAGATCAACAGAATCATATATCGAATCAGAACAAAACAAATATCACCGAAATCATAATTCCAAAACTTGAATCTTATAGATCAGATCAAATCAGAACAGATCAGAATCGTATCAGATCAGATCAAATCAGAATTGTACGGAAATCAAAAATTATATCAATTCAGAATATATCAAAATACAGAACAGATTCCCTGACACAGACAGAATCTCAACGGATTCTGGCCCCTTATGCCTCCCTTCCCAGACACTGACAGAATCTCTTGGATTCTGGCCCTTTATGCCTCCCTTTATGCTCATGGCACCAGAACAGATGTGCTTATAGCACCAGAACATAATCTTATCATCGGATCCGGAACAGAACTTGTTTTCAAATTTCAGAGCTCATTTCAGATTTTCAGATTTCCCTGACATAGACAGGATCTCACATGATCCCGACCCATTATAACTCCCTTTTCATAGCACACAATCATATCATATCATTTCAGAACAAATCCGGACAATTTCAGAAATCGTACGAAAATCCAGCGACATAACGGCAGTATACGGAATTTACACAAAAATTTCTAATTTCACAAATTATCAAATTAGCACAGAATATTCTCAACAACATTACAAGGCTTTTATTCTACCGCCCAGCAAATTTTAGACTTCATCAGAAATTACAGTCAAAAGAAAACAAAGCCGAATCAAAACTATCCGGTAAAAATTATCCAGAAAATAATCAAAACGTGCACACTCGGCACCTCAAAAACATACCAAAAGTTACGCGGTAAAAACTGAACCAATCGGAAAATACGGACGAAATTCGCTAACGAAAACAAAATCCGGACAGAATAATCGTTCAAACTTCACCGTTCTGAAAATTGAGAAAAGCGGAATGTGACTTACCTTGCGTACACCACTTTCTCGAACTGTCTCGACGGACGAAAACGGACCGGCGTCGCCCAAAATCCACTTTTCCTCTTTTCTCTTGACTTTCTCTCTCCTCAGATATTTTAGATATTTATTTTTGATTTTTCTCTCTCCTCAAAACGAGTTCATTCCCTTATATTTACTTGAGATCGGCCCGGCCGATCGCACGATCGTCCTGGACGATCTGAACAAAAATGACATCGTCCTGGGACGATTTCTCAGGACGATAATTAATTTTCTTGGACGATAAAAACCCCTACTCTCTGACTTGTGCATTGCTCTGATCGTCCCGGGATGATTTTCAATCGGCCCGGATGATCCCTACAGGAAAATCATCCTGTAGCTTCTGTACATGATCTGGGACAAAATTTGAACTGATCGTCCCGGGACGATTTCCAATCGGCCCGGACGATATGAGCAAAGCTGCTATTACAATCTCCCCAACTTAAAAAAAATGTCGTCATCTACATTGTCCAATCAAAACTCGGTCAAAACAAATACGGATATGACTTCCTCATGTCCGACTCTTTCTCCCAAGTCGCTTCTCGTGCAGTTTGGTGCTTCCACTGCACCTTAACCATCAGAATCTGTTTACTTCTCAACTTACGAACATCGTAAGCTAGAGTCAACTCGGGTTCTTCTTTATATCCCAGATTCTCCTGAATCTCAACCTCATCAGCAGACACTTTCTTTCCAGAGTCAGATATCCACTTTCTCAACGTAGATACGTGAAACACATTATGAACATCAGACATCTGATCAGATATCAACAGCCGATAAGCAGATTTACCAATCTTTTCAAGGATTTCAAAAGGTCCAACATACCTTAGACTGAGCTTACTCACTCTGCTAAATCTGCTCACACCCTTCATCGGACTAACTTTGACATACACAAAGTCTCCAACTTGAAATTCAACAAACCTGTGCTTCTGATTGTAATATTTCTGTTGTCGATCTTGTACAACTTTCAATCTTTCTTTTATCAAATTGACTTTCTTAATAGTTTCATCTACAAAAGTGGCACCCATCTCCTGTCTATCTCCAACCTCAGTCAGAGTCAAAGGAGTTCTACACTTCCGGCCATACAGAGCTTCATAAGGCGTTATACCAATACTAGACTGAAAACAGTTATTGTAAGCAAACTCTATAAGAGGAATATGATCTTTCCAGCTTCCTTCAAAATCTAAAACACATAGTCTTAACAGATCTTCCAGTACCTGAATAGTCCATTCAGACTGTCCGTCAGTCTGCGGATGAAAAGCTGCACTGAAATGTAACTTCGTACCCAAACCTTGCTGAATGCCCTTCTAAAGTCTGGAAGTAAATCGTCCATCTCGATCAGAAACAATCACCTTAGGCACACCGTGTATTCTGACAATCTCTTTCACATATACCTGTGCCAATCGATCTACCGGATCGGTCTGCCTGATCGGAAGAAAATGAGCAGACTTCGTCAATCGATCCACAATCACCCAAATGGCATTATGCCCTTGCCTTGATCGAGGAAAACCCATAGCAAAGTCCATCGTTACCTCCTCCCACTTCCACTCAGGGATAGGCAACGACTGCAAAAGTCCTCCTGGTCGTTGCCTTCATCAACAGACAGGCCTCAATTCTAGCAACAAAATCTGATACATCCTTTTTCATTCCTGGCCACCAGAATAAACTCTTCATATCTTCGTACATCTTGCCACTTCCCGGATGAACAGTGTAGCTTGAATGATGAGATTCATATAGAATCTCTTTCCTCAGATCTCTAAACACAGGAATCCACAACCTATTCTTGCAGAAAATAATACCAGAATCAGAAACTCGGAGTTCAGGCTTCTTACCAGATTCGATCTGAGCAATCAACGTCGAATAATCATAATCTAACTTTTGGGCTTCCTAAATCCTGTCTTCCAAAGAAGATTGAATGCTCAACTGAGTCAAAACTCCATAATCTACACCAGTAGAGGAAATCACCTCTAACTGTAATCTTTCCATATCTCGTATCAGATACTCATCAGAAGTGAGTTGAATACCTGATAATCCAGAAGATTTCCTGCTCAGTGCATCTGCTACCACATTAGCCTTACCAGGCTGATACTGAATCGTCAGATCGTAGTCCTTGATCAACTCAAGCCACCTTCTTTGCCTCAAATTCAGATCCTTCTGAGTGAAAATGTACTTCAAACTCTTGTGATCCATAATGATCTCACATCTGACGCCATACAGATAATGACGCCAAATCTTCAAAGCAAAAACAACTGTAGCTAATTCCAAATCATGTGTCAGGTAATTCTTCTCATGTGTTTTTAACTGTCTCGAGACATAAGCAATTACCCTACCATGCTGATGCAATACACATCCTAAACCTTTCAGTGAAGCATCACTGAACACTTGAAATCCTTCCGTACCTGACAGAAGTGCTAATACTGGAGCTGAAGTCAGACAATCCTTCAATCTCTGAAAACTAGCCTCACACTCCGGTGTCCAAACAAAAGCTACTAACTTCTGAGTCAGTCTCGTTAGAGGCGTAGCAATCTGAGAAAATCCTTTTACAAACTTCATGTAGTATCCAGCCATGCCTAAGAAACTACGTACCTCAAATATCGTAGTAGGCCTTGGCCAATTCGCAACAGCCTGAATCTTCTGGGGATCAATAGAAATACCTTCACCGCTAATCACATGCCCCAGAAATGAAATACTCTTCAGCCAGAATTCACACTTGGAGAACTTAGCATACAACTGATGCCATCTCAAAGTCTCCAATACAATGCATAAATGTCTGGCATGATCATCTTCAGAAGCAGAATATACCAGAATATCGTCGATGAAGACGATCACAAACTGATCTAGATATTCCCTGAACACTCTGTTCATCAGATCCAATAAAATAGCAGGTGCATTGGTTACCCCAAAAGGCATAACCAAGAACTCGTAGTGTCCGTACCGAGTACTGAAAACTATCTTCAACACATCAGCTTTCTTCACCTTCACCTGATAATATCCAGATCTCAAATCAATCTTCAAAAACACAGAAGAACCAGAAAGCTGGTCAAACAAGTCATCAATCCATGGTAAGGGATACTTGTTCTTGATTGTGACTTTATTCAAATATCTGTAGTCAACACACATACGGAGTGTTCTGTCCTTCTTCTTCACAAACAAAACAGGTGCTCTCCAAGGAGAAACACTAGGACGAACGAATCCTCTATCCACCAATTCCTGAAGCTGAACTTTCAACTAAAAAAGTTCTTTCGGTGCCATCCTATATAATGCTTTTGATATCGGAGCTGTACCTGGAAAAATATCAATAGAGAATTCCACATCTCTATCCGGAGGTAAACCAACCAACTCTTCAGAAAAAATATCTACAAACTCTTGTACCACTGGGATATCAGAAACAGAACCCACATCCAGGTTCATATCCCGTACCGAAGTCAAAAATACTGGACAACCCTTCTTCTAATACAGAAATCAAACAAGAGAGAACACCTCGTAAGCCTTGGAATACACATCTCTCTCTTGACATAAGCAAGCTCACTTGCTTCTTCAAACAGTCAATCTGAGCCTCATACAGACTCAGCCAATCCATGCCCAAAATCACATCATACGAAGAAATCGACAACAAAATCAAACTCAATTTCCATTTCTTGCCAGCAATATCAATCTCACAAAAACAAAACTTCCGAGCCATCAAATTACTTCCAGCCGGTAAAATCACAGAAAGAGAAACCGGAAGTAAAATCGAATTCATATGCAAAGCATCAAAACAACGCTCGGAAAGAAACGAGTGACTGGCTCCAAAATCAAACAAAACACGACAGGGCTGATCAGAAATATAAATCGTACCTGTCACTACATTCGGAGCATCTCGAGCCTCCTGCTGACTCAGACTGTACACTCGTGGCTGAACTGGAGCTGGAGCTGAAGCTATAGAACTACTAGGCTCCCTCTGAACAGTAGGTGGTCTCCGTGGCACAGAACTCGAACCACCACCTCTACCAGAAAATCCCTCAGTCACAGGGCGTGGAAGAACAGTCTTCGGTCTTCCTACTGAACCGGCAGGTCTAACAAAGCTCTCAGATCATCGATCAAATCCAGCCTGTGGACACTCTGCAATCCGATGTCCTGGCTGACCACATCTGAAATACTGACCAGTCATCCTAAAGCACTGGCCAAAATGTCATCGTCCACAACTTTGGCACACAGGTGCCCCACTAACAGATCCAGAGCTGATCGTACTAGTCGTAGTAGTACCAGAAAATCCTGACTGTCCACTCCTCCTGGAGTCTCCATAACCAGAAATAAATCTCCTCTTGCCAGAGGAACTACTGTCGAATCACCCCCAAACCTCTTCCTACTCGCAGTCCACCGCTGCTGAGTAGCCATCAGATCATTCTCTATCAGACGAGCTCTCTCCACAAGCTCAGAGAAATCAGAAATATGAAATCGTACCAGGGGCTGCCTCAGACTGTCTCGTAGTCCCCTCAGAAATCGATAGCACTTCTCAGTAGAAGTACTCACTAGCTGCGGAGCATATCGAGCTAAGGCAGTAAACTCTGCCTCATACTGCATCATCGTCCTGCTCCCTTGAACCAGCCTCAGAAAACTCTCCTGTATCTGCTGTCGTGCAGAAGGGGGAATAAACCAAGATCGAAATATTTCAGAAAATTCTTCGCAAGAGATCAGAGAGTTCAATCTTTCCTGAAACATTGCTTCCTGCTGGCCTACCCACCAGTGCTCTGCTTCCCCATCTAACATAAAAACTACCAAGATACTTTCCTGTCTGACGGACACTGCTTGCCATCAAAAGTCTTTTCTAATCTCCTCAGGCACTCCTCAGCTGCTCTGGGCTCAACAGCGCCCTCAAACCTCGGTGGTTTCAATCTCAAAAACATATGAAGATGTCTATCAATATCCTCAGATCGAACAGTAGAGGCTCTACTGTGAGTCTCGCTCATCATCTAAGCAACCAATGAAGCAAACTGGGAAAGTGTATCTGCACCAACCACTGGGCTGTACTACCCACTGGTGCTGCCTGACTGGCACTTTCACCGTTTGTCATATCGGGGTCTGGCAGATCCATTCAGAAATTCCAGAAAATCCGGAAACTAAACACAAAAACAACACAATAAAATCCGAACAGACCAAAACTACCCCAGAAAGACTCAGATCACTTCCTATAGCTCTGTCTTACAATCCAAATTCCAAAACCATTGCTCTGATACCACTAAAGCTTGTCACGACCCAACCCGACCAGGACGGATCCCGCTAGCATCGGGTCGCCGACAAACTCAAACTGACTGAACTGATTCCAAAATCTGGCTTTGGAATTTGTTTCAGAACTTTCTTCCAAACATTTACACACATACACAGAGCTACTATTAAAATCAAATGCAGCGGAACAGATCATCTATCTTTTTCTTCCTAAAAAAGAGAATCATATACAAATACAGATCATGGCTTTCAGACAGAAAGAAAGACAAAACAGAAAAGCCACGACTGTACAAAAATCAAAAGTACAAAATACCTATAACTGATCAGACTCTGAACTTCTAGTCCAAGACTTCCTTCCCTTTCCCAGAACCTGAAAACCACGCAGAATAAGGATGAGCTATAACAGCTCAGCAAGACATCAAACCTCCAATAAAAATCCTCAGAGTCAACATCAAACACATCAGATAACAATCCGTACAGAAATCAGATAAACAGAATCATATATCGAATCAGAACAAAAAAAACTATCACCGAAATCATAATTCCAAAACTTGAATCTTATAGATCAGATCAAATCAGAACAGAACATATCAGAATCGTATCAGATCAGATCAAATCAGAATTGTACGGAAATCAGAAATTATATCAATTTAGAACATATCAAAATACAGAACAGATTCCCTGACACAGACATAATCTCAACGGATTCTGGCCCCTTATGCCTCCCTTCCCAGACACTGACAGAATCTCTCGGATTCTGGCCCCTTATGCTTCCTTTTGTGCTCATGGCACCATAACAGATGTGCTTATAGCACCAGAACATAATCTTATCATCGGATTCAAAACAGAACTTATTTTCAAATTTCAGAGCTCATTTAAGATTTTCAGATTTCCCTGACACAGACAGGATCTCACAGGATCCCGACCCCTTATAACTCCCTTTTCATAGCACACAATCATATCATATCATTTCAGAATAAATCCGGACAATTTCAAAAATTGTACGAAAATCCAGCGGCATAACAGCAATATACGAAATTTACACAAAAATTCCTAATTTCACAAATTACCAAATTAGCATAGAATATTCACAACAATATTACAAGACTTTTATTCTACCGCCCAGCTAATTTCAGACTTCATCAGAAATTACAGTCAAAATAAAACACCGCCGAATCAAAACTATCCGGTAAAAATTATCCATAAAATAATCAAAACGTGCACACTCGGCACCTCAAAACATACCAAAGTTACACGTAAAAACTGAACTAATCGGAAAATACGGACGAAATTAGCTAACAAAAACAAATCCGGATAGAATAATCGTTCAAACTTCACCGTTCTGAAAATTGAGAAAGGCGGAATGTGCCTTACCTTGCGTACACCACTTTCTCGAACTGTCTCGACGGACGAAAACGGACCGCGTCGCCCAAAAATCCACTTTTCCTCTTTTCTCTCGACTTTCTCTCTCCTCAGATATTTTAGATATTTATTTTTGATTTTTCTCTCTCCTCAAAATGAGCTCATTCCCTTATATTTACTTGAGATTGGCCCGACTAATCGCACGATCATCATGGACTATCTGAACAAAAATGACATCGTCCTGAGACGATTTCTCATGACGATAATTAATTTCCTTAGACGATAAAAATCCCTACTCTCTGACTTGTGCATTTCTCTGATCGTCTTGGGACGATTTCCAATCAGGCCGGACGATCCCTACAGGAAAATCATCCTGTAGCTTCTGTACATGATCTGGGACAAAATTTGAAATGATCGTCCCGGGACGATTTCCAATCGGCCCGGACGATATGAGCAAAGCTGCTATTACAAGTCCGACGTTGAGTAGAAGTTCAACGTCGGGTAGAAGACCGACGAGAATTCGTCGACGAGCAGAAGTCTAACGACGAGTAGGAGTCCGCTGACGAGCAGAAGTCTAACGTCGGGTAGAAGACCGACAAAAATTCGTCGACGAGCAGAAGTCTGACGATGAGTTGAAGTCTGCTGACAAGCAGAAGTCCGACGTCGAGTAGAAGTTCAACGTCGGGTAGAAGACCGATGAGAATTCGTCGACGAGCAGAAGTCTGACGACGAGTAGAAGTCCGCTGATGAGCAGAAGTCTGACGTTGGGTAGAAGTTCAACATCGGGTGGAAGACCGATGAGAATTCGTCAACGAGCAGGAGTCTGACAACAAGTAGGAGTCCGCTGATGAGCAGCAGTCTGACGTCGGGTAGAAGACCAACGAAAATTCGTCGACGAGCAGGAGTCTGACGACGAGTAGAAGTCTGCTGACGAGCAGAAGTCCGACGTCGAGTAGAAGTTCAACGTCGGGTAGAAGACCGACGATAGTCCATCGACGGGCAGAAGTACGACGACGGGTATTAGTCCGACGACAGGAAGAAGTCTGGTGTCGGGTATTAGTCCGTCGAAAGTCCTGCAAGGCAAAAGTTTAGCGACATGAGGAAATTCAACATTATGTAGAAATTTAGCTTTGTGTAAAAGTCCAATGGAAGTCCATTGACGACATTCTGGCGACGTTAACCAGGGATGTAAGACCTATCCAAGGTTGTATGTCAAAGCCTTTGCTCGATGACGTTAATCGATATTGGATCCACCAATGATGTGAGACCTATCTGAGGTTGTATGTCAGAGCTTTTTCTCGACGACGTTAACCCGTATGGAAGAGGTCGAGAGAATCCACCAAGAATATGAGACCTTTTTGAGGTTGTTTGTCAGAGCCATACTCGTTGATGTTAACCTGTGTGGAAGAGGTCGGGAGAATCCACCAAGGATGTGAGACCTTTCCAAGGTAGTATGTCGGAGCCTTTGCTCGACGACGTTAACCTGTGTGGAAGAGGTCGAGAGAATCCACCAAGGATGTAAGACCTTTCCGAGATTGTATGTCGGAGCCTTTGCTCGACGACGTTAACCTGTGTGGAAGAGGTTGAGAGAATCCACCAAGGATGTGAGACCTTTCCGAGGTTGTTTGTCGGAGCCTTTGCTCGACGACGTTAACCTGTGTGGAAGAGGTCGGGAGAATCCACCAAGGATGTGAGACCTTTCCGAGGTTGTATGTCGGAGCATTTGCTCGACGACGTTAACCTGTGTGGAAGAGGTTGGGAGAATCCACCAAGGATGTGAGACATTTCCGAGGCTGTATGTCGGAGCCTTTGCTCGACGACGTTAACCTGTGTGGAAGAGGTCGAATAGAATCCCCCTGGGATTGATTCTGCTTTGATTGGGAGGGGGCGAACGCCACGTATATTCCGAATTAAAAGTGAAGAAAGTCTATCTTTAGACCGATACTGTCTTTTTGAGGTCGAGGTTAAGACATTGCCCAATGAGTAGAAGTCCAACAAGAGACTGTATAAAGCTTGCAATTAATTTGAAGTATCCTCACATTTGCTCGGATATTCCTGAAATATCAACTCGATGTTGAAGGTATTGGAGGATCTATTTGACCATGGTTTGAGTCAAAGTTGCCCCCTAGTCCGCATCTGCTTTTTATGATATTGATGCTATGTGTGATCTTTTGAGATTGGAGCAAAAGTTGCCCGCCCAGTCGGGAACCACGTTTCCACAGACGGCACCAAACTGTTGCGTCCAGGAGTATTCACGGCGGTAGAGAAATATCATATTTAACGTCTTAGCATTGTACGAAAATCCGGCACGCAATCATATAAGGAGAGAGGGTCTAGCATTTATGAGACACCAAGATTTTTACGTGGAAAACCCCTGTAAAAGGGGGAAAAACCACGGGTCTTAGCCCAGTTTGAACGAATCCACTAGTATTTGCAGTCGATTACAAATGAGGCCCTTCCTAGGGAGAAGGCCTTAGCTTGATGTACATCTTATGGAGTACATTACATGATGTAAATACAAAGAGCTACTATCGACGTATTTGCTTTGTTAGAAGGACTGCACTCAGCGGGCGACGTAGGTCAGGAGGACCGTAGTCAGTTGGCGACGGAGGATTGTAGTCGGCGAGCGGCGTAAGTCAGGAGGACCGTAGTCGGCGGGCGACGGAGGTCGAAAGACTGTAGTCCGGGCGACATAAGTCAGGAGGACCGTATTCAACGGGCGACGGATGTCGGAAAAACTGTAGTCGGCGGGCGACGTAAGTCAGGATGACCGTAGTCGGCTGGCGACGGAGGTCAGAAGGTCTGTAGTCTGACGACGAAGATCTAGGACATCGTCAGGTAGAACGTACATCAATGGAAAGAAATGCATCTTCGCATAGACGTCCAGCGAAGTCCGATAACTGGTAGAAGTCCGGCGTCGGGTAGAAACTTGGCGAAGAGTGAAGGTCCGTCGTCGGGTAGAAGTCCGACGTCTTTGGTGGCAGAGGAGAACTCCGGCTTCACTTGGGCGGAGTTTCGGTGTCAGGAGGGAACTCTCTTGTAAATTGGGAAGAATTTCAGCATCTCATAGAAGTTGGGAAGTATTCTGGCGTTCTCGCGAATATCCGGCAGAGTTCCGGCGTCTTCAGGCGGCAGGAAGAGCTCCGGCGGTGGTCGAGGAGGTGAGGAATCTCCTTTTCCCCTTTCTCCCCTTCTTCTTCTCTCTCTTCACTTGAGTCCCATTGGTGTAGAATGAGGGCTCTATTTATAGTTTTTCTGGAGTGACATAGCCCGTAAATAGGCGTGAGATCAAGGGCGAATTGGGAGTGGTTTGAATGGACGGCCGATATCGAATCCTTTGATCATGCACCGTTTGTTAGACATTTGAAGGCGTTAATGATGTCAGAATTCAATGAACTTGGGCTCGTTGGATTTGTCTCGTCGAGCCGTTCGATTCGAGTATAAGCTCGTCAAAATCGGAGACTGTTTGGTAACTCAAATTGCACTATGAACCTTCCAACAGCGCTTTGAGCCCTTGATTCGGACTCATTTGGGCTCGGATTGGGTTGATCTTGGTGTCGTTGGGTTCGTATTTCCGAGATGCTCAGTTTGACTGTAAGCTCGCTGAAATCGGAGTTAATATGCTCTCGAAATTAGTTTTTGAAGTTTCCAACTGGCTTTTGTCTCGAGATTTGTGCCCGATCAATATAATTTTGTGATGACGTATCAAGGATATTTTTAAAATTGATAATTTTTGCTCCACAAAAAATTTGGTTGTACCACTTCTTATATATATTTTTTGCTAATCATTAACATTTGATTGAATTCTATATTCCTTGTTTATAATATGATACTATAACCTCCATGTGCACTTCTTGGGTTACCTTCTCACTATGTTTAAAATACCTAAAATATGCACTCATAAACTGATAAATAAATATAAATATATATAATATATGCAATGAAATAATTATTATTGAAAAATTAATAGCATGTCATCAAATGATATTGCATAATAAATTCAATGGATAACATGCATGCTATATATAGAGAGAACGATACTTAGGCTTTGTTTGGGATGTCTTTCTTACTTTTTTTCTAAAGCAGATTTCTAGTATAAAATTTTTAAACAAAAATTTTTTGTACTAAAAAGCCGTTTTAGAAAGCTGTAATAGAAAGTTGTCCCAAACGAAGCCTTAGTCTTGCCCAAGCTCCAACCCATCTCTTATACATGTCAATTTATGGCCTATAATGCATCAAATTAAATGATTAATTGAATGTAAAAATAGATCATATCGTTAGTGTGATATACCAAGCCAATAAACAATACCATATATATTGGCAAGATCATATAGTCTTAAATAAGAAGACTAATTTTAATACTGAACTAATATAATAGTATTAGATTCTATGGTATTTTTTTATCATATTTAGAAAAAACAAAAAACAAAATATAAGTGGTGGTGGTTTGGTTATGGTTGTTAGATCAAATTTAGACCATAATGATGGATAGATAGTGTCAGACAGTATCAAATAATACATTTGAATGAATATAGAATCATCATGTTATAATATGACTATTGATACTACATGAAAATCGTCCATTACTGACAGAAATTTCAAGCAGTATGTCCAATTACCGGCAGTTTTTTAAAATTTTTGGTAGTTAAAACTCCGACGGAACAAACCGCCTAGGAAACTAACACCGGCGATTAAAACTCCGATGGAACAAACCGCCTAGGAAACTATGTACTACACTACATAAGTGTGCCCTTAAAGTTATTTTGATTATAGGGAACATATGAATATTTGTAATAGCTAGATTGATGAGAAATAGTTCTAGAAAATTCATGGATCATAATTAGGGCCACAAAAAATAATGATAATAGGTTGTCACCTTTGTATTAAAGTTTCATATCCTCAAAGCAAAACATAGGTTGATGGAGGTATAGGAACTCTTTAAGCAAGTTGCATGGAAATAGATATGTTTCATCTCAATCGAATGGCACCACTTTGAAGCTCAAAGATTTAGCTTTTTTGGGGTCATTTTTAGTGGCCGTCGTGGCCATTAGTGGTGGAAATTGTAAAATCACCATCATTTCTTATACATGCACGTTCTTGCATGAAGATGGTGGGCGACTTATACTAACCGGTTCGACCAACCATTAC